>OZ018321.1:136946343-137096484 GCA_963969495.1 Ceratothoa steindachneri | reverse complement strand
CCCCTAAGAGTTCTTCTATTAAATGCCCGCTCAATAAGGAACAAGTTCTGCGAGCTTAGAGCACTGATGTCATCAGAGATGCTCGACATAGTGGCCATCACGGAGTCTTGGATTCGTGCAGACACCAGGGACTTCATAGGTGAGTTTGCAGTACCCGGTTACGCGACCTTCCATAAAGATCGCGCTGACCGGGAAGGTGGTGGAGTTCTGGTGTATGTACGGGTCCATCTATCTCCCATCGAATGCAGAACTGTCCCAGAGCATGAGGTAGTAGGAGTCGACATCAAGGTCGACAATACAATGTACAGGTTCATAGTGGCCTATCGACCTCCTCATCGGACGGTAGAGGTTGATATAGACCTGTACCAAAAACTGTCCAGTCTCTTAGACGGCCCTCCCTCGCTGCTGGTAGGGGACTTCAATTGCCGAGTCGACTGGAGTGACCGAACGGGCGACGGAGAGGCATCTCGGCTTGTAGACTTTGCTGACAGCAACTTTCTGACTCAGTGGGTCGGCGAGCCTACCCGAGGGGGCAACGTTCTAGATCTTGTATTTACCACTGAAGATGACCTCGTCTCTGACCTGTCAGTGGATGAGTGCCTAGGTGGTAGTGACCATAACATGGTAAGGTTTGGAATACGTGCTCCCTGTACGCAAGGTACTAATGAACGAGCACGTAAATTGGATCTTAGACGTGCAGACTTCAATGGGCTTCGGGAGGCACTTGGCCAGATGCAACCAACTAACGAAGGCGGGACGAATTCCAAATGGAACACTTCAAAAAATCGTTTTATGGATCGTCAGGCCGAGTGCGTTCCCACGAAGGCTGTCAGACTAGCGAGCATTCAGCCTAGGTGGTTTTCTCAAGAAATCGCTAGTGCTATTAAAGCTAGAAAGTCAGCGCACAGAGCATGGAAGAGGAATAGTAGTGCGATGCACCATGAAGCCTATGTGACCCATGGTAGAACGGTTAAGGCACTAGTGCGCACGGCTAAGCGTAACGAAGAAATTCGTGTAGCCTCTCTCTCCAAAGAGAGCCCCAAGGAGTTCTTCGCGTACGTGAACAGCCGAAAACCAGTACGCCAACGCATCGGACCCCTGAGGGACGGCGACGGCGTTCTCCAGGATTCAGATGAGGAAATAGCTGGCATACTCAACGACTACTTCTCTTCGGGTTTCACGAGGGAAAGGGGCGGAGAGATACCCAGACCGCCGATAGTGATAGATCGCGAGTTAGAATCACTAGAAGCAATAACTACAACTCCTGAAGAGGTTGCTAGGAGGCTAGGTCAGTTAAATGCGTACAAATCCCCAGGTCCTGACGGCTTCCTGCCAAGAGTACTGCGTGAGGTGAAAGATCAGGTGAGCCCTCATCTTTCTGAGATCTTCAACTCATCGCTCGACAGTGGCGAAGTACCTGCAGACTGGCGTATGGCCAATGTGACCCCGATCCACAAAAAGGGTGACCGTGGCACCAGAGGAAACTACCGACCAATAAGTCTAACTTCAATCGTGGGCAAAGTACTGGAAGGCATCATAGGGGATAGGATAATGAATCATTTAGAGTCTCACGACCTGTTGAGAGACACACAGCATGGCTTCCGAAAGAAAGCGCTCGTGCCTCACGAACTTGCTTGAATTCTTCCACGGTATAATGAGTGAGTTTGACAGAAGTCGAGCGGTGGACATACTTTATTTGGATTTCCAAAAGGCTTTCGATAAAGTCCCCCACCGCCGACTGATGGCGAAAGTACATGCCCTGGGAATAAGAGGAAAGGTCGCAAAATGGTTAGAAAGTTGGTTGTCGGACAGGCGACAGAGGGTTACCATCGGAGGCCACACCTCTCAGTGGTCGTCAGTAACGAGCGGAGTCCCTCAGGGCTCCGTGCTAGGCCCTCTATTATTCATCATCTACATCAACGATATAGATGAAGGACTGGTGAGTCGTCTAGCAAAATTTGCCGACGACACAAAACTTGGAGCTAATGTAGCGAATCCCGAAAACATCGAGATGTTGAGGGATGACCTACGGATGATCGGCGAGTGGGCTGACAAGTGGCAGATGCCTTTCAACTTAGACAAGTGTAAGGTGATGCACATCGGGTATGCGAACCCCCGGTCAGGCTACGAGCTACAAGGTATGCGTCTTGAGTCTACTGATGTCGAGAAGGACTTAGGTGTGCTGATTAGCAGCGATCTCAAATTCTCGAAGCAGTGCTTACAGGTGGAGAAAAAAGCTCATCGTTTGTTGGGTTACATCAAGAGGCAATTCAGCTTTCGAACAAAAGAGGTTGTTTTGCCCTTGTACAACTCGCTGGTGAGGCCTCACCTAGAGTTCGCTGTTCAGTTCTGGTCTCCTCATTATCGAAAAGACATCTGTGATAGAACGAGTTGAATCTGTGTTAAATTCAACTCCTATCCCATATTAGTTAAAACCTCGAGGAGGCCCACGTGCATCTTCGATTCGAGGCTTGGAGTCTTATCAACAGCTGCCGGACGTCAATGTTTAAACAAGGAAGTTATCGTCCCCCCGTTCGCCCCCATACGCCGACCTCGCCAGATCGAGTTAGGCTTATGAACAGATAAGGCATTTTTCTCCGGCCCAGCTGTGCGTTCCCTCCAAGCTTTCACTCCATTTTCCCCCACGCCAAGGAGATGTCCTGGCTATTTATATGGAAACTTTACCACTAAGATCAGATTGGAGATCCAGATTTTCGTCGCGAAACATCACCACGACCCTCTCTCCCTTTGTGCGCCAAGGGACCTCGGCCTCGAGATTCACCATCACTTGTCCAGGAGGACAATATTCCTTGAGTGCCAAAGGTTCGAGCCTTTAGTGACATCAAGTCCCCAAGGCATTCCCCCCTGCTGTTCAAGGAGAACAGCATTAGAACAGTCATTGTTCGTTTTGAGCCCTTCGCCAAGAAACGGTTCTCATTCCCCCCCCTGTTGTTCAAGGAGAACAACATTAGAACAGCCATTGTTCGTTTTGAGCCCTTCGCCAAGAAACGGTTCTCATCCCCCGCTGTTGTTCAAGGGAGAACAACATTAGAACAGCCATTGTTCGTTTTGAGCCCTTCGCCAAGAAACGGTTCTTCCCCCCCCCCTGTTGTTCAAGGGAGAACAACATTAGAACAGCCATTGTTCGTTTTGAGCCCTTCGCCAAGAAACGGTTCTCACCCCCCCCCCCTGTTGTTCAAAGGAGAACAACATTAGAACAGCCATTGTTCTTGAGCCCGTAGACAAGAGACGGTTCTCATCCCCCCCCTTTTGTTCAGAAGAGAACAACCTAGAACAGCCATTGTTCTTTCAGCCGTTCGTCGAGTAACGGTTCTCCTTTCCAAGACACCTCGTCGGTATCCTTTTATCCCCCCCCCCTTCGGCTGGAACTCGCCAGCGGACCGAATATTCCTTCAAGTACCTTCCACTGCACCCTAATGAAGTTACGTAAGCCAAGCGTCACCTTTTGAGTATTGATCCCTTATTTGTCAATTCTATCCTGTGCTTTAAATGGTTTATCGAACCATCCCATCTCTTTAACTCCATATTTGTTTTACCTTTTTTGATCCCTTAAATCCTTGGATTAGCCCGAGTCTCCACGACCCTTTCCATTCTGATTGTCAATATTTTCCGTTTTTGTGTTTTGTTTATAGTTATTATTAATAAAACTCTATTTTATTAATGATAGCAATATTATTATCCTTGAGCTCAGTTCCACTTCTTAAGCATTTTAAAGATACATAATATCGGCCGCCAAGACAGTAAAACGCACTCTAGAGATAATTAAGGAAGTTCCCTCAACGAATAGTATATATATGGTATCGTCGGGAGTCATTCTACGACATATATATATATACTATTTAATTTGGTATCAGGTGTGTAAGGTTTAACGCTATATCTTTGCAAACACTGGTCTCAGTCGAGTAAAGCATAGTGTTATTCGTTATAATAATAGAATATAGTAGTTCCCTTTTGTTTTAACGATTGCTATCCCCTTTTTTTTTTAAACTTAAGAAGCTGGAGTAGCTCAAGGAACGGTTATAATAATTTGTTTGTGTTTTTTGTGATTTTAGTCAGTGGTTATTTAGAGTAAGAAACCAAGTACGAATAGGTCAGTGCCCATATTTAGGTAGGCTAATTCTATAGAGGCATAATTCTTGTTGCAAGGAATTTTAGTTGGTTGACTAGTGCCCCCCAAGTGCAAAGATGACTCCATTCGAAATCTTTAAAGCGCAAGGAGAGTCCTGTGGACTTTCCGGAAAAGAACTAATTAAGTACATTCAAGAGGAGCAAAGAAGAGAAATACAACGAGAAGAAAGAGAAAGAGAGGAACGGATAAGACTAGCTGACCTTCAGATTGAATTAGCTCGGATTAAAGCAGAAGTTCAAAGAAAAAAGGTAGAAAAAGAAAGAGAAAGAGAGGAACGGGGAAGGGTAATCCAACGAGAAGAACGAGAAGGAAAAATACAACGAGAAGAACGAGAAAAAGAAATCCAACGAGAAGAAAGAAGGACGGATTCGCGCCCCTTCCCAGGAAAGCTGACAAAGTTTCCGAGCCCCGTAAAACCCCAAAACTTCTTTCCCCAAAACCAACAACGGGACTCCAAACCTCCCGTTAAGACTTCTCCTCCATTTCTCTTCCCGAAGCGACCAACCATATGCTTCACCTGTGGAGTAGAAAACCACATGAGCTGGAATTGCCCCCAAAATTCTAGGCTTAAAAGCGGACCAGGCAACCAAGTTCACCAGATTAATGCGACCCCGGCTCCTTCGGTGGTGCAGACCCAAGCAGAAACTTCTCCCCCTCCGTCAAGCCACCAGGTAAATTTTGTTTTTGGTAAAAGTTCATCGGGAACTTTGAAATATGAGGAGGGCAGCGTGGACAGCTGCCGAGTTTTGACTCTCGTCAGGGACACAGGATGTACATGCTTCATCGTGTCCGACGAACTCCTCCCAGTGGCCTCTAACCACGAAAAATTTGCGGTGGTACATGACCAACTTGGGCGGGCGAACCGATTCCCCGTCGCTAGATGTTACCTGCAGTGTCAATATTATAATGGCTGGGCTGAAGTCATTGTAGCACCAATAAAATTCTGTTCCGTACTTATAGGAAAGAGCCCCCAAGTAAGTTTCGACCCTGTGTTTCAGGCCGCCCTTCCTCAAGGCCGAGATAAGAAAGAAGCCCAGGAGCCCGTCCCCATCAGAACCCCGATACCGTCCGATTTCTCGGAGACCCCTAACCAGGACTTTAGGACGGAAAAAGAGGAATGTGATTCACTAAAACCCTTAGGTGATAAGGCCCCAGACAAGGACACGGAGACTGTCCCTGGACCCCAAGAAAAAAAGAAACCCCAACGCGCCCATGGAGATACCTTCGTAGAACTGGACGAAGCATCGGCGCTTGAAGAGGATTGCCCCGCGGAGTCCCTTAAGGTAATCCAGACAGTGTGCATCCAACCTGATGCCGATTACACTCCTCATTCCCTACCAGGCGAGTCTTTGGAACCCTCTGACCTGGATAGTGACGCGCAGCTGACACCACGTCAGAAGAGTCAGCTCCAAGAACTAATTAAATGGAATCACCATTTATCCACCCTATTAGCTCTTTTCAAGCAACTGCGTGAAAATGGCCTCACCATTGGCCCCAGCAAATGCCAGTTTGCCCACGAAACCATCAAATATTTGGGTTTCAAAATAGGACGAAGCAAGTTAGGTCCCCACGAGAACAAGATTAAGGCAATCGCCCACATGCCCCTCCCGATTACAAAGAAGCCATTAAGATCGTTCCTAGGATCAGCTTCTCCCTATCAGCGATTTGTTCCGAATTTCGCTGCAATTTTGGCCCCCCTACGCCCCCTTCAGGAAAAGAATTTCTCCGATCGTTTACGTTGGAATGATGTCGCTGTTTCCCATTTTAATCAGCTCAAAAGTAAGTTCATTTCTGCCCCCATTTTTAAGTTGCCCAACCCGGAAAAATCCGTTGGGGTTAAGACCGACGTGATCAACGAGGGCATTGGAGGTGTACTCCTTCAATACGTGGATGACAGAACGAGTCATCCAGTTGCATATGCTAGCCATCTATTATTACCACGCGAAAAGAGATATGCCACTAGGGAAAAGATAGCTCTATCAATTATCTGGGTCATAGACAAATTTAAGCTGTACTTGATATGTAAAGAATGTCAAATAGGAACCGACCGCCGTCCGTTAGCCTATATTAGGAATGTGAGACACTCAAACGGCCGCATCATGCGCTGGAGTTTACTCTTGCAAGAGTATCGATTTAAAATAAATTATATCAAAGGTTCCGATAACCAGGTCGCTGACGCACTCAGTAGGAATGCGTTACCGAATAGTGTAGAACAATTGTATTCATAGGATTAGTATCTCCATGTAGGTATATACCGTCTTGTACGACTTAATTTAAGATTCTTTTGTAATATAGTTATTTAATGTATGTCTGAATTTTGTAACGCTCAATGTCTAATTTTTTTTTATGTATATATATTTGTTCTTATTAATTTACGTATAAATTATTTTGTCCCGTATGTACTAAGTTTATAACATTTCATTGTTCCATGCCTTTTTTTTTATTAAGTTGTATTAAAGGTTATTTTCCCCTGTAATCTAAAGATCAAAATAATCATGTACTGAGGTAATACTAGTTAGGTGCAGGAAGATACGGTTGGTACAAGAAAACGAGTTCCCTACAACGGAGCTCTATCGTTGTCCCTTCTCTCTTTTTTTTTCGAAGTGACAACTTCCCCTGGAATGGAGGGGTGTGATAGAACGAGTTGAATCTGTGTTAAGTTCAACTCCTATCCCATATTAGTTAAAACCTCGAGGAGGCCCACGTGCATCTTCGATTCGAGGCTTGGAGTCTTATCAACAGCTGCCGGACGTCAATGTTTAAACAAGGAAGTTATCGTCCCCCCGTTCGCCCCCATACGCCGACCTCGCCAGATCGAGTTAGGCTTATGAACAGATAAGGCATTTTTTCTCCGGCCCAGCTGTGCGTTCCCTCCAAGCTTTCACTCCATTTTCCCCCACGCCAAGGAGATGTCCTGGCTATTTATATGGAAACTTTACCACTAAGATCAGATTGGAGATCCAGATTTTCGTCGCGAAACATCACCACGACCCTCTCTCCCTTTGTGCGCCAAGGGACCTCGGCCTCGAGATTCACCATCACTTGTCCAGGAGGACAATATTCCTTGAGTGCCAAAGGTTCGAGCCTTTAGTGACATCAAGTCCCCAAGGCATTCCCCCCTGCTGTTCAAGGAGAACAGCATTAGAACAGTCATTGTTCGTTTTGAGCCCTTCGCCAAGAAACGGTTCTCATTCCTCCCCATGTTGTTCAAGGAGAACAACATTAGAACAGCCATTGTTCGTTTTGAGCCCTTCGCCAAGAAACGGTTCTCATCCCCCGCTGTTGTTCAAGGGAGAACAACATTAGAACAGCCATTGTTCGTTTTGAGCCCTTCGCCACGAAACGGTTCTTCCCCCCCCCCCCTGTTGTTCAAGGGAGAACAACATTAGAACAGCCATTGTTCGTTTTGAGCCCTTCGCCAAGAAACGGTTCTCACCCCCCCCCTGTTGTTCAAAGGAGAACAACATTAGAACAGCCATTGTTCTTGAGCCCGTAGACAAGAGACGGTTCTCATCCCCCCCCTTTTGTTCAGAAGAGAACAACCTAGAACAGCCATTGTTCTTCCAGCCGTTCGTCGAGTAACGGTTCTCCTTTCCAAGACACCTCGTCGGTATCCTTTTATCCCCCCCCCTTCGGCTGGAACTCGCCAGCGGACCGAATATTCCTTCAAGTACCTTCCACTGCACCCTAATGAAGTTACGTAAGCCAAGCGTCACCTTTTGAGTATTGATCCCTTATTTGTCAATTCTATCCTGTGCTTTAAATGGTTTATCGAACCATCCCATCTCTTTAACTCCATATTTGTTTTACCTTTTTTGATCCCTTAAATCCTTGGATTAGCCCGAGTCTCCACGACCCTTTCCATTCTGATTGTCAATATTTTCCGTTTTTGTGTTTTGTTTATAGTTATTATTAATAAAACTCTATTTTATTAATGATAGCAATATTATTATCCTTGAGCTCAGTTCCACTTCTTAAGCATTTTGAAGATACATAATATCGGCCGCCAAGACAGTAAAACGCACTCTAGAGATAATTAAGGAAGTTCCCTCAACGAATAGTATATATATGGTATCGTCGGGAGTCATTCTACGACAACATCGATCGTCTGGAAAAGGTGCAAGCCAGGGCCACGAAACTGATCCCATCGCTAAGAACAAGTCATACCAAGAAAGGCTGCAAGAGCTCGAACTCTATTCGTTAGAGACTCGAAGACTGCGCGGTCGTCTAATAGAGACTTTTAAAATCTTGAAAGGATTTGAAAATGTCGACTCCACCAAATTCTTTACCCTCAACCGGAATATGACTCGAAATCACGGGTGGAAGGTGGAGCTGCCCAGATTCAATACGATTCCGGTGGGAAAGTCATTCACATATGACATTTGCGACACATGGAATAACTACCAGCGGGGGTTGTTGCGAGTAGCAGGTGTTGAACAGTTCAAGAGTAGACTTGACAAATTATATTTGAAAAATTGATGATCTCATAGCAAGTAATCAGTACATGCTAAGAATCAAAACCGCAAAAAGTGCCTCCTCGATATGGGCCGCAAGGCCTTTGAGGTACTTCTTTTCCTTGTAACTCCTTGTAACTCTCTCTCTCTCTCTTTCTCTCTCTCTCTCTCTCTCTCTCTCTCTCTCTCTCTCTCTCTCTCTCTCTCTCTCTCTCTCTCTCTCTCTCTCTCTCTCTCTCCTCTCCGTCGAACGATTGGCCCTTTGAGGAATGAGGAGGGGACATTAAAGCATTCAGATGCAGAAAATGCTAACCTCCTCAACGACTACTTCTCTTCAGTGTTTACTGAAGAGTGTGGTCCCATTCCCCAGCCGACGGATTCCTACTCGGGGGAAAAGCTGGAGGCAATGGACTTCACCGAAGGAGAAATAAAGAAAAAGATCGCTGACCTAAAGACGAATAAGTCCCCTGGACCGGACGGGTTTCTACCTAATGTGTTGAAGGAAGTGTGCGGTGAAGTATCACGACATCTGTGCGCTATCTTTAACATGTCAATCCGGACCGGATGCGTTCCTAAAGACTGGCGTGAGGCGGAGGTGACTCCTATCTTTAAGAAAGGAGACCGTAACCAACTCTCTCTCTCTCTCCTCTCCTCTCTCTCTCTCTCTCTCTCTCTCTCTCTCTCTCTCTCTCTCTGCCCCCTCTCTCTCTCTCCCCTCTCCCCCTCTCTCTCTCTCTCCTCCTCTCTCCCTCTCCCCCTCTCTCCCTCTCCCCCTCTCTCCCTCTCCCCCTCTCTCCCTCTCCCCCTCTCTCCCTCTCCCCCTCTCTCCCTCTCCCTCTCCGTCTCCCCCTATCTCCCTCTCCCCCTATCTCCCTCTCCCCCTCTCCCTCCATCTCCCTCTCCCTCTCCCCTCTCTCCCTCTCCCTCTCCCCTCTCCCTCCCTCTCCCTCTCCCTCTCCCTCTCCCTCTCTCCCTCCCCCTCTTCCCCTCTCCCCCTCTCTCCCTATCCCCCTCTCTCCCTCTCTCCCTCTCTCCCTCTCTCCCACTCCCCCTGTCTCCCCTCCCTCTCCCTATCCCCTCTCCCCCTCTCCCCCTTCCCCTCCCCCATCCCCCTCTCCCTCTCCCTCTCCCTCTCCCTCCCCCTCTCTCTCTCCCTCCCTTTCCCTCTCCCTCTCCCTCTCCCCCTCTCTTTCTCCCTCTCCCTCTCCCTCTCTCTCTCTCTCTCTCTCTCTCTCTCTCTCTCTCTCTCTCTCTCTCTCTCCTCTCTCTCTCCTTTCTCTCTCTCCCTCTCTCTCTTCTCTCCTCTCACACTCTCTCTCTCTCACACTCTCTCTCTCTCACACTCTCTCCCGAAATCGGGAGAACCCTACGGAAGAGAAAAACCGCCTATCGCCAAGCAAAGAACACTGGAAAATTCGAGCACTACAGAAGTCTATGCCGAAATGTCAAGTCCATGATAAGGGTGGCGAAACGCGCCGAAGAAGTCCGTGTGGCGAGACTCTGCAAAGAGAGCCCCAAGGAATTCTTCAGATACGTAAACAGCCGTAAGCCGACACGTAGACGGATCGGTCCCTTGGTGAAAGAGGATGGTGAGCTAGAGCTCAGTGACGAAGCGAATGCGACCATCCTCAACAAGTACTTCTCGTCAGTTTCACTGAGGAGAAGAAACACCACTCCTGAGCCTCGCGACAAGTACGAAGGCTCAGAGCAATTGGAGATATTTCACTTCGAAGAGACGACAGTGCGTTCAAAGATCGACGCTTTGAACCGCTACAAGTCGCCAGGGCCCGATGGCTTCTTACCACGGGTGCTGAAGGAAGTGCGAGATGAGGTCTTCCCACATCTCTGCTCGATCTTCAGGAAATCGCTCGAGACTGGATGCGTGCCAAAGGACTGGCGAGACGCGGAAGTCACCCCCATATTCAAAAAGGGTAACGCGAGCGAGCCATCTAACTACCGGCCGATCAGCCTGACGTCGGTAGTAGGAAAATTGATGGAAAGTATCCTGGTTGACGAAATAACGCAGCACGTCGAGTCCAACCACCTATTGAGGAATTCTCAACACGGGTTCCGGCGGCACAGGTCATGCCTAACGAACCTTTTGGAATTCTTCCACTTCTTGTTCAGCGAGCACGACCGGGAGAAGGCGGTGGATGTCATCTACCTCGACTTGAAGAAGGCCTTCGACAAGGTGCCCCACCGCCGATTGCTGAAAAAGGTTCGAGCGCTAGGCATCGCCGGAGCTGTAGGTGACTGGATCGAAAACTGGCTGCATAGTCGAAGGCAGCGAGTAGTGGTGAACGGGCAAACGTTTAGTTGGCTACCGGTAACAAGCGGCGTTCCCCAAGGCTCCATGCTGGGCCCCCTACTCTTCATCATCTATGTAAACGACATAGATGATGGCATAACTGCGAGGATTTCCAAATTTGCCGACGATACCAAACTAGGTATGAACGTGGCAGACGCGGAAAACGTCGAGAGACTCCAAGCCGACTTGAGGAAACTCGGGGAGTGGTCAGACAAATGGCAAATGCCGTTCAATGTCGAAAAGTGCAAGGTGATGCACATCGGCCACAAAAATCCCCAAGCCGTCTACAGCCTCAAAAACTCGGTGCTCGAGAGCACAGACATGAAAAAGACTTGGGGAGTCGTGATCACCAGCGACCTCAAGTTTTCCAAGCAGTGCATCGAGGCGGAGAAGAAATCCCAGAGAATCTTGGGTTATATAAAGCGACAGTTTGGGTATCGGAACAGGGAAATCGTTCTCACTCTCTTTAATTCCCTGGTCTGACCTCACCTGGAGTACGCAGTGCAGTTTTGGAGTCCATCCCTTCGGAAGGACATCGCCCGACTGGAGCGAGTACAAGCCAGGGCGACCAAACTGATCCTCTCGATCAGGCACAAAAGTTACGAAGCCCGCCTAGAAGAACTAAACCTCTTCTCACTGGAAACCCGAAGACGGCGCGGTCAATTAATCGAGGTCTTCAAAATCCTCCGAGGTATTGACCACGTAGGCAACGGGGACTTGTTCCAACTAAGCGAGGGCGTAACGAGAAACCACGGCTACAAAATTGAGCTGCCGCGTTATCACCGGGACAGATGCGGGAACTTCTTCAGTTACAGTATCTGCAACGAGTGGAACGCGCTTCCGCCAGAAGTCGTGAACAGCGACTCTGTGGAGCAGTTCAAAAGGCGCCTGGATAAAGTCCTGGTTCGCTGACAGGCTCACGAGTCCCTGACTCTTAACAAGTACCCTCACGTAATGGACCGTAAGGTCTTCTAGGGTACTTCCTTTCCTTGTGACTCCTTGTGACTCTCTCTCTCTCTCACACTCTCTCTCACACTCTCTCTCACACTCTCTCTCTCACACTCTCTCTCACACTCTCTCTCTCTCACACTCTCTCTCACACTCTCTCTCTCTCACACTCTCTCTCTCACACTCTCTCACACTCTCTCACACTCTCTCTCCCACACTCTCTCACACACTCTCACACTCTCTCTCTCCACACTCTCTCTCACACTCTCTCTTCTACACTCTCTCTCACACTCTCTCTCTCACACTCTCTCTCACACTCTCTCACACTCTCTCTCACACTCTCTCACACTCTCTCTCACACTCTCACACTCTCTCTCACACTCTCACACTCTCTCTCTCACACTCTCTCTCTCTCACACTCTCTCTCACACTCTCTCTCACACTCTCTCTCTCACACTCTCTCTCACACTCTCTCACACTCTCTCTCACACTCTCTCACACTCTCTCTCACACTCTCACACTCTCTCTCACAACTCTCACACTCTCTCTCTCACACTCTCTCTCACACTCTCACACTCTCTCTCTCACACTCTCTCTCTCACACACTCTCTCTCTCTCACTCTCTCTCTCACACTCTCTCTCTCACACACTCTCTCTCTCTCTCACTCTCTCTCTCACACTCTCTCTCACACACTCTCACACACTCTCACTCACACACTCTCACTCACACACTCTCACACTCTCACACTCTCTCTCACACACTCTCTCTCTCTCTCTCTCTCTCTCTCTCTCTCTCTCTCTCTCTCTCTCTCTCTCTCTCTCTCTCTCTCCCCCTTTTTTATTATTGATTGGTCGCAAAGTATTTAAAGAGAGAAAGTGTTCAGAATGACCGGCAAGAAAGGACCAGGAGCTCTAAAATACACGTGCGCAATATGCCACATAGATAAGTGGTGCGTGGACTTTCCGGAGGGGTGTTTTTCGAAATGCCACCCGGCCAGTTCCTGCACCGACTGTATTTTAAACGGCCAAATCAAGGAGCTAAAGGAAACATGCAGGGTTTCCGACGAAAGATCCAGGAAGTTGGAGGAAAAAATAAGCAGCCTCGAATTAGAACACGCCGGACTGATTCGCAGGCTTGAGGTGAGAATAGCAGAGCTAACGTCAAGCCCTGTACTAAACACTGCATCTGCAGTATTACCCCCAGAGCTAGGTCCGCATGCTATGGATAAACCCTCAAAGAAAAGGAAAAGGAAGGGAAAGAAACAGGAAGAAGAGAAAGTTGAAACAGAAGATAAATTAGAAGCTGAAAAAGAGAAAGTTGAAGCAGAAGAAGAAAAGAGAAAAACAGAAGAGTATGTAACAAAGGAAGATAAGGGGGAAGAGATGAATAAGAAAAAGAAGAACAAGAAAAATAAGATGGAGAAGAAAGAGCGAACCAAGAGTTCGCTTCCGCAAGGAAAGCCTCAAACCTCTGCACGGAAATGTCCGAGGGTTACCCTCGTGGGCGACTCCCAAGCACAAGGTTTGCAGCCCCTGCTAGCGGCCCGCCTTCGCACTAGTGTGGAGGTATGCTGCCAGCCAGGACGGTGAAACCACCACATCAGGGTAGAGGCTGAGAAATCTCAGATCTCCGAGAATTTAGTCGTTGCCCTGATGGTGAGTGGGAATGACCTCTACCTCCGAGGAGGCAAAGTCGGCCCCAGCGAGAAAATTCTCAACACGGTCATGGGAGCCGTGGACGACTGTGGATTGAGAACTCGCAAACGGGTCGTTGTAGGGATGCTCCCAAGAAGAGGTCCTAGCCGGACAGCTCACTCTAGGAACGTGACCCTGAACCAGCGCCTGTCCGACCTCTGTACGGCGGAAGGGGTCTTCTTTCTGGACCCTTACCGCACCTTTTACGGTCGAAACGACCTTTACCAAAGGGACGGAGTGCACCTTTCATTCAAGGGAAAGGCTGTACTCTGTAACTTAATCCAGGATGTCGTAGAGCGGACGCAGAGGAGCGTCCGACCCAGAGTGAAGGCGGACATAAGACAGTATGCCCGTGTCACTCCTGGAACGACGTTCTTAGATGTGGCAAAGAGGGGTACTGCCACACAAAAGAAGCCGGGAAACGGAAGAGCGTAGGGAGTCCTACACTTGGGGACTCCCTCAAAGTTCTCCTGTTCAACGCGAGGTCAATCAGGAATAAGTTTCTTGAGCTCCGTGGCCTCGTAGCAACAGAGGAACCTGAGATAGTGGCCATAACGGAGACATGGATTAAAACCTCAAGCCGAGATTTTGAAGGTGAATTCACGATTCCCGGTTACCAGCTCTTCCAGAAAGATAGGCCAGACAGAGAGGGTGGCGGTGTGATGTTGTATGTCAAGGATACTCTCAACTCGACGGATTGCAACATCGTATCGACCATGAACTACTAGGTGTTGACCTAGAGATAGGTCCTGCCAAATACAGGACCCTGGTGCTTTATAGACCTCCTGCCCAACTCGTTGAAAAGGACAGAGATCTACATATACCAGCTACTAGGAGAACTTGTCGAAGACAGAGTGTGTATCGTCATGGGTGATTTCAACACACAAGTTGACTGGGAAACCAGAGAACCCTCTGGCGAGAACGCACTACTCCTGGAGTTCACGAACAACGAGTTCCTCACTCAATGGGTGAGAGAGCCAACGAGAGGAGACAATATCCTCGAATTGGTTTTCACCTCTGAGGATGACATCGTTGAGGACCTCTCTGTTTGCGAAGAGCTCGGTGGCAGTGACCACCGAATAATTAGATTCGTAGTCAAAGTCCCCAAGGCAGAGCCTGCAACTAGTAAATCAAGGAAACTGGATTTGAGAAGAGCAGACTTTGCAGGTCTACGCGCGGGACTGACTGACGCGAGGCTAGAAGAGTGCGAGGCTGTTGAAGACTCTTGGAACAGTTTCAAAACCACATTCATGAGTCTTCAATCGCGTTTCATCCCTCTGAAATGCCCCCGTCGGTCCTCTGTTCAACCAAAGTGGTTTAATCGAGAAATCGGGCAACTGCTTAGGGAGAGGAGGAATGTGTACCGGCAATCGAAGATCTCGGATGACTTTGACGAATACCGGAGGCTATCCAGAAGAGTGAAGTCCAGCATAAGGGCGGCTAAGCGGTCTGAGGAACTCCGAGTGGCGAGACTCTGTAAAGAGAATCCCAAGGAGTTTTTTGGATATGTGAACAGCCGTAAACCAATCCGTCGAAGGATTGGCCCTTTGAGGAATGAGGAAGGGACATTAAAGCATTCAGATGCAGAAAATGCTAACCTCCTCAACGACTACTTCTCTTCAGTGTTTACTGAAGAGTGTGGTCCCATTCCCCAGCCGACGGATTCCTACTCGGGGGAAAAGCTGGAGGCAATGGACTTCACTGAAGGAGAAATAAAGAAAAAGATCGCTGACCTAAAGACGAATAAGTCCCCTGGACCGGCTGGGTTTCTATCCAAGGTGTTAAGGGAAGTGTGCGATGAAGTATCACGACATCTGTGCGCTATCTTTAACATGTCAATCCGGACCAAATGCGTTCCTAGAGACTGGCGTGAGGCGGAGGTGACTCCGATCTTCAAGAAAGGAGACCGTAACCAACCGTCAAACTACCGACCTATCAGTCTGACTTCGATAGTCGGTAAACTCATGGAAAGCATCATGGTGGACAAAGTGACGTCGTATTTAGAGTCAAACCTGCTACTGAGGAGTTCCCAGCACGGCTTCCGAAGGCAACGGTCATGCCTGACGAACCTTGTAGAATTCTTCCACTTCGTTTTCAGTGAGCACGATCGGGACAAGGCGGTGGATGTGGTCTACCTAGACTTTCAGAAAGCCTTTGATAAGGTACCACACTGCCGCCTTCTCCGGAAAGTGAGAGCGCTTGGCATAGACGGAAAGGTAGCCGGCTGGATCGAGAACTGGCTAAGTGGCAGACGGCAACGGGTGGTGGTGAATGGACAGTCTTCTGAGTGGGTGCCCGTTACTAGCGGGGTGCCTCAAGGTTCTGTCCTGGGACCACTACTATTCATCATCTACGTCAACGACATGGACGGTGACATGGTTGCCAAGATTTCCAAATTTGCCGACGATACCAAGCTTGGTATGAACGTTGCAAAGGATGGAAATACTGCCCGCCTGCAGGAAGATCTTAGGAAGATTGGGGAGTGGTCGGACACGTGGCAAATGCCTTTTAACGTGGGCAAATTCAAAGTGATGCATATCGGCCACAGAAACCCCCAATCTCAGTATATCCTTAAGGGCACTGCTATGGAATCCACCGACACTGAGAAGGACTTGGGTGTAACAATCACTAGTGACCTCAAGTTCTCGAAACAGTGCATTGAGGCGGAGAAAAAGGCCCAAAGGATGCTAGGCTATATTAAGCGCCAGTTTGGTTATCGGAACCAGGAGATTGTACTGTGCCTGTACAACTCACTTGTCCGACCGCACCTGGAGTATGCCGTACAATTTTGGAGTCCTTCATTGCGAAAGGACATCGCGAGATTGGAACGCGTACAAGCCAGGGCAACCAAGCTGATTCCCTCTATCCGACATAAAGGTTATGAGGATAGACTAAGGAAGTTAGATCTGTTCTCACTAGAAACCCGTAGACTGCGTGGTCAGCTCATCGAAGTCTTCAAAATACTTCGAGGGTTCGACAATGTTGACTACCGGGATATTTTCACACTGAGAGAGAACAGAACGCGCAATCACGGCTTCAAACTTGAACTGAAGCGTTACAACCGCAATCTGTGTGGAAACTTTTTCACCTACAGTATCTGCGGTAAGTGGAACGCACTTCCAGTGGAAGTTGTCAACAGTGAATCTGTTGACCAGTTCAAGTCAAGACTAGACAAAGTCTTGAAAAGTGGCCGTTTATGGACGCAAAACAATTGAGCAGCCATGTGCCCGCTCAATTGCTAGTCCAAAGGTACCCTCTTTGAATGGACCGTAAGGTCTCCAAGGGTACTTACTTTCCTTGTTACTCCTTGTTACTCTCTCTCTCTCTCTCTCTCTCTCTCTCTCTCTCTCTCTCTCTCTCTCTCTCTCTCGCTCTCTCTCTCTCTCTCTCTCTCTCTCTCTCTCTCTCTCTCGCTCTCTCTCTCTCTCTCTCTCGCTCTCTCTCTCTCTCTCTCTCTCTCTCTCTCGCTCTCTCTCTCTCGCTTTCTTTCTCTCTCGCTTTCTCTCTCTCTCGCTTTCTCTCTCTCTCTCTCTCGCTTTCTCTCTCTCTCTCTCGCTTTCTCTCTCTCTCTCTCGCTTTCTCTCTCTCTCTCTCTCGCTTTCTCTCTCTCTCTCTCGCTTTCTCTCTCTCTCTCTCTCTCGCTTTCTCTCTCTCTCTCTCGCTTTCTCTCTCTCTCTCTCGCTTTCTCTCTCTCTCTCTCGCTTTCTCTCTCTCTCTCTCTCGCTTTCTCGCTCTCTCTTTCTCTCGCTTTCTCTCGCTTTCTCTCTCTCTCTTTCTCTCGCTTTCTCTCGCTTTCTCTCTCTCTTTCTCTCTCTCTCTCTCGCTTTCTCTCTCTCTCTTTCTCTCGCTTTCTCTCTCTCTCTTTCTCTCTCTCTCTCTCGCTTTCGCTCTCTCGAAACACAGCCACCTTGTCGTCGGTGAGAGAGCTTGCGTGATCTGCCTGAGTTAAGCTAGCTAAGCTGGGGGACTTTTAGTCCGGTAGGGTCACCCATGCCAGTAAGGTAGCTGTAGTAGGATCCAGACTAAGGGTTGTCAAACTTCTCTACCACTTCTTTGATGCGTCTCCTTGCATCCCCCTACCAACCCATTCGATTCTGTTAGTACTAAGTTTCACCAACTCTCTTCAACTGTCAAAAAATCAAAACAAAAACCCAATAACAAAAAAAAACCCTTCATCTCTATTACACATAAGTTGTTTATTAATAAGGGCCTCACCAGCTCCCTTATGCCGCGTGAGAAGAGAGGCTTTGGAACCTCTTTAAATAACGCCTTGGAGCACTCATAGGTTACAAGAGACTGAGATTGAAGGGATCTTAGGCGTTTGGGGTACGATTAATGGAGAAATGCTAGGTACCCCTTAAAAGCTTTCTCCTAACGTGAATTGCCTGACCAGCTCCCTGTGACCGCTACTTGGTGAATAAAGGCTCAACTGATCTTTGGAGAGAGAGCTTTTGTGCCTTGCTGGTTGCCAGATCAGCTAAAGATCTCGGATGAAGTCGTGGGCACTTAGCTTTACTATTTGCCTCAAGTCTGGCCGTTTTTAGTTGATTAGTAGGGCTTAGTAGGAAGACAGTTACACCTCAAGCACCCCTGTCGAAAAATCAGAGAACCAGTTCACTGGGGCTCTCGTGCTGCTCAGTTGGGAGCTGCGGCACGATTGGGGACGTCCGGCCCAGGGGAGACCTTAGGGTTGGTGTGCTTGATCAAAGGGTTTCTGTTCGCCGAACGACCGAAAACCTCCTGGAAATAGGCGGATGAGATTAGTGCGAGAGAAAATCACAACCAAAAACCCCTTTTTTAATGCGTATGGTCCGAGATTTTTGTAAGATGGCGAAGAAGAATGGTCCTCCGTTTCGAAAGCTAACCTGCAAAATATGCAAAGTCTATAGATGGAGTGAAGACTTCGGGGGAAGGAGTTGCAAGGAACTCACAGATGGCGTCAGTGTCTGTGACTTCTGCGAACTCGAGAAGCGCCTGGGCGAGAGCATCGCTCAACTGAGAGAGGAGAACTCCCTCCTTAAAAGGGAAGTTCAACTCTTAAAAACAGAGAGATGCAGATGCTCAGGCGAGAAGGCTCCGGACGTCCAACAGCCGATTTCTTCTGCTGAAGGGCTTCCTCAACGAGCCAAAAAGAAGAAAAGAAAGAAGAAAGAAGAGAAAGTAGAAATAGAAGAAGAGAAAGTAGAAATAGAAGAAGAGAAAGTAGAAATAGAAGAAGAGAAAGTAGAAAGAGAAGAAGAGAAAGTAAAAGGAGAAGAAGAGAAAGTAGAAAGAGAAGAAAAGAAACTGGAAACAGAAGAAGAGAAAGTAGAAGCAGAAGAAGAGAAACGGGAAACAAACGAAGAGATAGCAAAGGAAGTCAAGAAGAAGAATAAGAGGAAGAATAAGAAGAAGAAGAAAAAAAAATTAGAGATACAAGAGGAAAGCGGCAAGTCGCCTCCGAAAGGAAAGACTAAGTCGTCCGCAGTCAAATGTGCAAGAGTCACCCTTATTGGTGATTCTCAAGCACGGGGTCTGAAGCCCCTGCTAGCGGCCCGCCTTCGCACAAGCGTTAAGGTGAGCTGCATCCCAGGTTGTGGGAATATGCAGGTAAGAGCTGAGGCCGAGAAGTCTCAGATTTCAGAGACTTCAGTCGTTGCCCTTATGGTAAGTGGCAACGACCTCTACCTCAGAGGAGGTAGGGTAGGCCCTACAGGTGAAATTATGAGGACAGTTATGGGCGCTGTCGACGACTGTGGACTGAAAACCCGCAGACGCGTCGTGGTGGGGATGCTCCCGAGGTGGGGTCCAAGCCGGACTGCCCGCTTGAGGAACATGTCGCTAAACAGGCGCCTTGCAGACCTCTGTACGGCTGAGGGTGTCTTTTTTGTGGACCCGTACGCCGTATTCTATGGTAGAAAAGACCTCTACCAAAGGGACGGGGTGCACCTCTCCTTTAAGGGCAAGGCGTTCCTAGCCAACCTCATCCAGGATGTCGTGGAGCGCACCCAAAGGAGTGTCCGGCCCATTGGGAAGGCGGACGTACGCCAGTACGCCCGAGTCACTCCCCAAACAACCTTCTCGGAGGTTGTTAAAAATGGTGCCACCACGACAAACAAGAAGCCGGGAAACGGAAGAGTATAGGGGGTCCTACATTAGGGGACTCCCTGAAGGTTCTTCTGTTCAATGCGAGGTCAATCAGGAACAAATTTCCTGAGCTCCGTGGCCTCGTAGCGACGGAAGAACCCGAAATGGTAGCCATAACAGAATCGTGGATAAAAACGTCAAACCGAGACTTTGAAGGCGAATTCACGGTTCCTGGCTACCAACTCTTCCACAAAGATAGGCCAGACAGAGAGGGTGGCGGTGTAATGTTGTATGTCAAGGATACAATCAAATCTACGAACTCCAACGTTATATCCGACCACGAGCTCCTAGGCGTTGACCTAGAGATCGGTCCTGCCAAATACAGGACCCTGCTGCTTTACAGACCCCCTTCCCAACCTGTTGAGAAGGACAGGGAACTGTACCAGCTGCTGGGTGAGCTGGTTCAAGGCAGAGTGTGCATCGTTATGGGCGATTTCAACAGACAAGTTGACTGGGAAACCAGAGCAGCCTGTGGCGAGAGCGCGCTACTCCTGGAGTTCGCCAACAACGAGTTCCTCACTCAATGGGTCAGAGAACCGACGAGAGGAGACAATATCCTCGACTTGGTCTTCACCTCTGAGGATGATATCGTTGAGGATATCTCTGTAGGCGAAGAGCTCGGTGGCAGTGATCACCAGCTAGTTAGATTTAGCGTCAAGATCCCGAAGGTAAGGTCTGTTGCCAGTCAATTAAAGAAACTTGACTTGAGAAGAGCAGACTTTGCAAGCCTTCGAGCTGGACTGACTGATGTGAGGCTAGAAGTGTGCGATGCCGTTGAAGACTCGTGGAATAGTTTCAAAACCACATTCATGAGTCTTCAATCGCGTTTCATCCCTCTGAAATGCCCCCGTCTGTCTTCTGTTCAACCTAAGTGGTTTAATCGAGAAATCGGCCAACTGCTTAGGGAGAAGAGAAATGTGTACCGGCAATCGAAGATCTCGGGTGACTTTGACGAATACCGGAGGCTAGCCAGGAGAGTGAAGTCCAGCATAAGGGCGGCTAAGCGGTCTGAGGAACTCCGAGTGGCGAGACTCTGTAAAGGGAATCCCAAGGAGTTTTTTGGATATGTGAACAGCCGTAAACCAATCCGTCGAACGATTGGCCCTTTGAGGAATGAGGAGGGGACATTAAAGCATTCAGATGCAGAAAATGCTAACCTCCTCAACGACTACTTCTCTTCAGTGTTTACTGAAGAGTGTGGTCCTATTCCCCAGCCGACGGATTCCTACTCGGGGGAAAAGCTGGAGGCAATGGACTTCACCGAAGGAGAAATAAAGAAAAAGATCGCTGACCTAAAGACGAATAAGTCCCCTGGACCGGACGGGTTTCTACCTAAAGTGTTGAAGGAAGTGTGCGATGAAGTATCACGACATCTGTGCGCTATCTTTAACATGTCAATCCGGACCGGATGCGTTCCTAGAGACTGGCGTGAGGCGGAGGTGACTCCTATCTTCAAGAAAGGAGACCGTAACCAACCGTCGAACTACCGACCTATCAGTCTGACTTCGATAGTCGGTAAACTCATGGAAAGCATCATGGTGGACAAAGTGACGTCGTATTTAGAGTCAAACCTGCTACTGAGGAGTTCCCAGCACGGCTTCCGAAGGCAACGGTCATGCCTGACGAACCTTGTGGAATTCTTCCACTTCGTTTTCAGTGAGCACGATCGGGACAAGGCGGTGGATGTGGTCTACCTAGACTTTCAGAAAGCATTTGATAAGGTACCACACCGCCGCCTTCTCCGGAAAGTGCGAGCGCTTGGCATAGACGGAAAGGTAGCCGGCTGGATCGAGAACTGGCTAAGTGGCAGACGGCAACGGGTGGTGGTAAATGGACAGTCTTCTGAGTGGGTGCCCGTTACTAGCGGGGTGCCTCAAGGTTCTGTCCTGGGACCACTACTATTCATCATCTACGTCAACGACATGGACGGTGACATGGTTGCCAAGATTTCCAAATTTGCCGACGATACCAAGCTTGGTATGAACGTTGCAAAGGATGGAAATACTGCCCGCCTGCAGGAAGATCTTGGGAAGATTGGGGAGTGGTCGGACACGTGGCAAATGCCTTTTAACGTGGGAAAATGCAAAGTGATGCATATCGGCCACAGAAACCCCCAATCTCAGTATATCCTTAAGGGCACTGCTATTGAATCCACCGACACTGAGAAGGACTTGGGTGTAACAATCACTAGTGACCTCAAGTTCTCGAAACAGTGCATTGAGGCGGAGAAAAAGGCCCAAAGGATGCTAGGCTATATTAAGCGCCAGTTTGGTTATCGGAACCAGGAGATTGTACTGTGCCTGTACAACTCACTTGTCCGACCGCACCTGGAGTATGCCGTACAATTTTGGAGTCCTTCATTGCGAAAGGACATCGCGAGATTGGAACGCGTACAAGCCAGGGCAACCAAGCTGATTCCCTCTATCCGACATAAAAGTTATGAGGATAGACTAAGGGAGTTAGATCTGTTCTCACTGGAAACCCGTAGACTGCGTGGTCAGCTCATCGAAGTCTTCAAAATACTTCGAGGGTTCGACAATGTTGACTACCGGGATATTTTCACACTGAGTGAGAACAGAACGCGCAATCACGGCTTCAAACTTGAACTGAAGCGTTACAACCGCAATCTGTGTGGAAACTTTTTCACCTACAGTATCTGCGGTAAGTGGAACGCACTTCCAGTGGAAGTTGTCAACAGTGAATCTGTTGACCAGTTCAAGTCAAGACTAGACAAAGTCTTGAAAAGTGGCCGTTTATGGACGCAAAACAATTGAGCAGCCATGTGCCCGCTCAATTGCTAGTCCAAAGGTACCCTCTTTGAATGGACCGTAAGGTCTCCTAGGGTACTTACTTTCCTTGTTACTTGTTACTCCTTGTTACTCTCTCTCTCTCTCTCTCGCTTTCTCTCTCTCTCGCTTTCTCTCTCTCTCTCGCTCGATCTATCTCTCTCTCGATCTCTCTCTCTCTCGATCTCTCTCTCTCTCGATCTCTCTCTCTCTCGATCTCTCTCTCTCGATCTCTCTCTCTCTCGATCTCTCTCTCTCTCTCGATCTCTCTCTCTCGATCTCTCTCTCTCTCGATCTCTCTCTCTCTCTCGATCTCTCGATCTCTCTCGATCTCTCTCTCTCTCGATCTCTCTCTCTCGATCTCTCTCTCTCTCTCGATCTTTCTCTCTCTCGATCTCTCTCTCTCTCGATCTCTCTCTCTCGATCTCTCTCTCTCTCGATCTCTCTCTCTCTCTCGATCTCTCTCTCTCTCGATCTCTCTCTCTCTCTCGATCTCTCTCTCTTTCGATCTCTCTCTCTCTCGATCTCTCTCTCTCTCGATCTCTCTCTCTCTCGATCTCTCTCTCTCTCGATCTCTCTCTCTCTCTCGATCTCTCTCTCTCTCTCTCTCTCTCTCTCGATCTCTCTCTCTCTCTCTCTCTCTCTCTCTCTCTCGATCTCTCTCTCTCTCTCGATCTCTCTCTCTCTCGATCTCTCTCTCTCTCGATCTCTCTCTCTCTCGATCTCTCTCTCTCTCGATCTCTCTCTCTCTCGATCTCTCTCTCTCTCGATCTCTCTCTCTCTCTCGATCTCTCTCTCTCTCGATCTCTCTCTCTCTCTCGATCTCTCTCTCTCTCGATCTCTCTCTCTCTCGATCTCTCTCTCTCGATCTCTCTCTCGATCTCGATCTCTCTCTCTCTCTCGATCTCTCGATCTCTCGATCTCTCGATCTCTCTCTCTCGATCTCTCTCTCTCTCGATCTCTCTCTCTCTCGATCTCTCTCTCTCTCGATCTCTCTCTCTCTCGATCTCTCTCTCTCGATCTCTCTCTCTCTCGATCTCTCTCTCTCGATCTCTCTCTCTCTCGATCTCTCTCTCTCGATCTCTCTCTCTCTCGATCTCTCTCTCTCTCGATCTCTCTCTCTCAACTCTTCCACAAAGATAGGCCAGACAGAGAGGGTGGCGGTGTAATGTTGTATGTCAAGGATACAATCAAATCTACGAACTCCAACGTTATATCCGACCACGAGCTCCTAGGCGTTGACCTAGAGATCGGTCCTGCCAAATACAGGACCCTGCTGCTTTACAGACCCCCTTCCCAACCTGTTGAGAAGGACAGGGAACTGTACCAGCTGCTGGGTGAGCTGGTTCAAGGCAGAGTGTGCATCGTTATGGGCGATTTCAACAGACAAGTTGACTGGGAAACCAGAGCAGCCTGTGGCGAGAGCGCGCTACTCCTGGAGTTCGCCAACAACGAGTTCCTCACTCAATGGGTCAGAGAACCGACGAGAGGAGACAATATCCTCGACTTGGTCTTCACCTCTGAGGATGATATCGTTGAGGATATCTCTGTAGGCGAAGAGCTCGGTGGCAGTGATCACCAGCTAGTTAGATTTAGCGTCAAGATCCCGAAGGTAAGGTCTGTTGCCAGTCAATTAAAGAAACTTGACTTGAGAAGAGCAGACTTTGCAAGCCTTCGAGCTGGACTGACTGACGTGAGGCTAGAAGTGTGCGATGCCGTTGAAGACTCGTGGAATAGTTTCAAAACCACATTCATGAGTCTTCAATCGCGTTTCATCCCTCTGAAATGCCCCCGTCTGTCTTCTGTTCAACCTAAGTGGTTTAATCGAGAAATCGGCCAACTGCTTAGGGAGAAGAGAAATGTGTACCGGCAATCGAAGATCTCGGGTGACTTTGACGAATACCGGAGGCTAGCCAGGAGAGTGAAGTCCAGCATAAGGGCGGCTAAGCGGTCTGAGGAACTCCGAGTGGCGAGACTCTGTAAAGGGAATCCCAAGGAGTTTTTTGGATATGTGAACAGCCGTAAACCAATCCGTCGAACGATTGGCCCTTTGAGGAATGAGGAGGGGACATTAAAGCATTCAGATGCAGAAAATGCTAACCTCCTCAACGACTACTTCTCTTCAGTGTTTACTGAAGAGTGTGGTCCTATTCCCCAGCCGACGGATTCCTACTCGGGGGAAAAGCTGGAGGCAATGGACTTCACCGAAGGAGAAATAAAGAAAAAGATCGCTGACCTAAAGACGAATAAGTCCCCTGGACCGGACGGGTTTCTACCTAAAGTGTTGAAGGAAGTGTGCGATGAAGTATCACGACATCTGTGCGCTATCTTTAACATGTCAATCCGGACCGGATGCGTTCCTAGAGACTGGCGTGAGGCGGAGGTGACTCCTATCTTCAAGAAAGGAGACCGTAACCAACCGTCGAACTACCGACCTATCAGTCTGACTTCGATAGTCGGTAAACTCATGGAAAGCATCATGGTGGACAAAGTGACGTCGTATTTAGAGTCAAACCTGCTACTGAGGAGTTCCCAGCACGGCTTCCGAAGGCAACGGTCATGCCTGACGAACCTTGTGGAATTCTTCCACTTCGTTTTCAGTGAGCACGATCGGGACAAGGCGGTGGATGTGGTCTACCTAGACTTTCAGAAAGCCTTTGATAAGGTACCACACCGCCGCCTTCTCCGGAAAGTGCGAGCGCTTGGCATAGACGGAAAGGTAGCCGGCTGGATCGAGAACTGGCTAAGTGGCAGACGGCAACGGGTGGTGGTAAATGGACAGTCTTCTGAGTGGGTGCCCGTTACTAGCGGGGTGCCTCAAGGTTCTGTCCTGGGACCACTACTATTCATCATCTACGTCAACGACATGGACGGTGACATGGTTGCCAAGATTTCCAAATTTGCCGACGATACCAAGCTTGGTATGAACGTTGCAAAGGATGGAAATACTGCCCGCCTGCAGGAAGATCTTGGGAAGATTGGGGAGTGGTCGGACACGTGGCAAATGCCTTTTAACGTGGGAAAATGCAAAGTGATGCATATCGGCCACAGAAACCCCCAATCTCAGTATATCCTTAAGGGCACTGCTATTGAATCCACCGACACTGAGAAGGACTTGGGTGTAACAATCACTAGTGACCTCAAGTTCTCGAAACAGTGCATTGAGGCGGAGAAAAAGGCCCAAAGGATGCTAGGCTATATTAAGCGCCAGTTTGGTTATCGGAACCAGGAGATTGTACTGTGCCTGTACAACTCACTTGTCCGACCGCACCTGGAGTATGCCGTACAATTTTGGAGTCCTTCATTGCGAAAGGACATCGCGAGATTGGAACGCGTACAAGCCAGGGCAACCAAGCTGATTCCCTCTATCCGACATAAAAGTTATGAGGATAGACTAAGGGAGTTAGATCTGTTCTCACTGGAAACCCGTAGACTGCGTGGTCAGCTCATCGAAGTCTTCAAAATACTTCGAGGGTTCGACAATGTTGACTACCGGGATATTTTCACACTGAGTGAGAACAGAACGCGCAATCACGGCTTCAAACTTGAACTGAAGCGTTACAACCGCAATCTGTGTGGAAACTTTTTTACCTACAGTATCTGCGGTAAGTGGAACGCACTTCCAGTGGAAGTTGTCAACAGTGAATCTGTTGACCAGTTCAAGTCAAGACTAGACAAAGTCTTGAAAAGTGGCCGTTTATGGACGCAAAACAATTGAGCAGCCATGTGCCCGCTCAATTGCTAGTCCAAAGGTACCCTCTTTGAATGGACCGTAAGGTCTCCTAGGGTACTTACTTTCCTTGTTACTCCTTGTTACTCCTTGTTACTCTCTCGATCTCTCTCTCTCTCGATCTCTCTCTCTCTCTCGATCTCTCTCTCTCTCGATCTCTCTCTCTCTCTCGATCTCTCTCTCTCTCTCTCTCTCTCTCTCTCTCTCTCTCTCTCTCTCTCTCTCTCAATTGCTAGTCCAAAGGTACCCTCTTTGAATGGACCGTAAGGTCTCCTAGGGTACTTACTTTCCTTGTTACTCCTTGTTACTCCTTGTTACTCTCTCGATCTCTCTCTCTCTCGATCTCTCTCTCTCTCGATCTCTCTCTCTCTCGATCTCTCTCTCTCGATCTCTCTCTCGATCTCGATCTCTCTCTCTCTCTCGATCTCTCGATCTCTCGATCTCTCTCTCTCGATCTCTCTCTCTCTCGATCTCTCTCTCTCTCGATCTCTCTCTCTCGATCTCTCTCTCTCTCGTTACTCCTTGTTACTCCTTGTTACTCTCTCGATCTCTCTCTCTCTCGATCTCTCTCTCTCTCTCTCTCTCGATCTCTCTCTCTCTCTCGATCTCTCTCTCTGTCGATCTCTCTCTCTCTCTCTCTCTCTCGATCTCTCTCTCTCTCGATCTCTCTCTCTCTCGATCTCTCTCTCTCTCGATCTCTCTCTCTCTCGATCTCTCTCTCTCTCGATCTCTCTCTCTCTCTCTCGATCTCTCTCTCTCTCGATCTCTCTCTCTCTCGATCTCTCTCTCTCTCGATCTCTCTCTCTCTCTCTCGAGGGTTCGACAATGTTGACTACCGGGATATTTTCACACTGAGTGAGAACAGAACGCGCAATCACGGCTTCAAACTTGAACTGAAGCGTTACAACCGCAATCTGTGTGGAAACTTTTTCACCTACAGTATCTGCGGTAAGTGGAACGCACTTCCAGTGGAAGTTGTCAACAGTGAATCTGTTGACCAGTTCAAGTCAAGACTAGACAAAGTCTTGAAAAGTGGCCGTTTATGGACGCAAAACTATTGAGCAGCCATGTGCCCGCTCAATTGCTAGTCCAAAGGTACCCTCTTTGAATGGACCGTAAGGTCTCCTAGGGTACTTACTTTCCTTGTTACTCCTTGTTACTCCTTGTTACTCTCTCGATCTCTCTCTCTCTCGATCTCTCTCTCTCTCGATCTCTCTCTCTCTCGATCTCTCTCTCTCTCGATCTCTCTCTCTCGATCTCTCTCTCTCTCGATCTCTCTCTCTCTCGATCTCTCTCTCTCTCGATCTCTCTCTCTCTCGATCTCTCTCTCTCTCTCTCTCTCTCTCTCTCTCTTGTGGTGGTGTACGTGAGAAGTGTATTCACGGCAACGAGCACCGCCACCACCGCCCACCAAGAAGTCCTATGCGTAGACTTGGAGCTGGGTACCACCAAGTACAGGACTGTTACAGTTTATAGACCCCCATCCTCGACGGAGGATCAAGACAGGGACCTCTATAATCAACTGAATCAGTTAACTGAAGGCACGGTGAGTATCGTCATGGGGGACTTCAACACTCACGTTGACTGGGCAACCAGAGAGACCCGCAACGACAACATACGGCTCCTTAACTTCTTAAATGAAGGATTCTTCACTCAATGGGTGAGAGAACCAACACGAGGTGCAAACATCCTCGACCTAGTTCTCACATCCGAGGATGACATCATTGAGGAAGTTAGTGTAGATGAGGAGCTAGGTGGCAGCGACCACCGCCTCATCAGGTTCTGCATTCGAGTCCCAGCTCGCGAAGCAGTAGCTTGTGCTGCAGCCAAGCTGAACTTCAGAAAGGCAAATTTTGCGGGACTTCGTGCTGGCGTGGCAGCGATAGAGGTGGAAGATAGTGACAACGTCGAGCAACCATGGAAGAATTTCAAAAACTTATTCATGGCCCTGCAGTCACGATTCATTCCATCAGAACGCGGCCGAGTCGGAGCTACTCAACCCAAGTGGTTCACCCCCGAAATCGGGAGAACCCTAAGGAAGAGAAAAACCGCCTATCGCCAAGCGAAGAACACTGGAAAATTCGAGCACTACAGAAGTCTATGCCGAAGTGTCAAGTCCATGATAAGGGTGGCGAAACGCGCCGAAGAAGTCCGTGTGGCGAGACTCTGCAAAGAGAGCCCCAAGGAATTCTTCGGATACGTAAACAGCCGTATGCCGACACGTAGACGGATCGGTCCCTTGGTGAAAGAGGATGGTGAGCTAGAGCTCAGTGACGAAGCGAATGCGACCATCCTCAACAAGAACACCACTCCTGAGCCTCGCGACAAGTACGAAGGCTCAGAGCAATTGGAGATATTTCACTTCGAAGAGAAGACAAGGGGGTTCAAAGATCGACGCTTTGAACCGCTACAAGTCGCCAGGGCCCGATGGCTTCTTACCACGGGTGCTGAAGGAAGTACGAGATGAGGTCTCCCCACATCTCTGCTCGAGCTTCAGGAAATCGCTCGAGACTGGATGCGTGCCAAAGGACTGGCGAGACGCGGAAGTCACCCCCATATTCAAAAAGGGTAACGCGAGCGAGCCATCTAACTACCGGCCGATCAGCCTGACGTCGGTAGTAGGAAAATTGATGGAAAGTATCCTGGTTGACGAAATAACGCAGCACGTCGAGTCCAACCACCTATTGAGGAATTCTCAACACGGGTTCCGGCGGCACAGGTCATGCCTAACGAACCTTTTGGAATTCTTCCACTTCGTGTTCAGCGAGCACGACCGGGAGAAGGCGGTGGATGTCATCTACCTCGACTTGAAGAAGGCCTTCGACAAGGTGCCCCACCGCCGATTGCTGAAAAAGGTTCGAGCGCTCGGCATCGCCGGAGCTGTAGGTGACTGGATCGAAAACTGGCTGCATAGTCGAAGGCAGCGAGTAGTGGTGAACGGGCAAACGTCCGGTTGGCTACCGGTAACAAGCGGCGTTCCCCAAGGCTCCGTGCTGGGCCCCTTACTCTTCATCATCTATGTAAACGACATAGATGATGGCATAACTGCGAGGATTTCCAAATTTGCCGACGATACCAAACTAGGTATGAACGTGGCAGACGCGGAAAACGTCGAGAGACTCCAAGCCGACTTGAGGAAACTCGGGGAGTGGTCAGACAAATGGCAAATGCCGTTCAATGTCGAAAAGTGCAAGGTGATGCACATCGGCCACAGAAATCCCCAAGCCGTCTACAGCCTCAAAAACTCGGCGCTCGAGAGCACAGACATGAAAAAAGACTTGGGAGTCATGATCACCAGCGACCTCAAGTTTTCCAAGCAGTGCATCGAGGCGGAGAAGAAAGCCCAGAGAATCTTAGGGTATATCGAGCGACAGTTTGGGTATCGGAACAGGGAAATCGTTCTCACTCTCTTTAATTCCCTGGTCCGACCTTACTTGGAGTACGCAGTCCAGTTTTGGAGTCCATCCCTTCGGAAGGACATCGCCCGACTGGAGCGAGTACAAGCCAGGGCGACCAAACTGATCCCCTCGATCAGGCACAAAAGTTACGAAGCCCGCCTAGAAGAACTAAACCTCTTCTCACTGGAAACCCGAAGACGGCGCGGTCAATTAATCGAGGTCTTCAAACCCTCGGAGGTATTGACCACGTAGGCAACGGGGACTTGTTCCAACTAAGCGAGGGCGTAACGAGAAACCACGGCTACAAAATTGAGCTGCCGCGTTATCACCGGGACAGATGCGGGAACTTCTTCAGTTACAGTATTTGCAACGAGTGGAACGCGCTTCCGCCAGAAGTCGTGAACAGCGACTCTGTGGAGCAGTTCAAAAGGCGCCTGGATAAAGTCCTGGTTCGCTGACAGGCTCACGAGTCCCTGACTCGTAACAAGTACCCTCTCGTATGGACCGTAAGGTCTTCTAGGGTACTTCCTTTCCTTGTGACTCCTTGTGACTCTCTCTCTCTCTCTCTCCCTCTCTCTCTCTCTCTCTCTCTGTCTTTCTCTCTCTCTCTCTCTCTCTCTCTCTCTCTTTGATCCCTCCCAGTCGTCTTTGATCCCTCCTTAAAGCTTGACGTGTTTTAAAGAGCGCTCGCCCAATCTTATTTAATTCAGAAGTGATCCACTCATAATTAGTGTTGTTTCTATTTGTTTCCATTTTTCATTTGTTCTTATCGTGTACCCATACTTTTGTTTCATTCTCCTTGTGACCTTATTTATCCCTCAGACTTAGTTATTTACAGAACCTTTTTTTTTCCGAGTTTTGTGAAATTTTCAGATCATTTTGGCTTCTTTATTCATCCTCCCGTCTCCTGAAGAAAGCTAAGTTTTTGTTTTCCTTTTTATTATTATTGTCATTATCATTAATATTATTTTTTGACTGGTTCTTATTCACATATTCTATCTTTCAATTCAGTTATTTTCATACCGCTGTATTTTCTTATAATTGACTTCACCCAAGGGAGATCTTGAATCGCTACTTTGACAGTTTTATTGTCTTTATCCGGCTTTTCGAAATTGGCAGCAAGCTCGGGATTTAACACATCCTCTCTTTCTCCTCTCCCTTTAATCCACTTATATATATATATATATAATATATATATATATATATATATATATATATATATATATATATATATATATATATATATATTTATAAGTATATATATATATATATATTTATAAGTATATATATATATATATATATATATATATATATATATATATATATATATATATATATATATATATATATATATTTGTATACAGTAATCTAATTCGCACTTTGTTAACATGCCGGGGCCTGAACGTTTAAAAACTGTTTGTCCTAAATGCGATTGTACACGCTGGGTTATAGATTTTAAAGAAGCGAGCTATGCTGCCATAACCGACTCATCTATATGCCTTTTTTGTGAGATTAGAAACGAACATAAAAGGGAAACAGACGAACTGAACGAAACTATATGCGCTTAGAAAGGAAATAGCCGAGCTTAGAACCCAACACCCTACAAATGCGCCCGTTACTCCTACCAGTGTTTCGCTAGAAGTATTTACTAACTTAGAAAAAAAGGTCTCTTCTTTGCAGGAGTTCATAGAAAGAAATGTTGCAGTTAATAATCCCAATACTAAAACGACAAAAGAAAACCAAATTACCACAAAAGGGAAGGGAGTACCATCTCGGCCAGCTAGCAGTAAAGTAAACATTCCTATCAATAAAAATAACTCTTTTCAGCAGGTAAAAAAAGGAGCAAGACCACAGCAAAAGATGTTTCTCCCGATTAAGACTCATAATTCTTTTCAAGCATTAGCAGATCGAAAGGAGGAATCAGAAGTCGAATGTGCAATTGTGGGGGATTCCATAATAAGGGGCCAACTTGACTCATTTTGCAGGTTAAATCCAACGAAACGAAAAAGATTCTGTCTACCAGGTGCCTCCGTCGACGACATTACTAACTCGATTGACCCTCTCTTTCAGGACGTCAAGAAGGAAACAGTCATGGTTGTACATGTGGGAACAAATAATGTGCTGAACACTCGATCGGAAGAACTACTCGACAAATACAAGAAGATGATTCGAGCTTTTAAATCTAAAACTAATAATTTCATCATTTCAGGAATTCTTCCGCGTAGTAAGGGCAGGGACAGTTTCTACAGTAGAGCCCACTATACTAATAATTGTCTTGAAACAATTTGCAGGAGTGAGAGTGTTGAATTTGTGAACCTTTGGGATGACTTCTATAACAAAAGTGAACTTCTTCTCCCAGACGGCCTTCACCTCAATAACATGGGCTCTACTCGGTTGTCGAGACTATTTACAGAAGCAATCGCAAATTTTCAGATACTACAGAGGTTCCGCGCGATAAAAGAATAAAAAACATTTCTTGTAAAAATTTGAGAAATTCTCTTAAAGCTACCCTATTTAACGCTACATCACTCCGAAACAAATTTTCAGAATTCCAAACGTTGGTAGCATTAAATAAGTATGACATAATAGGCATTACTGAAACTTGGATACATAGTCATACGAGAGACTATATTAGTGAATATCATTTGCAAGGCTACAAATTATTTAGCAAGGATAGAATATATAGAAGGAGGTGGAGTTCTTTTGTATATAAATGAGGAGCTTCACCCTATTAACTGTAATATAGACACAGATTTTGAATTAATAGGAGTAACATTAAATATAAAAAAGTGTTTGCATATCTTCTTAGTCTATAGAAAGCCCCACTGTTCATATGAAGCGGATCAAAGATTATATGAAACTCTGACGAACGTAAGTAAAGACAAATTCTGTCTCATTATTGGCGACTTTAATTGCCCCCAAATAAATTGGCTGAAAAAGAACTCGGATTCGGAAGGCCAAAGATTACTTAATTTTATAAACGATAATTTGTTAACTCAGTGAAGCACCGAGCCAACAAGAGGAGGAAATATATTAGACTTAATTTTAACTTCGGATGACGAACTTATTTCAAGAGTTTACGTCGGCGACCAACTTAGCGGTAGTGACCATAATCAAATAGAATTTGAATTAAGCTTACCCCAAGTAAGGAATATACGTAGTATTACAAAATTTGACTTCCGAAAGGCAAATTTTAGAGGGTTAAGAAATAGTCTCAGGAACTTTAATAGAAACGGTACAGATATAAATGAAGTGTGGAACAAGTTTAGAGACAATCTACTAAGGCGACAATCTCAATTCATTCCTTTAGCAATCACTAAATTAGGAAAAAAACAAAATCCCAAATGGTTAACAAGTGAAATAAAAAGAGACATCAATAGAAGAAAAAATGCTTTATAAGATGTTTAAACTGAACAGTTCAGACACTAACAAGAAGAATTATTTCAATCTGAGGAGAAGGGTAAAAACCGAAATAAGGAGAGCAAAGCGCAACGAAGAAATGAGGGTGGCACTAAACTGTAAAAGAAACCCCAAAGAATTTTATGCCCTAGTTAATAGTAGAAAACCAATAAAAAACAGTATTGGGCCAATCATGGACGGACACAATAAGTTACAAGTTAAAGATAAAGATATATCCACTGTACTAAACGAATATTTTGCATCTGTTTTTACCAACGACACTTCTAATCCAAATATCGAGCCTTACTGTGAGTACTCAGGAAATGGCACACTAGAAAATATTGAATGCACGGGGATTGATGTAGAAATAGCAATAGATAAAATGAAGAGATTCAAATCTCCCGGGCCTGACAAACTAGTGCCAAGAATAATAAAAGAATTAAAGGACGTTCTAGTGGATCAATTAACGTACATCTTCAATTTATCACTTGAAGCTGGGGCTGTTCCTCAAGACTGGAAACTAGCTAATGTCACGCCAATATTCAAAAAAGGACGAAAAGATTTACCAAGTAATTATCGACCAATAAGCCTGACATCGGTGGTAGGCAAGATGCTAGAGCGTATTATTGCAGATAAAATAGTGAGCCATCTAGAAACAAACGAACTGCTATTCAACACGCAGCATGGATTTAGGAAGCATAGGTCCTGTCTTACCAATTTATTAGAGTTTTTACATTACATTAATAAAATTCATGATAGTGATAGATCTGTAGACATTTTGTATCTAGATTTTAAAAAGGCCTTTGATAAAGTCCCACACAAGGAACTAATGTGTAAAGTCAGAGCCTTAGGAATACGTGGAAAATTAGCAAATTGGATTGAAGATTGGCTTAGCGATCGTAAGCAAAGAGTAGTGATTAATGGAGAAGAGTCCAATTGGAAAGCTGTAACTAGTGGAGTTCCCCAGGGATCGGTCTTGGGACCCTTGCTCTTCATTATATATGTGAATGACATAGACGTTGGAATAATTTCTAAAATCTCAAAATTCGCCGACGATTGTAAACTGGGTAAAAGCATAGTCACCGAGCAAGATAGACTAGATTTTCAGAGTGACATTGATCACATAAGTGAATGGTCTAGGAAGTGGAAACTTCCCCTTAACCTGGAGAAATGTAAAGTAATGCACATTGGTCACAAAAATCCTAAGGCAGATTACAAACTCGAGAGCGAAACAATAACAGAATCAGAAATCGAAAAAGATCTCGGTATCTATGTCACAAACGATCTCAAGTTCACTCGACAGTGCGTCAATGTTGAAAAGAAAGCGCGGAAGATACTAGGTTATATAAAGAGACAAATCACTTATAAAAGCGATACAACTGTAATCAACCTGTATAACGCCCTAGTGAGACCCCATTTGGAATACTGTGCGCAGGCTTGGTCACCCTCCTTCAGAAAAGACATTGAAAGATTAGAAAGAGTTCAGGCCACAGCTACTAAAATGATACCTTCGTTAAGAAATTATAGTTTGAAACACGAATAGACAAGCTTAACCTTTACAAGTTGGAAACTAGACGTGTACGAGGCCAGTTGATTCAAGTATATAAAATACTAAATAGAATTGATAATGTGGATTACTCAATCTGGTTCGAGTTCAACAGAAATGTAACAAGGAATAACAGTATGAAGCTAATCCCTCCAAAATACAAATTGAATGTATGCGGTAATTTCTTTTCGTATAAAATAGTAAATATTTGGAATCAGTTAACGGAAGAGGTCGTTTCGAGCCCTAGTGTCGAGGCGTTTAAAAGGGGGTTAGATAAAATCATAAATACGCTTACATACTAAAGACATAAGATCACACTGAAAATAATTAGATTAAGAATATTAAAAGAAAAATAATAATGTAGAAATGCATTTCTGCTTTCCTGTCGAAATTCCTGTTTGTGTACTTTTTTTCTAGCACAGCGGGTATCTTCTCATCTTTCATTGCCCGAAAGATCGGGCGGGAGAGGTGGGAGGGGAGAGCCTTGAACTTAACTATACTATTTCTATGACGAGTAGATTGAATATCAATATTAAATGAGTACCTCCTCGGTATGGACTAACTTAGTCTTCTGAGGTACTATCTTTCCTTGTAACTCCTTGTAACTCTCTCTCTCTCTCTCTCTCGAGGTCCATCCGGAACAAGTTTCTGGAATTAGTGGCCCTCGTAGCAACGGAAGAACCAGATCTGGTGGCCATCACGGAGTCGTGGATTCGAACCTCTGTTCGTGACTTTGAGGGCGAATTCGCAATCCCGGGCTACCAGATCTTCCACAAAGACCGGCTGGCGAAGGAGGGGGGCGGAGTGGTGGTGTACGTGAGAAGTGTATTCACGGCAACGAGCAGCACCACCACCGCCCACCAAGAAGTCCTATGCGTGGACTTGGAGCTGGGTACCACCAAGTACAGGACTGTTACAGTTTATAGACCCCCATCCTCGACGGAGGATCAAGACAGGGACCTCTATAATCAACTGAATCAGTTAACTGAAGGCACGGTGAGTATCGTCATGGGGGACTTCAACACTCACGTTGACTGGGCAACCAGAGAAACCCGCAACGACAACATACGGCTCCTTAACTTCGTAAATGAAGGATTCTTCACTTAATGGGTGAGAGAACCAACACGAGGTGCAAACATCCTCGACCTAGTTCTCACATCCGAGGATGACATCATTGAGGAAGTTAGTGTAGATGAGGAGCTAGGTGGCAGCGACCACCGCCTCATCAGGTTCTGCATTCGAGTCCCAGCTCGCGAAGCAGTAGCTCGTGCTGCAGCCAAGCTGAACTTCAGAAAGGCAAATTTCGCGGGACTTCGTGCTGGCGTGGCAGCGATAGAGGTGGAAGATAGTGACAACGTCGAGCAACCATGGAAGAATTTCAAAAACTCATTCATGGCCCTGCAGTCACGATTCATTCCATCAGAACGCGGCCGAGTCAGAGCTACTCAACCCAAGTGGTTCACCCCCGAAATCGGGAGAACCCTACGGAAGAGAAAAACCGCCTATCGCCAAGCGAAGAACACTGGAGAATTCGAGCACTACAGAAGTCTATGCCGAAATGTCAAGTCCATGATAAGGGTGGCGAAACGCACCGAAGAAGTCCTTGTGGCGAGACTCTGCAAAGAGAGCCCCAAGGAATTCTTCGGATACGTAAACAGCCGTAAGCCGACACGTAGAAGGATCGGTCCCTTGGTGAAAGAGGATGGTGAGCCAGAGCTCAGTGACGAAGCGAATGCGACCATCCTCAACAAGTACTTCTCGTCAGTTTTCACTGAGGAGAAGAACACCACTCCTGAGCCTCGCGACAAGTACGAAGGCTCAGAGCAATTTGGAGAGATTTCACTTCGAAGAGACGACAGTGCGTTCAAAGATCGACGCTCTGAACCGCTACAAGTCGCCAGGGCCCGATGCTTCTTACCACGGGTGCTGAAGGAAGTGCGAGATGAGGTCTCCCCACATCTCTGCTCGATCTTCAGGAAATCGCTCGAGACTGGATGCGTACCAAAGGACTGGCGAGACGCGGAAGTCACCCCCATATTCAAAAAGGGTAACGCGAGCGAACCATCTAACTACCGGCCGATCAGCCTGACGTCGGTAGTAGGAAAATTGATGGAAAGTATCCTGGTTGACGAAATAACGCAGCACGTCGAGTCCAACCACCTATTGAGGAATTCCCAACAGGGGTTCCGGCGGCACAGGTCATGCCTAACGAACCTTTTGGAATTCTTCCACTTTGTGTTCAGCAAGCACGACCGGGAGAAGGCGGTGGATGTCATCTACCTCGACTTGAAGAAGGCCTTCGACAAGGTGCCCCACCGCCGATTGCTGAAAAAGGTTCGAGCGCTAGGCATCGCCGGAGCTGTAGGTGACTGGATCGAAAACTGGCTGCATAGTCGAAGGCAGCGAGTAGTGGTGAACGGGCAAACGTCCGGTTGGCTACCGGTAACAAGCGGCGTTCCCCAAGGCTCCGTGCTGGGCCCTCTACTATTTATCATCTATGTAAACGACATAGATGATGGCATAACTGCGAGGATTTCCAAATTTGCCGAGGATACCAAACTAGGTATGAACGTGGCAGACGCGGAAAACGTCGAGAGACTCCAAGCCGACTTGAGGAAACTCGGGGAGTGGTCAGACAAATGGCAAATGCCGTTCAATGTCGAAAAGTGCAAGGTGATGCACATCGGCCACAGAAATCCCCAAGCCGTCTACAGCCTTAAAAACTCGGCGCTCGAGAGCACAGACATGGAAAAAGACTTGGGAGTCATGATCACCAGCGACCTCAAGTTTTCCAAGCAGTGCATCGAGGCGGAGAAGAAAGCCCAGAGAATCTTGGGGTATATCAAGCGACGGTTTGGGTATCGGAACAGGGAAATCGTTCTCGCTCTCTTTAATTCCCTGGTCCGACCTCACCTGGAGTACGCAGTCCAGTTTTGGAGTCCATCCCTTCGGAAGGACATCGCCCGACTGGAGCGAGTACAAGCCAGGGCGACCAAACTGATCCCCTCGATCAGGCACAAAAGTTACGAAGCCCGCCTAGAAGAACTAAACCTCTTCTCACTGGAAACCCGAAGACGGCGCGGTCAATTAATCGAGGTCTTCAAACCCTCGGAGGTATTGACCACGTAGGCAACGGGGACTTGTTCCAACTAAGCGAGGGCGTAACGAGAAACCACGGCTACAAAATTGAGCTGCCGCGTTATCACCGGGACAGATGCGGGAACTTCTTCAGTTACAGTATTTGCAACGAGTGGAACGCGCTTCCGCCAGAAGTCGTGAACAGCTACTCTGTGGAGCAGTTCAAATGGCGCCTGGATAAATTCCTGGTTCGCTGACAGGCTCACGAGTCCCTGACTCGTAACAAGTACCCTCTCGCATGGACCGTAAGGTCTTCTAGGGTACTTCTTTTCCTTGTGACTCCTTGTGACTCTCTCTCTCTCTCTCTCTCTCTCCCTCTCCCTCTCCCTCTCCCTCTCCCTCTCTCCCTCTCCCTCTCCCTCTTCCTCTCTCTCCCTCTCTCTCTCTCTCTCTCTCACTCGACCTCAAGCACTCGAGTGACGACTCGAGCGCTACGGCTGAGGAGAAGACCGCTGAGGGTAGTGGAGGGGACAATGATGGCAGCTACGCAGCCGCCGTCAAGAAACCCCCCAAAACTCCCATCAGAGAAGATGAGAAAAACGAGAGAAAGCGAAAGAAGCAAGAAAGGAAGAAGAATAGAAGGAAGCAGAAAAGGGAAGAAGAGAAGATTGAAAAGAAGAAAAAAGAAGAGAGCGAAGCTGTAAACACGAAAGAGAACGAAAAGAGCACGAAGGCAGATGGCTGGAAGAAGGTGGAGAGGAAGAAGGAGAAAGCGTGCAAAAAACCGGAGGTCACTGTCTATGGTGACTCTCAGGCTCGAGGACTAGAACCGTTCCTGCGAGCACGGCTCCAAAAGAAAGTGGAGGTCAAGTGCCTGCCCGGCAAGGGTAATAAGGCACTGAGAAAGGAGGTGGAGAAGAGTCCCACTACTGACTCTTCAGTAGTTGCCATTCTGGCTAGTGACAACGACCTCTACTTCCGCAACGGGGGAGCAGGGGCGACAGAACCAATACTCCAGAACGTCATGGGGGTAGTCGACGACTGCGGACTATAGACGAGGAGGAGGGTCATTGTCGGGATCCTTCCACGGAGGAGCCCTAACCCCATTACATACCGTCGCAATGAGCTGGTAAACCAGAGGTTGAGAGACCTCTGTACAGCTGAAGGGGTCTTCTTCGCGGACCCTTTCCGGACGTTCTTTGGTAGGAACGACCTCTACGAAAGGGACGGAGCCCACCTGTCGATGAAGGGAAAAGCCATGCTGGCTAACCTCATCCAGGAGACGGTTAACCGCTGCGTCCGGTCTGTTCGGGAAAGAAGGACCGTTCCTGCCGCCAAGCCAAATGGGGCGGGAAACGGTCGAACTTAGGGAGACCACCAGCCGGAAACTCCCTTAAGGTTCTTCTGTTCAACGCGAGGTCCATCCGGAACAAGTTTCTGGAATTAGTGGCCCTCGTAGCAACGAAAGAATCAGATCTGGTGGCCATCACGGAGTCGTGGATTCGAACCTCTGTTCGTGACTTTGAGGGCGAATTCGCAATCCCGGGCTACCAGATCTTCCACAAAGACCGGCTGGCGAAGGAGGAAGGCGGAGTGGTGGTGTACGTGAGAAGTGTATTCACGGCAACGAGCAGCACCACCACCGCCCACCAAGAAGTCCTATGCGTGGACTTGGAGCTGGGTACCACCAAGTACAGGACTGTTACAGTTTATAGACCCCCATCCTCGACGGAGGATCAAGACAGGGACCTCTATAATCAACTGAATCAGTTAACTGAAGGCACGGTGAGTATCGTCATGGGAGACTTTAATACTCACGTTGACTGGGCAACCAGAGAAATCCGCATCGACAACATACGGCTCCTTAACTTCGTAAATGAAGGATTCTTCACTCAATGGGTGAGAGAACCAACACGAGGTGCAAACATCCTCGACCTAGTTCTCACATCCGAGGATGACATCATTAAGGAAGTTAGTGTAGATGAGGAGCTAGGTGGCAGCGACCACCGCCTCATCAAGTTCTGCATTCGAGTCCCAGCTCGCGAAGCAGTAGCTCGTGCTGCAGCCAAGCTGAACTTCAGAAAGGCAAATTTCGCGGGACTTCGTGCTGGCGTGGCAGCGATAGAGGTGGAAGATAGTGACAACGTCGAGCAACCATGGAAGAATTTCAAAAACTCATTCATGGCCCTGCAGTCACGATTCATTCCATCAGAACGCGGCCGAGTCGGAGCTACTCAACCCAAGTGGTTCACCCCCGAAATCGGGAGAACCCTACGGAAGAGAAAAACCGCCTATCGCCAAGCGAAGAACACTGGAGAATTCGAGCACTACAGAAGTCTATGCCGAAGTGTCAAGTCCATGATAAGGGTGGCGAAACGCGCCGAAGAAGTCCGTGTGGCGAGACTCTGCAAAGAGAGCCCCAAGGAATTCTTCGGATACGTAAACAGCCGTAAGCCGACAAGTAGACGGATCGGTCCCTTGGTGAAAGAGGATGGTGAGCTAGAGCTCAGTGACGAAGCGAATGCGACCATCCTCAACAAGTACTTCTTGTCAGTTTTCACTGAGGAGAAGAACACCACTCCTGAGCCTCGCGACAAGTACGAAGGCTCAGAGCAATTGGAGATATTTCACTTCGAAGAGACGACAGTGCGTTCAAAGATCGACGCTTTGAACCGCTACAAGTCGCCAGGGCCCGATGGCTTCTTACCACGGGTGCTGAAGGAAGTGCGAGATGAGGTCTCCCCACATCTCTGCTCGATCTTCAGGAAATCGCTCGAGACTGGATGCGTGCCAAAGGACTGGCGAGACGCGGAAGTCACCCCCATATTCAAAAAGGGTAACGCAAGCGAGCCATCTAACTACCGGCCGATCAGCCTGACGTCGGTAGTAGGAAAATTGATGGAAAGTATCCTGGTTGACGAAATAACGCAGCACGTCGAGTCCAACCACCTATTGAGGAATTCCCAACAGGGGTTCCGGCGGCACAGGTCATGCCTAACGAACCTTTTGGAATTCTTCCACTTCGTGTTCAGCGAGCACGACCAGGAGAAGGCGGTGGATGTCATCTACCTCGACTTGAAGAAGGCCTTCGACAAGGTGCCCCACCGCTGATTGCTGAAAAAGGTTCGAGCGCTCGGCATCGCCGGAGCTGTAGGTGACTGGATCGAAAACTGGCTGCATAGTCGAAGGCAGCGAGTAGTGGTGAACGGGCAAACGTCCGGTTGGCTACCGGTAACAAGCGGCGTTCCCCAAGGCTCCGTGCTGGGCCCCCTACTCTTCATCATCTATGTAAACGACATAGATGATGGCATAACTGCGAGGATTTCCAAATTTGCCGACGATACCAAACTAGGTATGAACGTGGCAGACGCGGAAAACGTCGAGAGACTCCAAGCCGACTTGAGGAAACTCGGGGAGTGGTCAGACAAATGGCAAATGCCGTTCAATGTCGAAAAGTGCAAGGTGATGCACATCGGCCACAAAAATCCCCAAGCCGTCTACAGCCTCAAAAACTCGGCGCTCGAGAGCACAGACATGGAAAAAGACTTACGAGTCGTGATCACCAGCGACCTCAAGTTTTCCAAGCAGTGCATCGAGGCGGAGAAGAAAGCCCAGAGAATCTTGGGGTATATCAAGCGACGGTTTGGGTATCGGAACAGGGAAATCGTTCTCACTCTCTTTAATTCCCTGGTCCGACCTCACCTGGAGTACGCAGTTCAGTTTTGGAGTCTATCCCTTCGGAAGGACATCGCCCGACTGGAGCGAGTACAAGCCAGGGCGACCAAACTGATCCCCTCGATCAGGCACAAAAGTTACGAAGCCCGCCTAGAAGAACTAAACCTCTTCTCACTGGAAACCCGAAGACGGCGCGGTCAATTAATCGAGGTCTTCAAAATCCTCCGAGGTATTGACCACGTAGGCAACGGGGACATGTTCCAACTAAGCGAGGGCGTAACGAGAAACCACGGCTACAAAATTGAGCTGCCGCGTTATCACCGGGACAGATGCGGGAACTTCTTCAGTTACAGTATCTGCAACGAGTGGAACGCGCTTCCGCCAGAAGTCGTGAACAGCGACTCTGTGGAGCAGTTCAAAAGGCGCCTGGATAAAGTCCTGGTTCGCTGACAGGCTCACGAGTCCCTGACTCGGAACAAGTACCCTCTCGTATGGAGCGTGAGGTCTTCTAGGGTACTTCTTTTCCTTGTGACTCCTTGTGACTCTTTCTCTCTCTCTCTCTCTCTCTCTCTTTCTTTCTCTCTCTCTTTTTTTTTTTCTCTCTCTCTCTCTCTCTCTCTCTCTCTCTCTCTCTCTCTCTCTCTCTCTCTCTCTCTCAAAGTCCCCAAGGCAGAGCCTGCAACTAGTAAATCAAGGAAACTGGATTTGAGAAGAGCAGACTTTGCAGGTCTACGCGCGGGACTGACTGACGCGAGGCTAGAGGAGTGAGATGCTGTTGAAGACTCTTGGAACAGTTTCAAAACCACATTCATGAGTCTTCAATCGCGTTTTATCCCTCTGAAATGCCCCCGTCGGTCTTCTGTTCAACCAAAGTGGTTTAATCGAGAAATCGGCCAACTGCTTAGGAAGAAGAGAAATGTGTACCGGCAATCGAAGATCTTGGGTGACTTTGACGAATACCGGAGGCTAGCCAGGAGAGTGAAGTCCAGCATAAGGGCGGCTAAGCGGTCTGAGGAGCTCCGAGTGGTGAGACTCTGTAAAGAGAATCCCAAGGAGTTTTTTGGATATGTGAACAGCTGTAAAGCAATCCGTCGAACGATTGGCCCTTTGAGGAACGAGGAGGGGACATTAAAGCATTCAGATGCAGAAAATGCTAACCTCCTTAACGACTACTTCTCTTCAGTGTTTACTGAAGAGTCTGGTCCCATTCCCCAGCCGACGGATTCCTACTCGGGGGAAAAGCTGGAGGCAATGGACTTCACTGAAGGAGAAATAAAGAAAAAGATAGCTGACCTAAAGACGAATAAGTCCCCTGGACCGGACGGGTTTCTATCCAAGGTGTTAAGGGAAGTGTGCGATGAAGTATCACGACATCTGTGCGCTATCTTTAACATGTCAATCCGGACCAAATGCGTTCCTAGAGACTGGCGTGAGGCGGAGGTGACTCCGATCTTCAAGAAAGGAGACCGTAACCAACCGTCAAACTACCGACCTATCAGTCTGACTTCGATAGTCGGTAAACTCATGGAAAGCATCATGGTGGACAAAGTGACGTCGTATTTAGAGTCAAACCTGCTACTGAGGAGTTCCCAGCACGGCTTCCGAAGGCAACGGTCATGCCTGACGAACCTTGTAGAATTCTTCCACTTCGTTTTCAGTGAGCACGATCGGGACAAGGCGGTGGATGTGGTCTACCTAGACTTTCAGAAAGCCTTTGATAAGGTACCACACTGCCGCCTTCTCCGGAAAGTGAGAGCGCTTGGCATAGACGGAAAGGTAGCCGGCTGGATCGAGAACTGGCTAAGTGGCAGACGGCAACGGGTGGTGGTGAATGGACAGTCTTCTGAGTGGGTGCCCGTTACTAGCGGGGTGCCTCAAGGTTCTGTCCTGGGACCACTACTATTCATCATCTACGTCAACGACATGGACGGTGACATGGTTGCGAAGATTTCCAAATTTGCCGACGATACCAAGCTTGGTATGAACGTTGCAAAGGATGGAAATACTGCCCGCCTGCAGGAAGATCTTGGGAAGATTGGGGAGTGGTCGGACACGTGGCAAATGCCTTTTAACGTGGGCAAATTCAAAGTGATGCATATCGGCCACAGAAACCCCCAATCTCAGTATATCCTTAAGGGCACTGCTATGGAATCCACCGACACTGAGAAGGACTTGGGTGTAACAATCACTAGTGACCTCAAGTTCTCGAAACAGTGCATTGAGGCGGAGAAAAAGGCCCAAAGGATGCTAGGCTATATTAAGCGCCAGTTTGGTTATCGGAACCAGGAGATTGTACTGTGCCTGTACAACTCACTTGTCCGACCACACCTGGAGTATGCCGTACAATTTTGGAGTCCTTCATTGCGAAAGGACATTGCGAGATTGGAACGCGTACAAGCCAGGGCAACCAAGCTGATTCCCTCTATCCGACATAAAAGTTATGAGGATAGACTAAGGGAATTAGATCTGTTCTCGCTGGAAACCCGTAGACAGCGTGGTCAGCTCATCGAAGTTTTCAAAATACTTCGAGGGTTCGACAATGTTGACTACCGGGATATTTTCACACTGAGTGAGAACAGAACGCGCAATCACGGCTTCAAACTTGAACTGAAGCGTTACAACCACAATCTGTGTGAAAATTTTTTCACTTACAGTATCTGCGGTATGTGGAACGCACTTCCAGTGGAAGTTGTCAACAGTGAATCTGTTGACCAGTTCAAGTCAAGACTAGACAAAGTCTTGAAAAGTGGCCGTTTAGGGGCGCAAAACAATTGAGCAGCTATGTGCCCGCTCGATTGCTAGCCTAAAGGTACCCTCTTTGAATGGACCGTAAGGTCTCCTAGGGTACCTTCTCTCCTTGTTTTTACTCCTTGTTGTTACACTCTCTCTCTCTCTCTCTCTCTCTCTCTCTCTCTCTCTCTCTCTCTCTCTCTCTCTCTCTCTCTCTCTCTCTCTACTTGATTCATAAAGTGCTTGCTATTTATTGATATTTACATTGAAAAGTTTTTTTTTCTAATAGTTGTCCCTGGGGCTTATCTTCGATCAGATTATAATTCTTAAATTCTGTTTGAATAGTGTTGAATTTTTAGATAAATTGTAATTAATCTGAGTCCGGTTCTCTGAATTCGGAGACGGACTTGGTTGTGGGTTTTGAACTTGCGCGCTCCAATTCGTTTAACTAATTACTATATTTTTACTATATTATTAAATAAAAGTTCAAGATTATTAAGTAGGCTTATGAGTTAGAATTTCCATTTAATAAACCTTTTTTTTTAGAGGAAGTTGTAAATTTTAAACTTTGTTTTCCCAGCCATCTTTGAATTGACTTCAACCAATCAGCGAAGAGGTATGTTACGATTTGAAATTTCTTCACGGCGCCATCTTTGATTGTAGTGCAAAAAAAACACCCCCGTTATCGAGTCTCTTACATTTATTCTCTTAAAATTGTTCATACTTAAATCTTAATTATATATATCAGTTAATTTAGTTACATTAGTCAACTTAGAATAAATCACTTCATTTAAACAAATTCTATTGATTGAATACCTATTTTAAGTAGTGAAATTCATAAGTCATGTTGTGACAAAAGTACATTTCACTTGAATTATTTATCAGATCAGAAATTCTGATACTTAAATTGAAATTTTCGATTTAAGCGGTCAAAGCTAGTGGTTATTATTATTGCGTGTAAAAGGTATTATATTGTGGTTCTTTCTTACCATAGTAGGCACAGTTAACTGTCTATCAGGTTTACTTGTCTGACTTTTACAATTCAGCTTCGAAAGAAACTAAACTTTTGACTAATTACTAAAATATATATTCAGTATAATAATTCAACATGGCTGGTGAAGAGAAGTTGAAGGCTTTCTGCTTTAAGTGCAAGACAGTCAAATGGTGTTTAAAGTTTCCGGAAAAAATATATCACGACATTACTTCTGTCAGCGTTTGTCTCTTTTACAAATTGGATTAAACCCATACAAAAGAAAAGAATGATTTTTTAAGAATAATTGCCGAAATGGAAAAGGTGTAACTCTGACATAGATAATTATGCTGTGAAAAATATCGAGGCCAAAGTAGTTGACTTAGAAAAAAAGATAGTATCCCTTGAGTCACTCAAAGAAAACATTACTCAACTCAATGCCAATTTAAGCAAAAAGGTTGTACGTTTAGAACAAGCAGTTGCGATCTTAGAAAATAAAGTAGAAAGGAATGATGGCGATTTTAGATTAGCGATGTGTAAATCAAAAGTTGACACATATATACCACACAACTCTCAAACAGGAACTTATAATAGTTCTTCAATAACTAAAAATTACAAACAATCATTAAATTCTAAGAAAGAGAATCAGACTTTCCTTATTGGCGATTCTTTAGAAAGAAACCAATGTGAGTACTTTGGATTAGGTAAAAATAGGAAGACCCTTTGCTATCCAGGTGCTACGATTAAGAAAATTGACGAAGAGATTATAAAACTGCAAGCTGATAATGTAGATAGTACAGTAATAGTGCATGTTGGCTCTAATGATACTTATGCTAGAGATGAAATGGTCGAAACCGAACAGGTCATTTCACAATTCGAGTCGTTAACAGATAAAATCAAAGCAAAAACGGACAAAGGTATTATGGTAGACATTTTACCAAGATTAAATGTATCAAAAGAGGCATCAAGTAAAACCATTGGAATCAATTCAAGACTTAAAATAATGTGTGAGAGAAAAGGAATTAATTTTTTTACATTTTGGCGGAGTTTCATCCATAGAGAAGAATATTTTTTCAATGATGGGATGCACTTAAATAATAAGGGCAAAAAGAAATATGGCGAACTATTGAACCACTTAAATAATAAGGGCAAAAAGAAATATGGCGAACTATTGAACGTCAACGTATTCACCTCTTTGAATGTTTTAGTAAAATAAATGTTTGCAAAGACAAAACAACCCCATCAAGTGTAGCGACACCGGTTTCGGGAAGCGAACATCCTCCATTGAATGTAACAAACCCATGAAAGCGATTCTTCTAAATGCACCTTCAATCAGAAAATAGTTTTTTAGAATTCAGAGCTATGGTGGCTGTAGAGAAATATGACATAATTGCAATAAAGGAATCATGGATAAATTTGAACTCAAGAGATTTTAGGGGTGAATCTGAATTAAAAGGCTACAAAATGTTCAATAAAGATAGAAAAGATAAAGTTGGAGGGGGAGTATTATTATACGTTCACGAACATCTTTACCCAACTGAGATTCCCTTGCATACAAACTTAGAAATAATAGGAGTAAAACTTAATTTAGATAAAAAAATATATATATATTTATTTAATATACAGAAAACCGCACCAGACCCCGGACCTTGATGTTAAACTGTATCATTCATTGACAAAAGAAATAGATAAGAACATAGCACTAGTTTTGGGAGACCTCAATTGCAGCAAAATAAACCGGCTAACAAAACAAGCGGACAAAGAAGGGCAGAGACTTCTGGAAGTTATTGATGATAATTTCTTAACACAGTCAGTCAATAAACCAACAAGAGGCAACAACATATTAGACCTTATATTGACTACTGAAAACAACTTATTCTCAAACGTCTACGTCGGCGAAATATTTGAAGGCAGTGATCAAAATTTAATAGAGTTTGATATCCATATATCGACCCAAGAAAGATTCAATAATATACACAGACCTCATTTTAACAAAGGGAACTATGAAGCCATTAAAGTAACACTAGCAGGATATAACACAAATGAAAAAGAAGTAAACAATGCGTAAATATCTTATAAGAATTTTTTATGGAACAACAAAGAAAACGTTCCCGTTAAACTAAAAAATCATGCACAAATCAGGATCCTACGTGGTTAACCAAGGAAATAAAATTCATGATAAAAATTAGGAACAAAAATTTATAGAACGCTCAAAATCAGACCATCCCAACAGTTAAAGAACAATATAATAACCTAAGACAAAAAATTAAAACAAATATTAAAAAAACAATAGAAAAGAAGAGATAAGAGTGTCACAAAATTGTAAAGTTAACCCAAAGGAATTTTTTGCTCTAGTAACTATGACATTGCTTGCTTAATGAATAATTATTTCATGACGGTTTTACTAACGAAGAAACACCTCATATACCTGAATTAAAAATTTTATATAGTGGCGATGACTCACTAGAATATGCCAACTGTACAGCTGAAGATGTTAGCAACTTGATTAATAAAATGAATGCAAATAAATTACCTAGTCCCGATATGTTTTATCCCAGAGTCCTGAAAGAAGTTAAAGAAGTTGTTAGTAGGCATCTATCAAATATTTTTAATAAATCATTAGACATTGGAATTGTCCCAAATGACTAGAAATATGCTAATGTAACACCCATCTTTAAAAAGGGTTACCGAGATTTAGTTAAAAATTATACACCGATTAGTTTAACTTCGGTGGTTGGAAAGCTTTTAGATCTTTCATCTCCAAGAAAATTGTATTTCATTTAGAATCAAAAAATTTGCTTAGAGATTCTCAACATGGATTCAGAAGAAATAAATTTTGTCTAACAAATTTATTGGAATTCTTCCAATTTGTATTTGAGCAATATGATGGTGATAAGTCGATTGATATTACGAGTATATACCTAGATTTTAAGAGAGCGTTCGACAAAGTCCCTTACAAATTATTGATGGCAAAACTTAGGGGACTAGAAATAAAAGGCAATGTAGAAGACTGGATAAAAGATTGGCTCACGAATAGATACCAAAGAGTAGTAATAAATGGATCAGCTTCTGAATGGACAAAAGTTTCTAGTGGGGTACCTCAGGGCTCTGTATTGGGCCCCCGCTATTCATAATTTATATAAATGATCTGGACATAGGTCTCATGTCAAAAATAGTAAAATTTGCAGATGACGCAAAACTTGGAAAAGGGATAGTGAGTAAAGAAGACGAGATCAGCTTTAGAACGATATTAATAATATAGAAAAATGGTCAAAAGAATGGCAACTGCCAATAAACTTGGATGAGTGTAAGGTAATGCATATTGGAAGCATAAATCCACAAACTATATATACATTTTTCAGTTCGAAATTATCAGAAACAAAAGTGGAAAAGGACCTAGGAGTATATATATATCGAATGATCTCAAGTTCAGTCTTCAATGCATAGAAGTAGAAAATAAGGCTTCCATGATCCTAGGGTACATAAACAGACAATTCAAATGCAGAAACGAAACTATAGTAGTGAATTTATATAATGCATTAGTTAGTCCTCATTTAGAATATTGTGCACAATTCTTGTCCCCGCATTTAAGGAAGGATGTTGAAAGGCTAGAGAAAACTCAAGAAAGAGCGGCAAAACTAATACCATTGTTAAGGAAAAATAATTATGAAACAAGATTAAAAAGAATAAATCTCTTTAGATTGGAAACTCGAAGAATACTTGGCCAACTCATAGAAACATTCAAGATATTAAAGAAGATGGAAAATGTAGATGTTGGAATATGGTTTAAGTTAAATGAGAATGAAACAAGAAACAACAGGATGAAACTAGTATCGTTAAGGTTTGTAAAAAATCTAACTAGTAATTTCTTTTCATATAAAATCGTTGATATTTTGAATAAGCTACCACGAGATATAATATCTAGCAACACTATTCGCACCTTTGAGAAAAGACTATACACAAGCATACATACACTTAGCTAATATATTGTAAATATAATGGATTCGAATAAATATGTATATAAATTATAACAAATTTAAAGACAAGAATCTCATGATCAAAACAACATTATTAATGATAGCTGAAAAGGATCAATGTAGGTGTAAAAAAAAAGAAAGAAAAAATAAATGCCGTGGTTCTAAGCAGCAAGAACGTAAAATATTTATGTATTGAGAACATGCATGATTATTTATTGTTGATGTATGTAATGATAAATGCTATCATTAATGATTAGCTAGGTATATTTCAAAATCTTTACTATCGAAATTCCTTGTTAAGCTCGATATTTCAACTGAACCATGAATCTTTTCGGTTTTCCGTACCGGCGTGGCGGATGGGAGAGGAGGGTGGGGAGAGACTTCAACTTTACTGTCCTTTTGTCGCCAACTCCTAGTTTTTTTGGTATATATATAATAGAATAGGGAAACAAGCATCTTCTTGGCATGGATCGAAAGGTATTTTAAGGTGCTTACTTTCATTTTGACATTGTAAAACACACACACACACTCTCTCTCTCTCTCTCTCTCTCTCTCTCTCTCTCTCTCTCTCTCTCTCTATCTATCTCTCTCTCTCTCTCTCTCTCTCTCTCTCTCTCTCTCTCTCTCTCTCTCTCTCTCTCTCTCTCTCTCACTCATATGCAGAAAATGCTAACCTCCTCAACGACTACTACTCTTCAGTGTTTACTAAAGAATGTGGTCCCATCCCCCAGCCCACGGATTCTTACTCTGGGGAAAAACTGGAGGAAATGGATCTCACCCAAGGATAAATAGAAAAAAAGATCACTGATGTACAGATGGATAAGTCTCCTGGCCCAGACGGGCTTATACCTAAAGTGTTAAAAGAAATGAGCGAGGAAGTGTCACATCTGAGCACAATCTTCAACATTTCAATCCGGACAGGATGCATTCCAAGAGGCTCGCGTGAAGGGGAGGTGACTCCTATCTTCAAGAAAGGAGACCCTAGCCAGCCGGCGAACTACGAACCTATTAGCTTAACCTCATCATAGTGGACAAAATGACGTCATATTTAAAGTGGAACCTGCTACTGAAGAGTTTCTAGTACGGTTTCCAAAGGCAACGGTCATGCAGAACGAACTTTGTGGAATTCTTCCACTTCCTTTTCAGAAATCATGATCTGGATAAGGCGGTGGATGTTATCTACTTAGACTTTCAAAAATCCGTCCATAAGGGACCACACCGCCGCTTACTCCGGAAAGTGCGTGTGCTGAGCATAGATGGAAATGTAGCAGGTTGGATAGAGAACTGGCTAAGCGGCAGACGGCAACGAGTGGTGCTGAATGGACAGGCTTGTAAGTGGGTGCCCATCATCAACGGTTTACCCCAAGGTTCTGTCCTGAGACAACTAATGTTCATCATCTACTTCAACGACATGGACCGTGACATGGTTGCGAAGATTTCTAAATTTGCCGACGATACCAAGCTTGGTATGAACGTTGCAAAGGAAGGAAACACTGCCCACCTACAAGAAGATCTCGGAAAGATTGGGGAGTGGTCGAACACGTGGTAAATGCCTTTTAACGTTAACAAATGCAAAGTGATGCATATCGGCCACCGAAACCTCCAATCACCGTATATACTTAAGGGCACTGCTCTCAAACGCACTGATACCAAGAAGGACATGGGTGTAGCAATCATTAGTGACCTCAAGTTCTTGAAACAGTGCATAAAGGCTGAGAAAAAGGCCCAAAGGATGTTAGGCTATATAAAGAGACATTTGGGATATCGAAACAAAGAAATAGTACTCTGTTTATAGAATTTACTTGTCCGTCCGCTCCTGGAGTATGCCATACAATTTTGGAGTCGTTCTTTTCGAAAGGATGCTCACGATATTATAATATGTACAAGCCAAGGCAACCAAACTGATTCCCTCTGTTAGACACAAAAGTTACGACAATAGATTAAGGGAATTGGATCTGTTCTCGTTGGAGACTCGGAGACTGCGTGGTCAGATTATCAAAGTGTTTAAAATACTTTGAGGCTTCGACAATGTAGACTACACTGATGTTTTCCAACTTAGTAAGGGTAGAACTAGAAATCACGGGTATAAAACTTGAGCTGAAGCGTTACCACCACGATCTTTCTGGGAGATCTTTCACATACAGTATCTGTGGTAGATGGAACACACTTCCAGTGGAAGTTGTCAACAGCAATTCTGTTGATCAGTTCAAGTCAAGACTGGACAGAGTCTTGAAAATTGACCGTTTGGGAACGTAAGCCATTGAGCAGAAGTGTGCCTACTCGACTTCTAATCCAAAGGTACCCTCTTTTAATAGACCGTAAGGTCTTCTATTGCACCTCTTATCCTTGTAGCTCCCTGTAGCTCTCTCTCTCTCTCTCTCTCTCTCTCTCTCTCTCTCTCTCTCTCTCTCTCTCTCTCTCTAAGTGGGTGCCCGTTACTAGCAGTGTTTTTCAAGGTTCTGTCCTGGGACCACTACTATTCATCATCTACGTCAACAACATGGACGTTGAAATAGTTACGAAGATTTCATAATTTGCCAATGATACCAAGCTTGGTATGAACGTCGCAAAAGAAGGACATAGTGCTTGCCTTCAAAATGATCTTATGAAGATTGGGGAGTAGTCGGAAAACGCAGCAAATGCCATTTAACGTGAACAAATGCAAAGTGATGCATATCGGCCACCGAAACCCCCAATATCATTATATCCTTAAGGACACTGCTATTGAAGCCACCGACACTGATAAAGACTTGGGTGTAACAATCACTAGTGACTTCAAGTTTTTGAAACAGTGCATTGAGGCGGAGAAAAAGGCCTAAATGATGCTAAGCTACATAAAGCACCCGTTTGGATACCGGAAGAAGGAGATAGTACTGTGTTTGTACAACTCACTTGTCCGACCGCACCTGAAGTATGCCGTACAATTTTGGATTCCTTCGTTTCGAAAGGATATTGCGAGATTGGAACATGTGCAAGCCATAAGGACCAAACTGATTCCCTTTATCAGACACAAAAGTTACGATGATAGATTAAGGGAATTAGATCTGTTTTCGTTGGAGACTCACAGACTGCGTGGTCAGCTTATCGAAGTGTTTAAAATAGTTCTAGTCATCGATAATGTAGACTACACGGATATTTTCCCATTTAGTGAGGGCAGAATGAGGAATCACGGCTACAAACTTGAACTGAAGCGTAACAACCGTGATATGTGTGGTAAATTTTTCACATAAAGCATCTGCGGTAGCTAGAACGCACTTCCAGTGGAAGTTGTCAACAGCAATTCTCTTGATCAGTTCAAGTCAAGACTGGACAAAGTCTTGAGAAGTGGCCGTTTGAGCACTTAAGTCGTTGTGCAAAACTGTACCTGCTCAACTGTTAGCCCAAAGTAACCCTCTTTGAATGGACCGTAAGGTCATCTAGGGTACTTCAAAGAGCCTTCGATAAGGTACCACAACGCTGTTTCGTCCGGAAAGTGCGTGCGCTGGGCATAGAGGGAAAGGTAACAGATTGGATAGAGAACCGGCAAAGCGGCAGACAGCAACGGATGGTGCTGAATGGACAGGCTTGTAAGTGATTTCCGTCACTAGCCGTGTACCCCAAGGTTCTATCCAGGGACCACTACTTTTCATCATCTATGTTAACGACATAGATGGTGACATGGTTCCGAAGATTTCTAAATTTGCCGACAAGACCAAGCTTGGTGTGAACATTGCAAAGGAAGGAAACACTACCCGCCTACAAGAAGATCTCCGGAAGAATGGAGGGGGGGGTTGACACATGGCAAATGCCTTTTAACGTGAACAAATGCAAAGCAATTCTATTGGCCACCGAAACCCCCAATCACTGTATATCCTTAAGGGTATTGCTCTAGAACGCACTGATACCGATAAGGACTTGGGTGTAACAATCACTAGTGGCCTCAAGTTCTTTAAACAGTGCATAGAGGCGGAGAAAAAGGCCCAAAGGATGTTAGGCTATATAAAGCGACAGTTTGGATATCGAAACAAGGAAATAGTACTCTGTTTATACCATTTACTTGTCCGACAGCACCTGGAGTATGCCGTACAATTTTGGAGTCCTTCGTTTGTTTCAAAAGAATGTCTCGAGATTGGAACGTGTGCAAGCCAAGGCAACCAAACTAATTCCCGCTATCAGATACAAAAGTTACGACGATAGATTAAAGGAATTAGATCTGTTCTCGTTGGAGACTCGGAGACTGCGTGGTCAGCTTATTGAATTGTTTAAAATACTTCGAGGCTTCGACAATGTAGACTACACTGATGGTTTCCAAATTAGTAAGGGTCGAACTAGAAATCAAGGCTAAAAACTTAAGCTGAAGCGTTACCACCGCGATATTTCTGGGAGATCTTTCACATACAGCATCTGTGGTAGCTGGAAGGCACTTCCAGTGGAAATGTCGAGGGTAATTCTGTTAATCACTTCAAGTCAAGACTGGACAAAGTCTTGAAAATTGGCCGTTTGGTCACGTAAGCCGTTGAGCAGAACTGTGCCTGCTCGACTGCTAGTCCAAAGGTACCCTTTCTGAATGGACCGTAAGGTCTTCTAGGGTACTTCTCATCCTTTTTGCTCTCTCTCTCCCTCTCTCTCTCTCTATCTCTCTCTCTCTCTCTCTCTCTCTCTCTCTCTCTCTCTCTCTCTAGGACTAGATGTCTCCTAGGCGTTGGGGCACGGTGAATAGGATGAGGGTACTGCCCCGTTAACCCCTTTCCTGGCGCGTAATTATTCACCATTCCCAGTGACCGTTGACGGGTGCTTCTGGTAGCATCGGTCCGAGGTGATGGTCCTTTGTTTGCAGGTTGCTTGCAAGGCCGATAAAATGCCTTCGGTTGAGTTTCTTGGTGTGGCGGGATATCTATTGAACGCTACTCCGAGATCTTGGCCGTCGTGAAGTGAACTAGTAGGAGTTTAGTACGGGGCGTGTTCCGTTGTTCACTTGGTGAGAAATTGATGTCCCCTTCGGGGACCGCCAGTGCTGCTTGGTTAAGAGCCACGGCACGCTGAGGTTTGAAGACTCAGTCGGGCGAACAGCAGCACATGGAGCGTTCCTTCTGAAAAACTTCTAAATGTCTCCGATCGATAGGCGGGAGCGACTCACGTGGGAAAAACTCACCAGCCCCCATTTTTAGTATTGATTGGTCGCAAAGTTTTGAGAGAGAGAAAGTGGTCAAAATGAGAGGGGAAAAAGGACCAGCTGCACTCAAATACACATGTGCGATCTGCCAGAAGGACAAGTGGTGCGTGAACTTCTCGGAGGGATGTTTTTCGAAATGCCACCTGGGAAGTATATGCACCGACTGCATCTTTAAAAGAGAGGTCTGAGAGGCAGTGGCATACTGCACTGAACTCAAAGATCTCTTCAAAACCCCTGAGAAGAAATATAGGGCACTAAAAACTAAATTACAGACCCTAGAAACAGAGCACGCGCTTCAGATTTGGCGTCTCGAGGAGAGGATCCAAGAGCTAGCTTCTAAACTAGAGGCCCAGTCAGCCCAAGCTCGAGACGAAACTCCCACTGATTTACTCGTAGGTGGTTCCGCGATGAGACTTCCACTCAAGGAGCTGAAACTGCATTGTCAGTGTCACTTCAGCTAAGTGGAGAAATTAAGAAGAGAAAGAAAAAGAAAAAAGAAGAAAAACAACGACCTGAATGCAGCTCACCCCAGTGTAGAGGATTCCAGCGTTACTGGTTGGCAGGGGAAAGTGGATAGAGAAGAAGAGAAAAGAGAAACAGAAGAAAAGACAAATGAAAATCGAAAAAAAGCAAAGAAGAAAATAAGAAAAACAAGGAAAATGCGGAGACGAAAGAGAAAAGTGATTAGTCTCTTGCGAAAGAAAACAGTGCAGACAAATGTGCGATGGTAAACCTTATTGGGGACTCTGAAGCACGGGCCCTGCAACTCCTGCTGGCAGCACACCTCCGCACGAGTGTGAAAGTTTGTTGCCTAACAGGAAGAGGAAACCAGCAGATTAGAGTAGAGGCCAAGAAATGTCAGATTTCCGGAAAGTCAGTCGTTGCCGTAATGGTAAGTGGCAACGACCTTTACCTAAGAGGAGAAAGGATAGGCCCAACAGTAAAGATTCTCAACACGGTCATAGGTGCTGTGGACGACTGTGGGCTAAAAACACGCAGACGTGTAGTGGTCAGGATGCTCCCGAGAAGAGGTCCAACCTGCAGCGCTCACTCAAGGAATGTCTCCCTTAATCGACGCCTGGGAGATTTGTATACGGCGGAGGGTTTTTTTTGTGGACCCTTACCGCACCTTCTATGGTAGAAACGATCTCTAACAAAGCGATTGAGTAAATATTTCCTTTAAAGGTAATATGATACAGGATTTCGTGAAACGGAACCAAGGAGTTTCAGGCACAGAGTGAAGGCGGAGGTACGCCAGTACGCCCGTGTCATTCCTGGAACGACCTTCTTGGGGGTCGCAAAGAGGGAAGCCACCAAACCAATAAATAAGCCAGGAAACGGAAGAGAGTACAGGGTCCTACATTCGGGGACTACCTGAAAGTTCTTCTGTTTAATGTGAAGTTAATAAGAAACAAGTTTCTTGAACTTCGTGGCCTCGTAGCGACGCAAGAATCTGAAATGGTGGCCATAACAGAGTCGTGGGCAAAAACCTCAAATCAAGATTTTGAAGGTGAATTTACGATTCTCGGTTACCAACTCTTCCAGAAAGATAGGCCAGACAGAGAGGGTGGTGGTGTTATACTGTAGGTCCGGATAGGCTCAAATCGACGAACTACATCATTGTAACCGACCACAAGCTATTAGGTGTTGACCTAGACATATGTTCTACCAAATACAGGACCCTGGTGCTTTACAGACCCCCTACCCAACTCGGTGAAAAGGACAGAGATTTGTATCGGCTGCTGGGTGAACTTGTACAAGACAGAGTATGTATCGCCATGGGTGATTTCAATACCCAAGTTGACTGGGAAACCAGAGAAGCCAGTGGCGAGAACGCACTACTCCTGGAGTTCGCGAACAACGAGTTCCAGACTAAATGGGTGAGAGAGCCGACGAGAGGCAATAATACTCTCGACTTAGTTTACACTTCTGACGATGTCATCGCTGAGGATCTCTCGTTAGGCGAAGAGCTCGGTGGCAGTGATCACCGTCTAGTTAGTTTCATAGTCAAGGTCCCCAAGGTAGAGTCTGCGACTAGTGAATCGAGGAAACTTGATTTAAAAAGAGCAGACTTTGTAGGTGTTCGTGCTGGATTGACTGATACGAGGCTAGAAGTGTGCTAGGGTGTTGAAGATTCGTGGAATAGATGCAAAACTACGTTAATGTGTCTTCAATCACGATTCATCAATTTAAAAAGCCTCCCACAGTCTTCTTTTCAACCAAATTAGTTTAATCGAGAAATTGGTCAATTTATGAGGGAGAAAAGAACGGTATACCGGCAGTCAAAGATTTCTAGAGACTTCGACGAGTACCGTAGGCGGGTTAGGAGAGTGAAGTCTAGCATAAGGGCAGCAGAGCTTGCCGAGGAGCTCCGAGTGGCGAGACTTTGCAAGGAGAATCCCAGGAGTTCTTTGGTTATTTAAACAGTTGTAAGCCAATCCCTTGCACGATTGGCGCTTTAATGAATGAAGAGAGGGCCTTAAAGCACTCAGATACAGAAAATCCTAACCTCCTGAACGAATACTTCTTTTCAGTGTTTACTGAAGAGATTGGTCCCATCCCCCAGCCCACAGATTCCTACTTGAGTGAAAAGCTGAAGGAAATGGACTTCACTCAAGAATAAATAGAAAAAAGATCACTTAGCTAAAGATGAATAAGTTCCCTGGTCCGGATACGTTTCTACCTAAAGTGTTTAAAGAAGTGCGCGATAAGGTGTAACGAAATTTGAGCATAATCTTCAACATGTCAATCCAGACCGGATGCGCTCCTAGAGACTGGCGTTAAGCGGAGGTAACACCTATCTTCAAGACAGGAGTCCCTAGCCAGCTGTCGAACTACCGACCTATTAGCTTAACCTCAATCGTTGGTAAACTCATGGAAAGCATCATGCAGACAAAATGACGTCATATTTAGTGTCCATCCTGCAATTGAGGAGTTCCCAGTACGGTTTCCGAAGGCAACGGTCATGCCTAACGAATGTTGTGGAATTCTTCCACTTCGTTTTCAGTGAGCATGACAGGGATGAGGCGGTGGATGTTATCTACTTAGACTTTCAAAAAGCCCTCCATAAGGTACCAAACCGCAGCCTCTTAGGGAACGTGCATGCGCTGAGCATAGATGGAAATGTATCAAGTTGGATAGAGAACTGGCTAAGTTGCAGATGGCAACGGGTGGTGTTGAATAGACAGGCTTCTGAGTGGGTGCCCGTTACTAGGGGTGTTCCTCAAGGTTCTGTCCTGGGACCACAACTGTTCATCATCTACTTCAATGACATAAACGGTGACATGGATGCGAAGATTTCTAAATTTACCGATGACACTAAGCTTGGTATGAACGACGCAAAGGAAGGAAATACTGCCCGCCTTCAAGATGATCTTGGAAAGGTTTGGGAGTGGTCGGACATGTGGTAAATGCCTTTTAACGTGAAAAAATGCACAGTGATGCATATTAGCCACCGAAATCCCCAATCTTAGTATATCCTTAAAGGGCACTGCTCTTGAATCCACCGACACTGGGAAGGACTTGGGTGTAACTATAACTAGTGACTCAAGTTCTCGAAACAGTGCATTGAAGCGGAGATGAAAGCCTAAAGGATGCTAGGTTATACAAAGCGACAGTCTGGATATCGGAACAAGGAGATAATACTGTGTTTTTATAACTTCCTTGTCTGACCGCACCTGGAGTATGCCGTACAATTTCGAGTCCTTCACTTCGAAAGGATCTCGCAAGATTAGAACGTGTGCAAGCCAGAGCAACCAAACTGATTCCCTCTATCAGACACAAGAGTTATAAAGATAGATTACGGGAATTAGATCTGTTAGAGCTGAAGACCCGGAGACTATGTTGTCAGCTTATCGAAGTGTTCAAAATGCTTCGAGGTTGTGACATTATAGAGTATAGGGCTAGAAGCCCTTGCCATAATTCGGGGCATACAAAATATTCAAAATGTTTCTTGTAGGAAAATAATTCATCATTGAGACGGATCACAAACCGCTCTCGTACTTGCGTAATGTGAAAAACAAATGGGAGATTTTTTAAATGGAGTTGTTCCTCCAGGAGTTCTAATTTAAAATATTATATATTAAAGGATCTGATAACTGTATTGCAGATAGCCTGTGTAGGAACCCTCTTAGAATCCTCCCCAACTTAATTTGGTAACAATTGCCGTAAATTTTATGATTGATTTTGGGGGTATGTTTTTGTATATATAGTTCGTAATTCCTTTTAGCTCGTAAGCTAAAAGATTCTGTACTCTTTTGGGGGGTCTGGCGCATTTCAACTTCTTTTGTAATATATATTTCCTTTTGTTTTATTATTTATTCTTGTGTCGTTTGTTGTATAGCTCCCAGGGGGTTATTAGCGTGAGGTGATCGAGCCTCTATTTTTATAATTAATTCAAACCACTGTGGTCATTGTGAGTTAATGTTCTTTTGTTCTGTATCAATTATTTTGTTGGTAAAATTATTGATATATGATTACTCAAATTTGAATTTGTTTTAAGTACTGAAGTTCGTTTCACAACTACTATCAAGTATTTTTCATCGTTTGTCCCCCTCATTTTGTCCCCCTCATTTTTGAAGCCCCATGAGGTCGAAGAACGCCAAGCCAGACCGTGAGAGAATCGAACTACTTCCGGTAATAAAACAGAAGAATGGACCGTTGAGAGCACAGAGAAGACGCCACCCGCCTCACCGCGGTATATCGAAAATCTCGCGAGAATTCACCGGCGTTGTGTCTGATTAAGAAGAATCCCTTCCAGTTTAGCCATATTTGACCTCAGTCACAGGCCGTGCAAATTCAGTATAGGCCGGCCTTTTAAAACGAGACACGACTATGTCTAGATTCGGCTCCGTCACCCTCCTCTCTCGAGCGAGAAAGCAAGAATTCACTCAGAAGGAAGACAGCCCCATTTAATTGTTTATTCATAGAATCGGCTCCATTCTCGTCTGGCGCGATTACCCTCGAATCTCAATTTTTGAGGTTAAAAGCACCAAGTGCGACTAAGCCGTGCACCCCCCCTCCTTGGCCTCAAGGGCCTCAACCCCCAAAGCTAGCTTCAGGATGAATTAAATCGTGGATCTGTATCCAATAATCCCATGAATTGTTTGTTCGTACATTGGCTCATCAGCAGTCACTCGCTGAATCTATTTACACCCCCCCAAACCCTTAGTCTGAGATATGAAAATAATGAGTGTCGATTTTCATTGCGTATCCGATATCATTTTATTTGTACGAGGGCTGGTCAATAAGTTTTGTGAATCGGTAGGGCAAATCAGAGAGGAAGGGGGATAGCTGTTTATCTAGGTGTTAGGACAGGTTATGACAATGAGGATCTGGAGCCGCACGCTCCTGCCTCCTCTATTTAAGAAGCAGTGGCTGATCGCAGATCGTCAGTCACAAATTTTTCAACAATGGAGAAGGTTGAGCACTGCGCAGTGATCAAATTTTCGTTCAAGGAAGGCAAGAATGCAAAAGAGATCCAAGAACGCATGGTTGCAGTGTACAGCGATACCGCCCCTTACTATGCAACCATTGCTCGCTGGACTAGGGACTTCCGCCATGGTCGTGAGTCCCTTGAAGATGACCCCCGTCTAGGACGCCCGTTAGACATGACCAACGAAGACAATGTGGCCCATGTGGAGAGGATGATCCTCGAAAGTCGACGGGTGAAGGTCGAAGAAATCGAGAGAGAACTTGGAATATCACATGGAAGTGTTATCAACATCATCCACGACAATTTGGCCATGACCAATGTCTCTGCCCATTGGGTCCGAAAAAACCTCACGCCCCATGATCGACTTCAACGTCGTCAAAGTCCACAAGGCCAGAGTTCACAAGCTACCCTGCACGAGTGCAGATTCGAAAAACTCAACCATCCCCTCTACAGTCCCCATCTGGCCCCTAGGGACTACTTTTTATAGCTCGCCGTCCAGGAGGGGATTGAACAGCAGTCGGAAGATTTCTGGTTGTCGGGAATCCGAAGCCTCAGGGACAAGTGGCGCAAGTGCATTGAAGTCGAGGGTAGTTATATTGAAAAATAATAAAACACTTTTCCTCATATCTCATTTCCTTATTTCCGAATTGCAAAACTTATTGACCGCCCTTCGTATATTGTGTTTTTGTAATTAGTAAAGTTTAATTTTTTTCTGCAACTTTCTATATCAAGAAACGCTAAGCATTAATCATTATCCTAACGGCCGACCGCATTCGCTCTTATAGTTGTTCAATTCCACGCATTTGTTCTGAATCTCCATTCCCCCACTTGAAAGCTTCCCTCTCGTCTGGCTAGAGCAGAGACGAGCGAAGGTCACGCCTCAGACCTTGACCGTCCACCCCGGGATAAATATAGTGTATATATATATATATATATATATATATATATATATATATATATATATATATATATATATATATATATATATATATATATATATACACGAGTATATATACATATATCACCGATCAATCTCAGACAGAGTACTTTCGTTGTTTTAAAATTTCCAAACTCACTATGGTTTATAAAATAGAGACACCGTATTTATACAAAGCAATGTTTTCCATATAAGGTCAGATTTTTTATGACTTCTGATAATTTTGATTTGAGAAAGAAGGATAGGAGTGGATCTAAGGAAAACAAACCAGGGATAATATTTACATTTCTCTCCTTTTTGCTGGATATTTGTTCAAAGATAATTCTTCTTAGCAGAAATATATTTGAATCATTCCTAATCTCCAGCACAAAGGAGAGAAATGTATATATTAGCCACGGCTTGTTTTCCTTAGATCCAGTCCTACCTTTCTTTCTCAAATCAAACTTATGAGAGGTCATAACAAATCTGACCTTATATGGAAAACATTGCTTTGTATAAATACGGTGTCTCTCTATTTTATAAAGCATCGTGAGATTAAAAATGTTAAGACATCGAAAATACTAACTCCAATCAATCTTTCTTTTTCCTTACGTGGTATATATATATATATATATATATATATATATATATATATATATATATATATATATATATATATATATATATATATATATATATATATATATATATATATATATATATGAATCCATTAAACCACATTGAAAGAGCAAACGGAATAATTTGTCCTTGCAGTAATATTTTTATTACCTTTCAGGAAGGCGATTCGAACCAGGCACACTGAGGCAGCGAGCACCGCATTGATCACAGTTGCCTGGGTTTGAATCGCTTCCCTGCACGGATTTTTTCGAAAAAAGGTAATAAAAATATTACTGCAAGGAAAAATTATTCCGTTTTCTCTTTCAATGTGGTTTAATGGATTCATTTTCATCATTCTCTCGCGCTACTTTGAGATATATATATATATATATATATATATATATAAATTTTAGGGGGAAAATGAAAAAGTGCGCGATGGTGAGAACATGATTTATTATACCAAACGTTTCGGAACAGATCTTGTTTCATCTTCCGTGGCTACAAACAATAAATACAAATAATATACCATATGTATTAGAGAACATTCATCACCCCTTTAGCCGGAACAAGTGCTGAAAGATAAATAGTCATTTATTGAATCTTTTTATATAAAAAACTGAATCCCAATTAAATTACTACCCTTCATCTATCATATTAATGACTCAGTAAATATCTTTCAACCAAACAATTCTCTTATATCCCACTCAACACATCTCATTACGTCACCATTCTTATTCATACTCTGACAGTAAAGGTTAGTAATCGTAATGTTTTGCTTGTAATTCAGATCTCCCTCATTTTCGATTAAATTTTATTTCATTCCTTAATTCTAGTCAAGCAATTATTCTATTCACACCTTTTTATCTTTTTTGGTCTAATTTTAATATCTAATCATTGAAAGTTAAAATTTGTTTCTGTCCTTTGCTCTAAGATCCATTCTTATGGTCTTACTTTTACTCCGATTATTTTTGCTATTTGATTTTTCTCCATGGGCAATTTTTCCAGCTGATAGGTTGTTAAAGGTTGTCTAATACACAAGTTATAATGTTTTTATTTATTGTCTGTAGCCACTGATAATGGAACAAGGTTTGTTCCGAAACGTTTGGTATAATAAATGATGTTCTCTACCATCGCGTACGTCTTCATTTTCTTGCTAAAAATTATATTCCTGAACAGTTCCTGGTTGGTATATATATATATATATATATATATATATATATATATATATATATATATATATATATATATACATATATATATATATATATATTATAAATAATTAGCCTGGTTTTTAACTCACGTGCAGATTGCAGGTCTTTAATTTCGTTCCCGGACCACAGAACACTTGGGATTATTACACAGGAGGGCATGTTTCTAAACCAGTCACTCAGGCATGAGCTCTGTAACCCTTAATTGCCTTCTACTACCTGCAGCAGATATGTTAGTGGAAGGTTCACTACAACTTCACATAGATTTGTTCATTTAATCTGACTCATTACTTACAAATGATGTGTATTAAGAGAATGAAAAACAAAGATCGTAAAGAATTTGGAATGAGAATGAAAATTATAATAAAATCCAACCAGTAAAGCAACCTCTTCTAAATCTTCATTTGGGTACTCGAAAGACGAAGTAATTCGTGTTAAAAACCATAAGTATATTCGGTTAAAGATATAATTAACCACTTGTTTAGTCATCTATTCATTATTTTATCACCTGCTAACACATTTAGATTACTTTTTATGAATGTCTCGATGCCTGAATCCATCCCTATCGATATTCCAATTATATCGAGGCTGAAGAAGAATAAATCAATTCAACCGAATCCTCACCTTTCTCTTGCTCCTGGCGAGACGCTCAAATTTGACTGGATTCTCGCCCAGAGATTTCTCTCCCCAAATTGAAATAGCAATTTTGGAATATGTGAAGATCAGTACTATTATGGGGAGAAAGTATTGTAGAAGCATTAGCGTGGCACTATACGCTGCTCCAGCATCTTTGCGATATTCGCCCCAGTCTTCTTGGCACACCTTTAAGTCTTGTAGTAAGTAAAAGTTGATTTGCGGTTGTTTAATGTCGGAAAAAACTGCTACTGGAATCGTTGTAAGCAAAGATAAAAGCCAGACCACGTTGATAATAATCTTGGCCTGAAATCTCGTCATTCGCAGTCTCAATGGATAGATTATCGCTAGATAGCGATCGATACTGATAGCCACGAGCGTGTATGATGACAAAAAGACAGACACAGCCTGTAAGTAGTTCACTGTAACGCATAGGTAAAACCCAAATGGCCAATACTGAAGAATAAGAGTACTTAAAAACGAGAATGGAACGCAAAAGATGGCCATACATAAGTCACCAATAGCCAAATTTACTATGAAATAATTAGTTACTGTTTGCATCTTAACGGACGAACAAACGACATAAACAACCAGAATATTACCTACAATAGCTATCACAAGGATGAGGGTATAGAGGAAATATACGCATATAGTGAAACTTATGTTACTGGGCATATCACACACACCCGTTTTCCACATATCATGTGCTTCCTCGATAAAGCAGAGATCACAGCTAAATAGAATAATGTCATATAAAGGTAAAATGAGGAGTTCTGTGTCATTATTAGCGGTAGAAAGAGTCTGATTAGTATATATGTCTTGACATATCTTCATTGTATTATTGGCAATAATTTGCTCATTCGTCCCTAAATCAAAATAACTTTTAAGGCGAAATTCCTCCACTGGATCCATATTCTTTAATTGTTTTTGTGCAAAATTAACAATTTATTTGCAGGTTCTTATTTTATCTTTATTAATAACCTGCTGTTTGGAAAATAGTACTTGCACATTGCGAGTCAATTGCACCATTTTTTTTTTTAAATAGATGACAACTTAAATTTATTCATCTATGTGAGGAATAAGGACAAAGTGACTCAAAGCCACCTGAGTGTGCAAATACGCAGCGGCCACCTCACTGCCTCTCTTATCGCGGCATCGGGTTAGACAAGGCGTCCGACCAGAATCTCACTCAATCCAAAACTGCTGCCGTCTTTTTCTCCACGTGTTTAAATACAGAAATTTGATTCCCTTTTCTCTCGTGAATTCGAAAGAACAAAATATGAGCTTGGAAAACGAATCGTTGCTTTAAACGTTGAAATTAAGCACGCTTTCTGCGTCGTTTATCAAACTTCCCCCATTCCTTCACCCTGCCTATGCATTGTGGTATATAGTATAAGGCAATTTTTTTGATTTTCTTTGTTCGTTGCAGCAGTTTTAAAATCCCAAAGTTGCGGAAGAAGAAGAAAAAAGTGTATTAATTCACAATAGAGTGTTACGCCATTTCCAGATCGCAAGTTCGACCTTAGTAGTTAGGTAGGAGCACCCCCAATTCCCTCTTCAATTGTGGACGAGGTCCTTCAATCGGATAGTCAAAATCATATCATATTATTAAAACTGTATCCTTTGTTTTCTGGAATCTTCCTGTAACTTATACTGGGAGTGTTTTATTATTTATGAAGGCTCCTTCTGTGGGAGAGATTTAGTCGTTTATTGCCGTTTGCGGGATTGAAACAGTTGGCGGTGTGAATCAAAGGGACTGAGTGGGTCTGGCAAAGGGAGTCTTCTTCCCGCGTTCGGGGTGAATGGGAGGGTATCGGTGGTTGTCTAGCCTCCGGCTGGTCTCTAGCTGGTACTGAGAAATAAACAATCCGCAAAAACTCTCCAGACATTCGGAGAGCAATATACTCGCAGCTTCAGTCTTTCATTCATTTTGATAATCTGTTAACTTAGAGTTATAGACTCTTTCTCTTTCATTTCTAAACTACAACTAATTCACACTTTACCTTTCTCAACTAACTTTAAATTCAAAGTCAAACGAAGGTCAAGTAGCTTCATCAAACTAAATATTTGCTAGGAATTAACTTATACATTGGTGAGTACAAATTTAAGTTCGACGTATAAACAAACAAACATACTTAAACCGCAAAGGCCCATTCATCTTGTTTTAAACTACCTTTTACTAACGAGGTAACCCTTCGAACTATAAAATCGCTTGCGGATTTCTTCTGAAAAAAAGCACAACCTTTTTTCAAAAAACTCTCCATACTCTTTGATCGTAAAAATCTCTACGTTGATTATGTTCCTCAACTCTGGGCTATAGAATCAACCAATTTGAAAAAAAAAAGTTTATGGGGTCGTTTTAGGTGACTTGAAAAATAAGAGTTTTGAGTTTAACAAACATAAACTGGAATTAGAGAGGTAAGTTCGTTTAGGTTAGTGCGATTTTCAGTTGAAATTCTTTCAATGGATTTTTCTACTCATTTCCGAAATTTCTTAAAATTTTTGTTCGATAGATTTCTCATTTTAACTTATAGTCCCGTATTATCTGAGTCTCACTATAAAAATTGAAAAAGTTTCAATTCCATTAGTTTGCAATATAGTTGTGAATCACATTGTGAAAAGCAGGTCTGTATTGAAGAGAAAGATTTCCTTAACCCTTAACTAAGCCTGCTCCTTGATTGAGTCCGAGACGCAATCCTCAGATGAGTTGCTTCCGAAATCTCTCCTCGATTCTCTGGGTCATTTGGACAAGAAAATTGTGCAAACTTATCTTTGTTTAGGTATTTAGGGTGGAATTGATTCCATACTTGACCGAATATTATCCTCTCAAATTCATCATATCACTTGTCAACAATGATTTTGCTACTTGGGTATTAGCTTGTGATCTATACTAAATCGAGTATGCTGATTCCGAATCTGCAATCAGAATTGTTCTAGCACGTAAGGTTGCTGGGTTACACACATACTCTTTAGTTACACATATAGGCAGTGTTGCTTCTGCTACCGTAGTGAGAGGATATATTGTGTGTGTTTGGTTCTTGCGTTACACTCCTGCTTTATCACGTTGTCAAATTTAGCTATTATAGTAGTGGTGTTGAAACGGTATCTACATACAGTGATTTATTGCATTTTCTTTCAGATTTATCTCTCAATTAATTTTTAAATGAAATAAGATTGTACAAGAGTATATAACAGGATATATACAAACTAAGTTGAAAACATGAATCGGCGAGGATGTATAAATAGCCCAGACAACTTTTGTTATATCTGTGGAAAATATACTCCAAGCAACCAGCGGAAAGATTTAGTTAGCTAAAAGAGTGAAAACTGCATACAATTATTATTTTGGTTCTAAAGTTGGTGACCAAGACAAGCACTGAGCACCTCACAAATCTTGTACCGTGTGTTATACGGGGCTCACATAGTGGTGAAATGGCAAACGGAAGGGTATGCCTTTTGCTGTACCAATAGTGTGGCGTGAGCCAACAAATCATGTTTTTGATTGCTACTTTTGTATGACAAATGTTGCTGGAATCTCAAATAAGAACAAGTCAAAAGTTGTATATCCAAATTGTAAGTCAGCAATAAAACCAGTACCCCATAACATGGAGATGCCAATCCCGATTCCTCCATCAGCTAGTGCAGTTAAAGAAGATGATTCATCGCCTAAAGAGGAGGATAACAATGACGATGAAATGCATGAGGAGGATTCTAAGGAAAAAAAGACCCAGTTGATAAATCAAGAAAGATTGAATGATTTGGTGAGGGATTTGTCATTGTCAAAGGAGAACACAGAACTGTTGGGTTCCAGACTACAGCAATGGAACCTTCTAGAGGACGGTGCAAAAATATCTACTTTCCGTAAACGCCATGAGGACTTAGCTGCCTTCTATAAAGAAGAAGATGGTGCTTGTTTCTGTACTGATGTTAACGGCCTCATGAATCAGCTAGGATACGAGCATTTACCTAATGAATGGAGACTATTCATTGATGCAAGTACTGCTAGCCTCAAAGCTGTGTTGATACACAGTGGTAACAAAAAGCTTTCAATTCCTGTCGCACTTATTGTTGGGATGATAGAGCCATATGATTCAATGAAATTTATTTTGGAAGGTATTCATTACATGCATCATAAGTAGAATATCTGTAGTGATCTAAAGGTTTTTTTTTTTACTTCTTGGACTGCAGCTAGGATATACAAAGAATATGTGCTTCTTATCCCTATGGACCAGCCGTGACGACAGGAATCATTATATTGTCAAAGAGTGGCCCTAAAGAGAAGAACACATAGTTGGCCGATACAATGTGAAGCACATGCCTTTGGTACATCCACAAAAGATCTACCTTCCACCACTTCATATCAAACTTGGCCTTATCACGAACTTTGTTAAAGCAATGGCCCATGATTCTGATGGATTTCAGTATCGCAAAGAGAAATTTAGGGCAAAGAAAACCGATGCTAAACTTAAAGCTGGCATTTTTGTAGGGCCGGAGATCAGAGAATTGATACGTGACAGGGAGTTCAGAAATAAACTAACTCCACTTGAGTTGGCAGCGAGGGATTCATTTGCCCATGTAATACAGAACTTGCTTGGTAATCATAGAGCTAAAAACTATGAAGAACTAGTCGACAACATGCTAAAGGCCTATAAACGAATGAGGTGTCGGATGTCTCTTAAGATGCACTTCTTGCATTCGCATCTAGATTTCTTTCCATCTAATATGGGTGGTATTAGTAACGAACATGGGGAAAGGTTCCACCCAGATATCGCAATTATGGAAAGCAAGTATCAAGGCCGCTCTAACGAAAACATGATGGGTAACTACTGCTGGTTCCTACAACGGGAAGATCCTATATCCACATACAAGCGCAAGAACAAGAGTCTCAAACATATTTGAAGAAATTTATAGTTAGGTGAATACTACCTCTTTTATATGTAATACATATCTTGTCTGGGATTGAAAAAGGATGTACATAATGACAAATAGGATGCCCAGATTCCAAACCTTTTACTAGAAACGTCTCATTCTTCTCAAACTCGTAATAATTATATCATTAACTGATCCAAGGTGACAAAGTGAGCTATATAGCCTAGTTGCATAACTCAGGAACCTTACGTGCTACGACAAATATGAGCACATATTTGGATTGAGCGCACCAAATTAGTTAGTTACAACGACATTTACTCAAGTAGCAGAGGCAAAGTTAAAATTTGTTGGCTTGTGAATTGTGAATTTGAGGTCAAGTCCCAAATTGCTGCCCATCAAACGAACGTAAAAATCGCTTCCTCTAACTCTACCAAGATCGGACGAAAGAGAAATTTTGTTGTATTTAGCAAAAATGTTGCAATGGAACCTTGTCCACATGCTTATCCTTCCGAAGATTTGCTGGGACATATGATAAGCTGCAAATTCACCTGTTTCTTTCGCAGTTTGAAAACCCTGTCAGCTGCAAATCGAATATCTCTAAATCGGCCAAATTGTCCTATTTAAAGAGTTAAATAAAATTTTCACAATCGAAAGGTAAATAAATAGTTGATATACAAAACCAATTTAACAAGACTAAAACATCTCTAATATTTTTTGAGTAATGCTAATTCAAATTTGGGTTAACGTTTTTTTTATAACTGACCCTGTATTATCGATGGCTACTTCTCTAAAATTCCAAATGACTCCTCATCAATGCAGGATTCTGATCTCCAAATGATAGGCCTATGATTGAATGATTTCCAGTACATGCTTTACGAACATAGAGTTTTAATGTGAACTTTTTTGACTCTGAAAGCACAGAAAATCAGTTAGTTTTCCCCATAATCTATAACCAACTATAACCAAACTCCTACCATATTCAGACTAGAATTAAGGATCTCTACCACAACAGATTATCCCATGCTCTCCGACTTTTCCAGAAGCTTTACAGTCGCTATTCGTAGATTAAAAGAATTGCGACCCTCTAAACATTTTTCTAAGGAGATTATCCCTCAACCAAGTCTAAAACGATTTCCAAACTCTAACACTTTCAAACACAGTCACCATCTCCCTTTAAATTCAAACTTTACTAATCAGCCTACTCGTTTTCACATGTATCAAACCAACCGTTCTCAAATTCAAACTCAAGAACCTCCTAAAACAAAAATTATGGACTCATACAATCAACATCACATATACTCTAAATCCCTTCACCCTAACTGTAAGCTGTGTGACGAAAATCAATTAAAGAAAGAAAATGTGTTCAGAGTTGCAATCGCTCTTGGCATCGGACCAATGTTTATTCTAGCCAATAGTTTCCCACTAACTTACGCTTGTAGCTTCTGTTAATCTATGTAGCAGAATGAGGTCAAATGGTGATCACGTGCCCTTCTGTACCCACGTGGATCCTGAGATCACCGCATGGAACTGTAAATAGCATGGCTGAACCTAAGCAAGGAGGCGGCCGACGCCGTTATCACACGCCCCTAGGGACCGATGTCATCATCCTACCCCCCTGTCAGCTCTCCGCTAGCATCCTGGCTTTCCGTTTGAAGATTGAAATCCGTTGGACATTCTAACGAACGTTATCACGATTTCCCCTTCCCCCAAAGGAGTCACCGACTTTTTCCAATTTCGCGCGCGCGTCTGGATCCACCTCAGTGGCGCCTATATAACACTTCGACTGAGTTTAGAGAGCAGCACTGTTAGACATCCACCTACGTCGACGAACGAGCTAAAGGACGCTTCTCCCCCCCCCTTCCCCATAGCGGCGATTTCGATTTAAGTTGAAGGCTAAATCGATCCGTGAACTCTGCCTTAGTCAATCGGCAAGCTTCAACATCAGTAAACTCTGCCATAGTCAATCGGCAAGGACTGACAAGGATTCCAAACTCCGAAAGCGACAAGTGCTCCCTCGTCTGAAGCAAGAGGTATACTGGCTTCTTCCATCGCATTCATCGTACCTAAACTGGCCCCTTTTCGGCAACGAGGCCGTAAGGTAATCGTAACCGTGGCCACCTGCAGATTGATCTTGAATCTGGCTTACCCAATTGCTCCATTATTTGTGTGAACGCCCCAGTTTAAAATTCCCCTTTAAATCACCAAACTGAATCTAACCTCTTTAATTCCTTAATTAACCTACCTGATCGCGTGTGGACCTTTAACCCCGTCTGGGCGACCATTCCCTTTAAACCCAATTTATATGTAAATATAAATATCATTTTGTTGTAGGTAAAGTTATATTTTCGTCAGTCTTTCTTTTGCAACCCTAGCGCGTACCAGCTACCTGTTAATCTTTGGCCAACTTTCACTCTGAAATATTTGTTTAAAATGACCCCGCAAAGTTAATAATAAACCATCCTCACTGGACTCATAACAATTTTCCCTTTCACTATCGGTCTTCAGCCTACTTCGGCTCCAAGCCCCAAAGTACTTACGTAAATATAATTATAGAGTCTGGTCATCCCACGACAATCTTGAACACATATTTCTGTCCAATGTCAAAGAACAAACGATGAAAACAAGACTTTAGACTAGGTAGAGCGCGGGTGGTAACGTTGAGGTTTGTGTTCGATTCTGCTGAGCATTTTAATCCGCCTAAATTAGATACAAACTTTCTGTTTCCTACTCTAACCATAGACATAGGATTAAGAGCTAAGTTTAACCTGTAAGGCTTTTTATCGACTTTTTTTCTCAGAGATCTTACATCAGTAAACACATGGGATCAAGTTAAGATAAGCCACCCGTACCAAAAAAAGATGGCTTATCTTTACCAAGTGGATTTCAGGATGGCCTATCTTTACCAGGTTAATTTCAGGATGGCTTATCTTTACCAATTGAAAGATTATCTTCAAACGGCGAAATACGACATTTTGAGGTTACTTATTCCCAAGGGTATATGGAGATTGTTGAGTCACGGAATGCAGACACATTATTACCTATAATTGAAAAAAAATTAGTCCAGGTACAATTATTCCTTGCGACCGATGGATAGCTTATTCCTAAATTCAAAGGAATTTTGGTTTCACACATCATACCATGAACCATTCTCTACATTTTGCGGCCCCTGCAAGTACTGTTCACACGCACACCATAGAAAATTACAAGAAGAAGCATAAGCTGAGAGTAAAAAGATGTTTGGCTGCAAACGTGATTTTCTCTGTTCATATTTACAAGAGTTGATGTGGAGTGAACGAAGCAAGGGAAATTTATTCCTAACTTTTTGTGATGGAATTGCTGGTTAGTACTTTTTTTAATGTCACTTTATTTATTAATTAATCTAGAGTTTGCGAAGAAATGAGTACTTCTCATGTTAGTTTATTGATTTTTTTTAATGTTTCTGGATTTCCTTCACATTACTTGTTCTTTTAGAGATGGCTTATCTTTATTATAGATGTTGATGGGATGGCTTATCTTTACTTGATCCAATGCGTGGCTTGTCTGTTGGATTCTAAATTCCCACATACCTAACTAAACCTAACCTATGTTAGGTTAATTTTTAATTAAACATCTGATTTTGTTAACGGCTTCATCATTAATGCAGTTAGAGAGGGGCAAATTGCCAAAAGGGTGTTCTTTTAGTGCGCGGTCTAAGATCTACAACATAAACGGACCTGGATTAGATTAGGTTTTGTTTCATTTGTAAACCGCCCTAGTTTAGGCTATTGACCATCCCCCACTTAACTTTCTAAAGGGTGCATTCAATCTCCCCATTCCCTAATATTGAAGGGCCCGTAAAGAGAAAAGAGTTGGGTAAACTTTCAGACGACACAACTGCTAATATCAGAGAAATATCACCCTTAACACAATGTAATTAGGCAAGGAACTCTGATTAATTTAATTAACCAGCTGTATCATCTATTTTGTGGACGTTACTATAATGATATTACTATAAAGACGTTACCATAAGGACGGTGCCATAAGAGCGTTATCATAAAGACGTTATAAGAACTTTTTATGAGTTAAACTTAACATGAGCAAAGAGAAGGATAAAAGATTGGCTTACCTTGGGAAAAGGACTGATACTGTATTCAGGGATTTATGATATTTCGTTCCAGAGAATATCGTTGCCGTCTGGAGTAGCTTATTCCTCTTGTTAGTATTTTGGGTAAGCTATCTTTAACTTTCTCTTGTAACAATGAATTTTATTGAAAAGGACGTCCCGAACGCCTTTAGTTATGATTACGTGACTGTTGACCCTTTTGTGAGAACTGAGCGAGCAGACGCTTTTTCTTCTGCGCCGAAGCCTTTGTCATGAGTCATGCAATATTAAATTTAGTGAAAACGATCACCTGGTTAACATAAAAGTTTAGCCAAGCAAATTATCATTCTCTAAAAAAAATTAATGAATATTTTATATTTAAATTAATGATTGAAATATATAGAATAATGAAAATGACAATGACATCAAACATAAATTATTATAACGTTACCATAAGGAGGTTAACAAAAGGTGTTTCCAAAAGGACGTTACCAGAAAGACGTTACCATAAAACTGGTACCATAAGGGCGTTATCATACATACGTTACGATAAGGACGTTTCCATAAGAACGTTACCATAAGGACGTTACCATAAGGACGTTACCGTAAAGACCTTACCATAAGGACTTGACCTTATGGACGTAACCTTAAGGACGTGACCTTAAGGACGCTACCATAAGGACATTATTACCTTAATGACGTTACCATAAAGCCTTTACTTTAAGACGTCTCCATAAATAGCACTGAATGACTCCCAGCTTAAATAATAGGTTGTGAATCTCGCCTAGAGGTGATTAAAGTTATGATTTGGCACATAAAAAACTTTTAACATTAACATAAACACCAAAAAATTACATTCTTATAATCTTGTCTCTATGGAAACAGAAATAAACAAAGAATTTGATGTTTTGAAAATTACCTGAAAATAATTTCAGAAAGTTTCTCTAGACCAATGGAACTCAGAAATAGTTTGTTGATACGTCATTCAAAACAATATTTCATGATTAATTGCCCATCCTATTTTCCGCCCAATTTTCTCTGTTTCCATAGTGATTGAGCTCTATGTGTTCTAGGATATTATCTAGTTAATGTTTATCTTTTGCTAGAAGGCACCAAGCAAGGTCCAAGGTAAATCCCCTACATACACTCCTATCATATACAATATCATCAACTTGAACATCGTTGAGCAACTTCTCTCTCAAACACGCATTCACGTAGCTTATCCATATATGACGCGATCTGCCAAACCTTCGAACACCAACATAGTCCCACATTTTCTTTACAAGTCATTGCAATTCATTCTTCTTTAATGCCTATCCAACCTAAAATACTTTTTTAATTTACAATCTTCTTCCTATCATTCTTTTTATCTATATACACTACAGGCCATAAATACAGCAATTCTCAAATTTTTCAATAAAACTCTTTGCGGGACGCCGGGCACCCAGTTTTTCCTACACGACCTGTAAATACTCGCACGTGCCTCTTACAGCTAAGAGAAACTACGGCAGAGCTTCCGCCTGCTTCTGAGGAGTGGGAAATAAAAAAAAGCGATTCTCCTCTGGGTCACGCCAGATGAGATTCTTACTATCTCCTCTTCCGTTTCTTCCAGAAGCAATTTTCTTTTGGAAAGCAATTCTTCTCCAAACAGGCGATGCGGCAGACTTCCTCAATTTTAGGCAGAATAAATCTCGAGTGTTAAGAGGAGACAAAATCAACAGTCGCATCAAAGCCTATCCAAGTTCTTACACACGCCGAAAAGAGTAGATATTTCCCCTGCATCATTCTGAGACATATCTATATCTGGCTGATATCCATGGTAACGGTTGTCCGCTAATATCTTCGACATATCGTCGCCGAATTTAAAAGTTACATTTTAATTGCCCGGCAAAAATACCACTAGCTTGCCTACTATAACTTTACAGAGCTCAAAAGACCATTTAATCTACTCCATGCGTTCAAAAACTTCAACATAGAGAAAATAAAATTATCAATTCATATACATTTAGTGTTTTTCCATTGCCTAAAATAAGGGGAATAAATCAAGTGCAATAAAAGTGATTTAATTCCCATTAAAAACTATCATTGAATTACATCTTCATTGTTATCAAATTATTTATCATATTTAATTAATAACGTTAAATTAATAATTTCCTGGAATAAAACACAAAATTGAAGGTCCTTCGAATTCACTCCGTGCAGTCAATGCTTTCGTTGGTTTGGGATGTGATTTAGTGTAAAGAAAATATAGTTTATTGTCAGTAATGGTCACAACATTTATAGTGTGACAAATACTGTCACAAGTCGACTTACTGCATAATTTTTCACACTTGATACATTTTATATATTTTTTAAGGAATAGAGTTTGCCCTTCATCTCCAATTGTTTATATTCCTTAAAATATCAGTTATTAACACGATTGGTATTAATTTTGGGATAAAATCATTTCTAAAATTTATATCTTTTATTCTAACGTTAATATCTTCAAATAGACTATTGTTAATAAATTTTACCAAATTTCCTTAACGTATATTTTCCCCTTTTTTAGTTACCGTCATCACATTATTTTAAATCATGTATGTTGCAACCAGTCTTATAATCGTCTTCATCTCTGATTATTATGGCCTCGTGTGCTCAAAATCCATTTTATAAAGGCAAAGCTTCATAACTTTTGGTAAAGAAGGGATGGCCTTAAAACATACCCGAAAGACTTAAAATAAAGGTTATTGCAGTGAAAAATGTTATCAAGAGGTTTGAAGAGACATGTATATTACAGGGTAGAAAACGACGAACAAGACTGTTAATAAAGGCTACAATTTCACAGAACAAGTTTATTCATCTGAGTGAAATCTCCCCGAAACCGCCGACTCACTGTTCCAGAAATAGCTCAACAATTAAAAAGCACCGAGGAATCAAACTTCTCCATTGCAACGGTGATGGGGCGGAGGCTTAGAGAAGATGAGCTTTTTGATCGAATCACAGCAAAGAAACTCTTTTGAGGCATTAAAGTGGAGCAAATAGATGAACTTAGACTAAATATCATAAAAAACTGGACAATTAAAGAGTGGGAAAAGGTTCTGTGGACTGAGCCCAAATTTGATTTGGGGGGGTTCCAAACTTAGAGATTTTGTAAGAAGTGGTGAGCGAATGGCTTATCAGGGAATTGCGCCTACAGTGAAGCATGGCGGAGATAGTGTGATGATTCAAAGTTCTTTCTTTCACGATTCAATGGGAGATCCTTATAGATTAGCAAATAATTTATACCAGCATGCCTATCATTCAATTAGGCAGCGACATACAATCTCATGTGTAACTCTCATTGTCGGTTAACATTTTTTTCAGCAAAGAATAATCCCATGAACAAGTCCAGATTGCGTTGAAACTATTTAGAGAAGGAAGAATAAGAAAGACGGCTTACAATCAAAGATTGTCTACCCCAGAGTCTCCTGATTGCAATTCTTTTGAACTCGATGGAAATTCTGTGGACAGACAAGTAGAAGCGAAGCAACCAACAACTGCGCAAGTGCCCTGTGAGCCTTCGTCTTTAGCGTTGTGGATGAGATCTCCCGCCCGGATAATGAAATGTACATAAAGATCAGTGTGACAATCACTGGCAAGCCCGAAGGAACCATTGGCCGGGCTAAATTATGGTAGTGGAGGTGTCTGGTAGTATTGTTTTGACACCAACAGGCGATCACGGAATCATACGTTGAGCTATGTGGATATAAGCCCCCCACCCTCATAGGGTAGCACAGGTCTTCCACCTGCAGGGTTTCAGAACAGAGAGAGTGAGTATTTTGTGTCATGAAGACAGGAAGTAAAATATAGCCGTGTGTGATTGGCTACGCGCGTGCTGGCGCATGTGGAGCTATTTAGCTCCGCGGAGGTAACAGCGTATCTGCCCAATGGGCGCCCATCTCTTGACGCCAAGCTCGTTAGGAATGAGCCCCCGCCTCGACGTCAGAAATCCGACGCCGTATCCAGATAGCCGCCGAGAGCTCCGAATCGTTAATATGTGTAATTGAGATGATTAATTTCCTGGGAAATATCATTAAACGAGTAATCAACAGGTCGATGAAAATCATTAATCATTTTCTCTGAAACCAAATTCAGGAAACAAACTTCAAACTAAGGAGTTGATGCTCTGGCCAGTTACAATAGATTTATAACGTAACTAATTGACGAAAATAAATTTGCTAAAAAGGAGAATTAACTCATATGGCATTTTTACGTCGCTTTGAAAGTCTATAAATGAGAAACTTTAATCTTCAGAATGACTTATTTATATTAGACACAGTTTGATGAATTTGGAATACCCACTTCGAGGAAATTTAATGACTCCATTTTTAGCATCTGTCCGAAGGGGAGGACGCTGCATAATAACAGTGAAATTGGCGATTTAACTAAATCACCGATTTTACCCTGTCCCCAAAAGTTTACCCAATGTTAAAAATAACGTTTAATATACTGTAAAATATCAAATAAAGGAAAAATTAAACCTCATCTTGAGTATAATTAAAATTATCGGAATACTAATTTAATAAAAAAGAACTTGAACGATAATTACGTTACATAAATTACTTATCTTCTTATATATTTATTTCTCCCCACATGAACTCTTGCAAATAACCTGGAAGAAATTCGCCTTTGCATCCTTGCATGCTGTGAATTTTTGCCTTATGTCTTCTACAATACTATTCAATATATGTATGAACGCCTGTTTGTAGATTAACTAACTGCATAAAGTGGTTGACGGGTCTGTGATGGTAATTTTGATTATTGGTCAGATCTCAGTGGGCTTGCTATTCATCACTATGAATAATAACCTATCTTAACGTCCATAAATTACCAAACCACAACTAAAAAGATAAACCTACAGTCTGAAGTTATGAAAACAGAATGAGGATTTACTATGTCAAGAATAGCGAATTCTATTTTACCATGTTAAGAATAGCAACTAAAAATAATCCTTTGTCATGATTAGCGAGTCCTGCAGGTTTGCTAATATTGACATGATCCTAATAAGTATTGATTACCTGGCCATTGCTTTATTAATTCGATGCCGAACGGAATCACACTCAAGAAAGTGGGTGTCTTCCTCGTTCCTTAGCACCCAAACTTATTGACTCTTGCTATAATCCTTCCACTGCACATCTTCACTTCCCTTAATTAAAATTCCCGCGTAGATCTTAGTGATTTCCGCTTTTTTATTTTTAAATAAATTTAACTTCAAAATCGCTAAAATGCCTCTTATCTCACTCTCAATGCTCACGCCCCTAGGCAAATTCAACAGCTACAACCAAGCTGACTGAGACCATTTCACTGAGTTCAGCGACATAAACAAAGCCTACAAGTACCTGTCAAAATAACCTTCAAAGACAAGCAAAGAACTCATCCCAGGGTAAATTTATGACACTATAAACCAAACATCTCCGCAAAAATAAAACAGCCCACTAAAACCAAGGATAACCTACGAAAACAACCACGAATATCAGATCACGCAGACATTAAAAACACCACGCAATGTTCATGCACTGAGACAAGGACTAAAAAAGACAACACTGTCAAACTATCCTTGACAAAGTCAAGTCTAAACCACGAAACAGAGGACAATAAATTCTGTGAAACTATCAGGGAACTTGTCAATTCTCAAAACGGGGAGCAACATACTCACTAAACGCAAATAGAGCAACACCAAACGGACAAAGACTTCCGTACCGCGCTAAATGGTAGTGCTGTTGCTAGAGCCAAACTGAACATGAGTGGAGACTCCTAATCATCGAATTCACCTTTCCTCTAAACTCTTTACTAAGTCCTTTGGCATCTATGATGGTAATATCGAGCTTATTCGCTGTCACTCAGCGAAACTACCTCAATATTCCCCAATATTTTTTTGTATCTATTATGCAAATTAATCTTTTTTGATATTGTCAATATAGTTTTTTTGCAATCTTCCTTGGCACGAGGTCGTTAGCATAAATATTGACTTCTTATCTTGCGTACAGAATCTGTTCACACTGCTCCTTCTAATCGTGAGCTACTTTCACACTTATCGAGACTTTCCTAAGACGTTGGAGGAAATTATTTTAGTGTTTGTACAATGCTTTTAGTAAATACACACAAATGTCAATAGTCATACGATAGGTACCTAGTATCGTGTAGAATCTCTAATTACCCTGTCAAAGAAAATAACGACGTAGAATTCATTTTACAAATGGACATAAGACGTCTGGAGAGATGTTGACTCATGCTGTTTCGATAGCTGTTGACTGATTCCTGATATTTAGAGGTGCTTGATCTTAAGTACAAATAGACCCGGCCACTACCTACCATAAATCATCGATTTGTTAAATTTCGAATGAACGTCATGGCCACACATTTGTCGTAACTATCCAGAATGCTCTTCTTACCAATTCTCAAAAACATGGACCCGATGACAGCGTGCATAATCCAGCTGCAATATTCAATCGTTGTTAGGGTGCATGAAGTCCATGAATGGATGCAAATGGGAACTGAGAAGTGCCACTTAGGGAAAATGGTCGAATGCGTTTTAAGGCGGAACAGCTGATCAAACCCATGCCGCGTGAACAGTCCTCACACCAAAAGGGAACCTCTATCAGTCTTCACGGTGATCCATGGTCTCTGTTAAGGGACGAAGTCATGTGACCAAAAGTTATTTAAAGGTACACACTACTGTACGTCAAGCAGCCACTATCGGCGCTGCGCTCGGGTACAATTGAATTGGGAATAAGGTAAAAGCCTTCTACTTAGAGTGCGATATTATTAGGTTGGCTCTTTAAAAGGGAATACGTTTGCCTGGTTAGTCTCAAGGGTTATTCGAAAGATAAACACCTCTACAAAAATAAACTTTATACAATTAATAAGAACAAGGGCACATATAAATATGGAAATCTAAATAATAATCAGTACAACAAAAGAATATTATGACAGGCAAAAATTAATGAAACTAGGTCCGGGAAAATATATAAGTGATCCAATTAATTGAATTGAACGAAAGATTTATCGAGTCTATAGCGGGTACACCAAATGGGAAATTCTTATTAGGACTGGGAACGAATCGGCGGGACTTACGAGAAAAGGACTCCTGGTTACTACTGGAGGATGAACTGGGGATGTAGAAGACCAATGACAGGTGTTCGTCGATGGGGTTTCTAGGCGAAGGCGCCTAGAGATACTCCGAAGGGGGTTGAGATTACCTCGGCTCCAGGGAGAAGTAATCACGAATTTGAGATTCGTCTGCTATCGGCAGGAAGTCTCAATCATTGTAGTGAGAGGAGAGAAACCCAGGACAATCTTCCAGGGTATAAACTGGTTTCCGTAATCTTCCTCTGATCAGGGCGGATCACACGAAGACGATCTGCTGACGAGATCACTTGGGCGAGGGGATCACTTCACAGGAGATAGATACTAAGGTCCGGACGGTAAAAGCTCGGGTTCCCTCTATCTGCTGAGGATTTTCAGACATCACCTTAAATAAGAGCCACAGCAATAGACGAGAGAAGGCTTCACACACGATGGCCTCCAAAGGGGATATCGGAGGCGGCTTAAGCAAACATGAACCTTGATAATCTTGGGCATCGATGACGCGAAGGGAATTAAGCGAGATTCCCAAGGGATATCAGATGTCGCTTAAGCAAACATGAACCTTGATAATCTTGGGCATCGACGAGGCGAACGGGAAATGAGAGCGATTCCATTTTACCCCAAGAGGGGGAATATGGACACGACTACCCTCTGGAAGCGGGACAGCGTTATCAAACTGGGGGGAAGACGGTGATAAAGCCCCCCAAGTTAAACATAGCTGCGTTAATATGTCTTAAACAGTTAAATTTTGTGTGATAACGGCGTATTGAGTTGCATGCTTCCACAGTCTCATTGGTTCTGCGTCATAAGTAAGCCCTATTACCACCCATAAACAAGTGTAATTGTGACTCTTTGAACCACGCCAAATGTTGCCAGTTTTTCAGGGTTCAATTAACATGGTCACAAGCATAGGTGCGGCGTTACTTCTGGTATCGTGATGTTTACAACTGCACACTGGTGGGTCTTCTGTTCCCATATGTCATGGAAGGCGAAGAACGCTGCATTGAACTGATGGATATGCGTCTGTTACCTCCTGCCTTTAATGGTTGAATAGATTTAAACCAGTGTTGATCTTATCTTACCAATGACAATTTTAGCCTAATGCAGTTGTTCACGGTCATTAAGCTTCCAGGATTGGCCCTTGCACTGTCCACGGTCGATGGTACTACCTTCGATGAGCTATTCTCGGTACACATATGAGACCATAGTGGTTGAATTTCCACACATTTTTAGAAATGGAATATCCCATCCGTCTTGCACACACTACCATGACCTAATCGAGATTTCAGATCATTACTAATACACTCTAGTAATTTCTATGAGGAACTGGTAAGGTTGCGCTTCCCACCCCTTCACTTTCTGTAATCCCATGACTTTTAACACTTTAATAAATATGTTTCCTTCTAACATAATATTCCTAGGATCAATTTATCTATATACAATGGGTAACTATGGTGAAAAGCATATGTGATGACAAGATTTTCTCAAAAGGTAACCATTAATATAACTAAGAGAATGAGATAAAATTTGATGTTATTTCTGGATCTTTCTTCAATCAAATATTCATATCAATGATATTACTGTTTCACAAAATTTCACTTTTTTCTTGTCCTTTGTGGCCCTATTAAATAAAAAAAGTCAGTTTTAATCCCAAAACTTGCTTTTGTGGCTAGGACAGTGAATATTTTAAATTAGCCCATTCATGGTAAATAACATTATTTTGAAGCAAATAGTAAAAAATATATAAATATTTTCAAGGGTTATGTTTTTTCAGTTTGGTATGAACATGATATACTACTGTATTTAAAAGTTATAGAAACAGTAATACAGTATTAATAGCTATTATTTCCCTTATATTTTGTTTTTTGCGACCGAGATAGCATTGGCAGTTCCCTTACATAGATTCAGCACCAATTTAGTGAAAAATAAACTGTAGAGCGTTCTAGAACTTTCGAGAATTTTTGATATGTTTAAATAATTTCAATAACATTCTGACAACGTAGATGACTGTGTAGAGATATACGAGTTAACCGAGGCAGTTAAGTCTCCGGTAACATACTAGTAGGATAAAAATGGTAAATTTAGGAGACAGTTATTCCTGACCTCAGCTCAAAAGACCTACCCTATGAGGGCGTACTTATAAACAAACAAGTCAAAAATTCAAACTGTCGATCTCGTATTACGCTCTCCCAGAGCTACAAGACGCCAAGCCCGGCTGAATTGATACCCACTTCTGTCGATTCAACAGATCTAGTTTTCCTAATTTCGAAATGTCGAGGAAGAGAAATAACAGGCCCCCCAAAGCAAGGACACCCTCGAGTCTTCCCTTGCTATCCCCTCCTCCCCTTTACCCTGCGGGAGTAAGTCTAGTATAAAACGGTTCGTCAGGAGAAAAAGAACTTTTTCGTTTTCGTCACGACATCGAGAAGAACTTGCCGGGATAGAGTCCCCCAGCAAGTTAAGAAGGACTTTCAATTTCTTGGGCAATACCAGATTGCACCAAGTATAATCGACACAGTTCGATTACCCAAAGATCATCAAGTGATCTTACCTCCACTACCATCGTCACAGTTCCATTACCAAAGATCGTCAAGTGATCTTACCCCATCTGAGCTTGACACACCAAACTAGATAGATTTCTCACCCAAAAGAGAAGCTCTACAGCCAAACCAAATCGCTAGAAAAGCATACAGCCATATGCAACCCTCTTCTGGGAAAACCTTTTCAAGGTCATAAACGTTCAACTCCTCGCCTCCTCAATCGTCGTTTTGTTTTGATTTCTGATTCTCCTTCGCCGACTAGAAATTCCGTGTGACGTCACTCGTCCACCCCTCTTTGAAGTAACGCCCTCTATTGAGAAGCAAATATACTACACTCACGACGCCTCTCCGGACAAGATTCGAGTGAAGGTATTTCGTTTGGATTCTCTGGATAAACACCAATACCTTATGTGAATAATCAATTCTATCATTATGTCCCCGAGCATTTAATGTAGAGTATTTTGTATATCTCAAAGACGCATTCTTTTTTAGGTAAATTGTTCTCTCTTAAAGCAACCAGAAACCTAGTGTCATTAATGGGACTTAAGAACCCATTTTAAGTTGTATTTTGTGCGTGTATATATAAATTTTGTTTGATTTGATTGATGTACAGTAAAGGTCTAGTTTGGTTGAAGTGTTTAAATTATCCTTGAACGAGTTGCGTTGGCAGTATTTAGTATATTAAAGAGAGAACTCTCCTTATATTCATTCAATAGAATAAAAATAAGAAAAACGCTCTTAGAGATCGATCCTGAAGCGATCACTGGGAGTACTAACGTACAACCCATTTTTATTAATAATAATAATTAAAAAATATATATATAATCTTGGCTAACTCACGACAGACTGTATAAATACAAAGAATGCCTACTCAACACATGAGTTTAACTCTAGCCGTCACAGCGTAGACATAGTTACTCGTCATTCATAGAAGCATTCGTCACAAATGGCATCAAGAGGTTGTAAGCATCTGACAGACGCATTTTCTATGTATGCGGCGAATTCATTAAAGCAAGAGCGAAAAAGTACTCTGTAGAGAGATCTACTAAAATGCGTGAGGTCTACAAGGCATAATTTGTCATGCCAGTCAAAGATCAAGACAAACTTTGGGCACCTCATTTCACCTGCGAGCTCTGCAAAAGAAATCTGGAAGGTAATATATATATATATATATATATATATATATATATATATATATATATATAATGTGTTTTGTTTATTTGAATACTGGATTTTTTTTTTTTTTAACATTTCTAATAGTCTAAGTGAAAATTACTTGTATATTTATACTTATGTTTTTATTTTATTTTGTTTACAGGATGGTACAGAGGAGAAAAGAGCGCTATGAATTTCTTAATTCCATGAATTTGAAGGGAACCAACTGACCACTCAAGCCATTGTTTCTTCTGCATGATGAACCCTTCCAAACGACGAACAAGTGAAAATGCGCCTGTTGTCATGTATCCAGACCTTAAGTTATCTATTGGGCCAGTGCCACACAGTTCTGCTCCCCGTACCCACTACTCCAAAAGGAGAGAGAGCAGCGGTTATTAGAAACAAACAGCATTTCAGAAGAGGATAAAGTCATTGATCCAGATTACAGAGGTGCAACTGAGGAGAGAAATCCATACTACCCCAACCAAAAATATTCCAATGGCCTTGTCAGAGATCTTGGTCTCAGAAAGTCCAATGCCGAGCTTTTAACTTCGAGACTCAAGCAGTGGGATTTTTTAGGTGACAGTGTGCAAATATCAGGTCAGAGAAAGCGTTACCAGTGTTTTTAAATCTTTTTTACAAGTCAAGATGAGCTTGCTTTTGTCACAATGAGACCGGTATGTTCGAGGCAATCGGAATCGCCTGTAACCCCAACGAGTGGCGCATCTTCATCGACAGCTCGTCCAGGATCCTCAAAGCAGTGCTGCTTCATAACAAGAACATTTATCCATCTCTTCCCCCTGCTCACTCGGTCCAGCCTAAAGAGGAATCCAGCAGTGTCAAGATCTTGCTAGATGCGTTGAAATCTGGAGTATGGTTGGGAGATTATCGGAGACTTCAAAATGCTGACCTTCTTGATGGGTTTTCAAGGCGGCTTTACTAAGCTTACTTGTTATATTTTCCTTTGGAACAGCAGGTACACCGTAGCACACTACCATCAGTGAGATTGGCCGCAACGGACTGAGTTTAGTGGGAGGAGTAACAACATCAAATAGGAGCCTTTGTTGGACCCCTGAAAAGGACTGTTTCCTCCTCTACACTTAAAACTGCGCCTTCGTCGGTCCACAAATAAAAAAATCATGGAGTGCAAGGAGTTTCCCGAGAAGCTAACTAGGACAGAAAAAGCAGCGTGGGACAGCTTTATCGCAGTGGTTCTGGGCTTTCTAGGTAATCACAAAGCCGAAAACTATGTAGAACTTAGTGAGAAACTAAGGCAAGATGGGTTGCAGGATGTCCCATAAAGTCCATATTCTTGACGCTTATCTTAATAAATTTAAGAAGATGGGAGCCTACACCAAGGAGAATGGTGAACGCTTTCTCCAAGATCTACTGGACTCTGAACGCCGCTATCAAGGATCGTATAATGAAAATCTGATGGAAAACTATATTTGGAGGCTGATTCGTGAAAGTAATTTATAGTATAAACGTAAATCACGGAAAACTACTCATTTCTAACATTTGAATTGTCTCACTTATGTAATTCTAGAATAAATAAATCCTATTTTTGTATCATGTTTTGTTTCTACTTTGTGTAAATGAAAATAACAGTTGCTACCCAAAGACAAAAATCGTGTTACACAGTGTATAATTAATGGGAATTGTGCACATACGCCGTTTTGCCAGCGCTTCAGGGATAGGTTGTTGCGTGAGCGTCTTCGATTGCTGCGACCATCAATTCTATTCTCAAATCTCTTGATCGCCATTATTATCACCGTTTCCTGATTCATCGTTCTTCAATTATTTAGTGCTCTTTAATTAATGTTGTCGCCTTGTAATCTTAGTGCTTTTTAATTCATTTCATTGTGTGAACTATAATTACCACATTGTGGTTAATGCTTTTCAATTAGTTAGTGCTGTGCTCCTCATTAACCGCCAGTCTCGCTTGTAAGTACCAAATTTTATTTGTAACTCATTGCTCATTTCGGCGTCATATAAGTTTTGGCTTATTTTATTTAGGGCTGTTTGCTTGTTTATTTTGTCTAACCCCGATGTTTATCGGCTTTTATTTTTACTTGCATTAATATAAACTCGCTTTGTTTTCCTTTTTACTGCATTTGTATATCGTTATCTATTTTTATTTGTACATAGCCATTTATTTCTTTTGATTAAATACTAACTTACTTTTTCCTTTTCACCACATTGATTCATTTGTTGCCACGTGCTGTTCTTTGTCTTTCTTCGTTATTCGACTGGCATCGTCCTGGCAAACTCTTCCCCACTCCCACCCATCGCCTCAGCGAACCCGCCCCCATACCCACGTCTCGCTTCGGCGAACCCACCCCCACTTTCTATGAGTCAAGTTAGGGTTAAGTTTTCCCGTCTGGTGCGTTCTTCATAATCCTCGCCGTTGCTCCCTCCTTTACCCCTCACTATGTAGGATAGGGACTCACTCCTCTCACTCAAGTCTTTAAACTATTCTTCCTTTACCCAACACCTCCAAATCTCCCCCTTCCTCCTGTGTTCTTCAGCAGGCGCTGTCAGCGTCTCTTCTGAAAAGTAGGAGCCTGACCAATAAGTCGGAGTATGTCCATGAACTCGTTGTTCAAAGTGAGGTTGCCTTCCATGGCCTTAAAGAAACCTGGCTCGAGTCTGATTCTAGTTCATGCACTGCTCTTGCAACCCCCCCGGGTGATTCTTTCGTGCATGTTCTTCGGAACCACCGTGGAGGGGGGTTTACACTGATTTCCAACTCATCCTTCTCCCTAAATCTCCCCCCGCCCTCTAGCCTCATTTGAGGCTCTCATTGCTCTCATTGCTCTGACTATTGTGGTCCTTTACCACCCTTCCAGCTTGTCTCCGGCCTTATTTCTCGGGGAGTTCAGTAACCTACTCTCCGACCTATCATCTATTGGTTCTCTCCTTATTCTCCTTATTCTTCAATCTTCCTAGCTACAATGAGACTTTTCGTGCATTCATCCCCAACACACATATATGGTAATACCCTGGACTTAGTCATCTCGAACCTCCATATCTCTACTCTAAGAGTAAGTGAGCTTTCCAATACGATTTCCGACCACTTCTTGGTCAATTTCAAATTCTATACTCCCTACCACCTACCTCCTCACTCGTCCCGAGATCTTATTCCTTTTTGGCAATTATCGTTAATTGATACTACTTCTCTCTTTAACTACCTGACCTCGTACCTCCTATTGATACTACTGCTTCACCTGACCAACCCTTAAACTCTTTGCACCAATCATTACTCGTCTGCCTTGACGTGCACGCCCCCCTTATCACTCCTTCTTGGTTCACCATGGAACTCCTTCGTTCAATGAGGGCCTCACGTACTGATGAATGAGCCCTTGGTAAAGCACGCTCTCGTGGGCAGGACACGATCTCCCTCCCATTTGCCTATCGCCTTGCTACTTCGACATATTCTTCCAAATTAGAATCCGCGTGCGAGGCTCATTCACGCAAACCTTTGTCTGAGAGCAAGAATGACCCTTAGACTATCTTTCGTCTCCTCTCTCGGCTTTTCTCGCCTAGCCCCATTTCTCCCACCTCTCCCTACATCAACTGGTCTACTCTTTCTAAATCTTTTCTGATAATTTATTAACTTTCGCGCCGTACTACTACATTCGTCTGAACAAGGCTATGCTGTTCTTCCTGACCATACTCCAGTGCCGCTTAACGCCCTGACTCGAAGTCCTCTGAGGAAGTAACTACCCTGATCTCACGCTCTAACAAATCTGGATCCCCTAATGATGTCTTTCCACCCAAACTCCTCCACCAAATTCTCCCTGCTGTCCTTCCACTGATTCTTCATCTCATTACCCCTTTAATTGCCATAGGGGTGGTTCTCTCTTCCTTCAAACATGCCTAAATTCGCCCTATCCTTAAAAAAAACACACTTTAACCCCACTGAACCATCTAGCTATCGCCCTATCTCACAGCTTCCACTCCTCTCTAAATTTCTCGAGAGAGTGGTAATCTCTTGCCTTAATGACCATATTTCTAACTGTAATATCGATGAAATGTACCAGTCGCGGTTCAAAGCGAAGCACTCTGCTGAAATCGCTCTTCTTAATGTTTCTGACGGTTTATGTAGAGCAGCCGATAGGGGTTGTACGTCCATTGTAGTCCTCCTAGACCTCTCCTCTGCTTTCGACACCATCGACAACATTGTGTTCCTTGATCGTCTTCACACTTTCCTTAGTCTTTTGGGCACTGCACTTGATTGGTTCCTCTCATACCTCTCCCCCCGCACTCAGTCGGTCGCGCTCGATACCCTCTTATCCGAGCCCGCGCCCATTCATTTTGGGGTGCCTCAGGGCTCAGTCCTTGGCCCCCTCCTCTTTTGCATTACTCACTTCCTTTTGGCACCCTTCTTCGCGATTTGGGCCTGTTCTTCCACCTCTATGCTGATGACACTCAGATATACCTTTCCCCATCCCATGTGTCCTTCTTTCAATCAATTATCAAGCTCCTTTCAGCCTACACTTCAATAAACGAATGGCTGTCTGTTAACTTTCTCAAACTTAACAAGGATAAAACTGAAGTTCTCCTTGTTGGTACCGCTTCGATGGTGGAGAAATCTAGAGCTTTCTTCCCATCCCTTAACCTTGGGGAAACCAATGTCGCCTTCTCTGATACCGTCAGTAATCTTGGTGTTATTTTCGACAGGAAACTCTCGTTTCAACCGCACTTCCATCGTATCTGTAAGTTTTTCCTCGGCCTCCTCCGCAACTTCTAACATGTTCGATCCCATTTTGATCGATGAAGCCTTAAGACTGCTATTCATGCTTTCGTCACCTCACGCTTAGACTACTGCAATTCTCTTCTAGTGAATCTCCCTTCTTCGTCACTTCGCCCCCTACAACTAGTTCAAAGCTATGCTGCCCGACTCCTTATTCGCCCCCTGGTCCTCTCCTTCAATGCCTCTGTTACAGGAGCTACACTGGTTACCTATTCACTTCCGTACCCACTATAAAATTCTTCTTATCACCTACAAGGTCCTGAACCTCGAGGCTCCAACTTATTTCTCGTCTTCCCGCTCTTGTCTGCCCTCTCCCGTCGTTAAACTCCTCAGGCAGTCCGGTCTAACCTCGCTTCCCTCCTGAACAATCCTCGTTCTGTCCTCTGCTTGATGAGTGCCCGTTCCTTCTCAGTTTGTGCTCCTAAACTCTGGAATGCTCTTCCTGCCAAAGTCCGATCCTCTCCCTCCCTTGCTACTTTTAAACGTCTCCTGGAGACTCATCTCTTTAGAATTGCCTTCTCTCCCCTCTAAACTTTCTCTACACTCGCTACACAGCCTACGCTATGAGAGGACTAGAGGACTAACAGTTCTGAATGGCGCATTATAAATACCTATAATTATTATTATTATACTCTGTTAACATTTTGATAGTCGAATGTTGTTAATTGAAATTAATTTTGTAGCAAGTCAAAATCAATCTTCCTTCTAAATTTTCCAATTTGTAACGTCAAGATGATGGATCCTTATAATGATCATGCGAAGTTTAGCCCTTTTTATTGAAGCGAAGAACATTTGCCATTTTATGATCTGAGGAATTTGTAGCTTTGTAATAAATACATTGTGGTAAAGTTATACGTTTCAATTATTAATAATGTATTCCTTCTTTGTCATTATTAATGCCATTTATGTATTCCGTTTCAGTCCACTATTATTTTTTATAATTCTGCAAAGTGAACAACATTGTTTGCGCAACGATTTTACTATAAAAGTAGGTATGATATAGATGGCGCTCGTATCGCATAAATAATTGTTTGCCAACAATGTGTGCGGCTCCGGGAGCTCCTATGAACTTTCTACCTCATTGTTTCAATGCGTAAACACTGTTAAACTGAATCATCTTCCCTCTGCTTTTAAGAACTTTCTGTTTGGAATATAAAAAAAAATATTGTCTAATGTTATAAATAATTGAGGTTAAAATTTAATTTACGTAGGAAGTAAAAAATACATATTGAGGCCTTTATAGAGGAAAAAATGGTCTCACATAGTTTCGTGTCTTTCGTTTGCCTCCATCGCAAGCTGCAATGCGGTTGCTCTGGGTGCAGTATTATTTTTTATTGCTCTTCCTTGTTTATCGTTGAAGCGAAAATTATTTTACTTTGTTTCAACAAGCTTAAAATCTTACTCATTTTTAGAGAAGGTTTATTGCTGTCTTTCACCCTCTGCTGGGTCTAAGCAAGCACAAAAAAGATTGTGGAAAATTTAAAAGATCTGCAAAAGATAACCCAATGGAGAGCATTAAGTCGATTTTTTAAAAATCAGATCTTATAACTAAATCAATTACATTTTTTGTAATATTTTCGGTTGATATTTGATAATAAAAAATTAGCAAATAAAATATTAAACGTTTAACCTTAAAACGCTCACCAAAATGAACGAAACTCAAAATTTTAGTAAGTAATATTATAGCTATTGCACATAATTTAAATTTTTTAGATGCATTTTTCATTTGTAAAATGGTCTTTTTATGTTTCTAAGTGCAAACTTCCTTTTGCAAAACTTGGTTTAGTTGGACTTTAGGTTTGATATGAAATTTGTGCATACGTTTTCTTTTTTATCTTTAAAATATGGCCTTTTGTCTAATGTATATCTTTTTTTATTAAAATGTCTGTACAAAAAACATGCTCTATTTGTTTTCATAAATAAGCGCCTACGAAGAAAGGAAATAGACTAGAAAAATAACATGAAAATGAATGCGAAAAACCTTAAATTATATGGCATCTTAATTTCAATTTTACAAACAAGGTCTGCGGACAAAAAATGCGTCTTCACTTATTTTGATTTATGACCTTACGACCTTCAAAACTTTCAATAATTTCCGGAGTACACTTGGGAGGACTTTGGCAATTATATCATTCAAAAGAGAATGTAAAATAACATGAGGGTTCAAATATCGTTAGAATCGGCCGAATAGTTATGTTATTGCCAAAACAAAAACAATTCACGAGCTAATCTTGGGAGGACTTTGGCAATTATAAGTACTATTCGAAAAAAGAATGTAGGACAATATAAGGGTTTCAAATTTCGTTAGAATTGGCTGAATATTTATGATATTATTTCCAAAACAAAATATTTCCCGGGCTAACCTTAGGAGGATTTTGAAAATTATATCATTCAAAAGAGAATATAAACAACATAAAGGTTTCAAATTTCGTTAGAATCGGCTGAATAGTTAAGATGTTATTTCCCAAACAAAATAATTCCATGGGTAACCTTAGGATGAGTTTGGCAATTATAACATTGGAAATAGAATATAAAACAACATAAGGGTTTCAAATTTCGCTAGAATGGGCCAGATAGTTATAATGTCATTGCCAAAAAAAATAATTCCCGAGCTAACCTTGGGATGACTTTGTTAGTTATATCATTTGAAAGAGAATGAAAAACAACATGAGGGTTTCAAATTTCGTCAGAATTGGCCGAATAGTTATGATTTTATTGCCAAAACAAAATCATTCCCGGGATAACCTTGGCAGGATTTGGGCAATTATATCATTCTAAAGAGAATGTAAAACAACATAAGGGTTTCAAATTTCGTTAGAATCGGCTGAATTATTACAAAGTTATTACCCTCCCCCCCAAAAAAAAACAGGGACCGACCGACATAGTGAGATGTAGCGTCGCCCGCGACTATACTCACACGCGACTAAAAATTGGAGGACCGAGTAGATATTCAAACTCTGGCTAAAATTCAAATTTCTTAAAAATTATGCTCTACTGCAGTGATTCAACGTTAAGTAATAAAATTTATGACAAATGCATGAACAACGGCGGAAATAATCTGTATTTGATATCAATTATTAATAAAAATAAGTCCAAATAAAGCATAAAAGGTATAATAGTTTGAAGCCTGAAAAGAAATTGACTTATAATAAGACTATAGGTCGTGCTAAATCACTAGATAAAGGATAAAAATTTTTTGGGTTTTTCGGTTTATTGAACTCGGCTAGCATGACTGCGATATCTACTTAAAAATTTAAGATATTGAAATTAAATATGCTTGACCTATAAGTGATGACAGACGCATATTGCCATTATCTATCTAACTGTTCAACACAGTTGATGAACATGTGTATACATGTATATATGTATACACAGCATCAAATTAAGGTATAAATTCTGTTGGCTTAACGAGCGACAAGTCTGGGGACCATAAAGAAACTGGAATTATCAGTCTAAAATGTGTTTCCAAATGTCCGTATATCTGTAAAAGTGAGAATTAAACCATCCATGACAGCTTATCTTAACAACATATATAAACCCGGGCAGTGACGGATCCAGGATGAAAGGGGGGGTAGGGGGGAGCCAACCTAATTCCCTCTGAGGAGTCGGAGAAAATGGCATTGATCCTTAATAATGGTTATCTTACACAGTATTGATAATAAATAACAGCTTCTTACGAGGATGTGATGAAGAGCTTAGGTTACAGCATTGCCATGTTAACCACATAATTATAATTGCGCCATCGAGAATTATTTACATTGGACAATTATAATTATGCCGTTAAAAATGCAATGTTGTAGCTAACTAAGCGCTTCATCAAGGCATGGAAGAACCTCTTCTTACAGTCACGAGAGGATATCCCATAAGTCAGCCTTTCTAACGCAAATAAAAGTTTGCGTATTAATTAGCTATTTTAATTGTTATCCCTGCTTTCGAAGCGAATGGAAAATTCCCTTAATCCATTTTATCTCGTCCTTATAAATCTAGAATATTTTTCAATGGCGCGATTTAAATTATGAGGTTAAAAAGGCAATGTTGTAGCTAACTAAGATCTTCATATCTAGTCTGCCGCAAGAAGCTCTTCTTAAAGTCACCGGAGGATATCGAATAAACCAGCCCTTTTAATGCAAACAAAAGTTTGCGTATCAATTAGCTATTTTCTTGGAAATCAGGGATAACAATTATAATAGCTAATTGATAAGCAAACTTTTGTTTACATTAGAAAAGATGATTTATGTGATATCTTCTCGTAACTGTAAAAAAAGCTTCTTTCGGGGCTTGATGAAGAGCTTAGTTTGTATATATATATATATATATATATATATATATATATATATATATATATATATATATATATATATATATATATATATATATATATATATATATATATATATATATATATATATATATATATATATATATATATATATATATATATATATATATATATATATATATATATATATATATATATATATATATATATATATATATATATATATATATATATATATATATATATATATATATATATATATAAGAACTTCAAAATAACGTGAATTTAAAAAACACACATTAGTAGAATGTGTATTACATTACACGACTACTTTCGGTATCTACTACCATCTTCAACTGTACAGTGAGAAGCCTTAACACAAATGCTTTATATATAGGAGCAGATGGGGGAGGGTAACAAGAAAGACATAGGCTACGGAAAGGGTAATTTTGAATGACTTTGTTAAATTTAAAAGAGCCCTCAGACATATTGTAATTAGGATTTGGTTCAATTATATGGCGTTTCCAATAATAATAAGACTTATAGATTAGTTTGAAATTATTAATATCAATTTGGTGATTGCAATTATTTGCGTGGTTGAACAAACTAGAAGATAGGCTGTAGCACTCAAATAACAAATAAGGTAGGCCTGTGGCAGCCAAAAAGCAAGATAGGTAGGCTCAGCGAAGAACCTCCACAAATGGGCGCTCGGTGGATCTATGAAATCCTAAAAATGGGTACTCGCATGAGTTAATAAAGAAAAGTAGAGAGAAATAATATATATATATATCGCATTGTATACTTATTAAGGAAATGTATAAATCAAGCGGATCGCCAGTCTCACGCGGACACACACATTAATATACGCACGCAGGAAACTGCTGCCAGGCAAAAAGATCCCACTGAAGGAAAACAGGGACAAGCGGAACAAATACAGGGCAATATATGTTTTGACCGGTTAAAATTCCCAAAGAACTGCGAAAGCAAGCGATCTCTCTGATACGGAATATGTAAGTTAAATAATTCCGCATAACTCTAGTAGCTCCGCCCAACGAAGGAATTGACAAAGGTACCTGACTCTGCCCCGCGTCCAGGTCAAGTCAAAAAGGTCAAGCTCCCTGGAGACGAGACGATTATATAAAAACACAAACACAGCGAAGAAAAGGACAGAAGACAGAAGAAAAAGAGAGAGAGAATCAGTCAAGCAGTCCGTTGGTGGCCTGTTGCTCTTGGTAGCCTTACGAGTCCGTTCCCTCTTTTCCTCTCCCATGAATCCTACAGCCTTTAGACTCAGCTTTATAGCTTAAAAAAACAAAAGACTACACATAACCGCGAAGAACTCTAAACGTGTCCGCTTGCTCCCATTTAGTTAGGCCCAAACTAAGAATAAAATCTATTTATCGCCACCTTCTTTTTCGAAGTCCCTTTCTTTGCCCGCGATTACTGAGAGACCTTCGGGAACCCGGCCTAAACGCGTATTTCCACGCGAGAAACTTAAGGAGTCACAACCGAATCGATTGGAGGACAAAAATAAGCCTCCTGCCGACAAGCCCTCTATACCCGTCACGTCAATACTACTATAAACGGGTGACTTTGAGAAGCGTAATAATGTCGAGGTCTATTTAAAGCTTCCTTTTCTTATATCCCCCCGATGTACATATATGCGTTTATTAAAGTCCCCAGTTTCACCTACATAAAATTGATTGTAATTGTTGCATGGAATATAATACACTCCAGACTGTTGGTTACAAGGTTTGGTTTGGGAAAATCACTTTTTATAGTGTGGTTATATTCAAATCCTACCTTAATATTGGTATTTTTTGGCAAAGTGTTTTAGTTCAGAAAGTTGTGGGGCAAAATGTAATATAATAAATGATTTATTGGAAGTGTTACTCGCGCTATTAGAACAGTGAAAAAATCCGTCTGGCTTTGGAATGACATGATTCAATGAACCATAAGGAATACACTAAACCAATAAACGTACAACTAATAAAGTAAAGTTCGTCTTTAAGAAGGCACAGGCTGCATATGCGATTAGCTCTTAAGATTTGTGCTAAGACGACGGATTAATCATGCAGTGAATAATAATGTATTTACGAATTTGAATTTGTAGGTTTGCGGTATAGGGAGCGTATTATCGAGCTATTGACTCTCATAAAGAGCGGCAGTATGTTATCTGATTCCCACTCGGCCTTGAATTTAGTAGTGGGATGCAAGTTGTTGAGATTTGTGAAGAAGTTCTCAAAGTTTTCAGGATTATTATAGGGCCAGCAAGAGAATACATCATTAAGGTATCTCAGCCAAAGCAGAGGGAACCGTGTAATTTGAGGTAGTAGTTCTTTTTTGAAATTTTTCATAAATAAATGGCAGAGAATCGGTGAAATGGGATTGTCCATGCTAAGGCCATACAATTGTCGATAAAAGCTACCTCTACAGGTCAAAACAATATCAGTTACACATAAACATCCAAGGTTAATAATTTTCGTAAACGGGAGGAGCAAATGCCTTTGGGACCTATAATATTAGCGTATATTACCTATATTACCATCTTATCAAATTTAGTTGGTAAGATATCAAAATATAATTTAATCCATTCGAAAGATTTCGTTGAAAAGGTCAGGAAGTTAGATTTATCAAACAGCAAAATGGTGAGTTTCGATGTTAATAGCCTATTCACAAAATTCCTGGTCGAGGAAGCTCTCAATTTCCTTTCGGCCCATTTCTCTAAAATACCGGGTGACAGCCAAAAATGGCCCCTTTTTTATAATGCTGTAATTTGTTAGCCATTAAAGCTTGAAGGTGGAAATAAGTATCATTACAAAGAACAATATTTAAAATTTTATTAACGAGCTTTTTAACATTAGAAACAACCACCACCTGGCTCTATACACTTATAAATACGATTAGCAAAATATTTTATGGCATTCTGCCATGATTTCTCGAAACTCATTCTTCAGTTTCCCGATATTAGATGGTGCAGCTCGAAATAGTCTTTCCTTTACAAAACTCCATAGAAAGTAGTCTAAAGGTGAAGGGTCAGGTGACCTGGCAGGGCAGGGGAAGTTTGTCCAATGCGTCATTAGTCGTGGAGGAAATCGAGGCTTCAACCATGTCATGGTCGTACATGCAGTATAGGAAGTAGCTCAATCTTGCTGAAACAATTCGTCAGGATATGAGCTATTGTCGAAAATGCTTTTGAGTATGTTAAGATATCTGGCAGCGTTAATTGACTGAGCTCGTCATGTTTCAGTCTTCAAAGAAATAGGACCCATAAATCTTATATCCACTTAGGCCACACCATACAGTTATCTATGGAGAATGCAAAGGTTTTTGAAAGAATTATTTGTCTTAGTTCTCACTTCCGATAATTCTGCTTATTTGACATGCCTTCATGTAAGCTGGACATTAATGACTGAAAATTATGTTATTCACTACTAATTGTTTATCATGCACATTCCTTGGACCCTGAGACAAAATTGATAACCTTCGTTGCTTATCCAGCATTGAGATATCTTGATAACATTTTTATGACTTTAAATTAAGATCTTTTTTGAGAATAGTTCGCACAGATTCTTATTCAAATGTGTTTCATCAGCCAATTTTCTCACTGACTTTGTTTCATCAGCATCAATTAGAGTCTTACCTTTTCAATATTAGTTTCCGTCCTCACACTTTTGTTACGACTGGAATTTCCTTGATTTATCAATTGTGTTGTGTGCATTCCACCTGGTGTATTTTCACTGGATAGTTTATTTGTCTAATTGTATACCATATCTTGGTTGAAAATGACGAATTTATTTGATTATGGATCCATGTCGAATCATTAATGACATGACAACCTGCGCTGTTATTGTGCCATTTTTGAGAGACTAAAGCAGAACTCTTTAATATCTGCATAGATAGGCTATCCTAGGCTGGGATAGATTATCCAGCGGAAGCCTAGGCTATCTAAGCTAGCTAACAAAATGTCAAGTATTGTTCTTTGTAATAAAAGTAATTTTTACCTTCAATCTTTAATGGCTAAGAAATTACAGCATTATTAAAAAGGGGACATTTTTGGCTGTCACCCTGTAGATAAAGAGTTGCCCCTTCCTGGGTATATATTAAAAATGAAAAACTTATGACTATGGAAATATTTAACCATAACCATAACCTTTATTGATTTTTAGAACCTAATTCCATCTGCCAATCGATTTAAATCTAAATGACATGCTTGTAAAATTCTTTATGTTTTGATACGAAATATGAATCCAACTCGTTTTCAACCTCATCTATTGATGTTCACCTAAGACCATTAAATGGTTCTGTAATCTCTAAATAAGGAAAAATCAGAAGCAGCAAGGTCAGGATGATATGGAGGATGAATTAATATTCCTTAACCGATCTTCTCCAAGAGATCTTTGGTCATTCGAGCTTGTGAAGGAACCCCACGTGGAATCTCTTTAGCAGACGGAACTTCCATGCGCTGCAGAAGGCCCGGTTAGGCCAAAATTGGTAAGCCTACCCACCCTCTTCCACAAGCGGTAGCCTCGAACCGTGTCCATCATGATTCACTTTTACACGGGCAGAATAGCCTCTGCAGGAAGATTCGAGGCCATTCAAGAGTAGAGCTGTTTCCCGCTTACCGCCCCCCAACCCCGGGGAGAGCCTCGCACATAAATAGCGCTCGAATCCCATGAAGAGACACAGAGTTGAGAAGTCTCGCCCGGACCCCAAAAGATTCCCCATAGTTCTAAGTCAGGTGCTAAAAACAAAGCAAAGTGACAGCTGAACTATTTTGTGTATTTGGAATTAGCCCAGCCAGTGAGGTAATTCCACTTAATGATCGCCACCGAGTGATTTTTCAGACTTTTCTCACCAACTCCTGTCGAAGCCCTCCTTCGTTCGCCCCTTATTTCGGGTGGCCGAAATACCCTCCCCTGGCCGGAAGTTACCGCCCCATCCCCCCTGTTTTGGAAGAACCGTCATCACTTCAAGTTCCCGCTCAAAAGGTCCGAGCGGCCTCACCTCACGTGCAGAAGACATCCTTAAGCCAACCCCTACCCCCCTTCAGTAACCCAATTGAGTTAATTCCCCCCGCCCCCATTTGGATAGTCTCCTCCTGTAATATCTCAAGTTCTAACTTCATAGTCTCATTTATAGCTACAATCCCCCCCTCCGTTACTGATGTGATTTTGCCCGTTAATTCTCTGAGTTAATTTTACCCATCAATTCTCTCATTATTTTGTGTAAATAAAATTATATTTTTGTAAATGCCTCTTTAAATAACCTTGAGCTTTGCTATTGTCCATAATTTACCTGACCTTGTTGCACTCTCATCTCACATTTCAGCCCGTCTAAATTAGTGGTGTTCCGTCCCTTCATTGGTTCGCCTGTAAGTTATCGGTCTCTTTCCCATAGATATAATATGGTATTGATGTAATATAATGTCATACCACGACAGAGCTGTATGAGGACAGACATTATCGTGATGGATGATGACACCCTTTTGTTGACTGAGGAAGGTCGCCTTTGGTCCAAAGCGGCTTTCAAAGGACCAAGTTGATTATAGTAGAGATTAGCATTAATTGTTTGATATTTTCTAAAGGTTCGTAATGGAAAATTCTTTCAATATCCCATCATACACTCAGCATGTTCTTTTTTAGATGAAGTCGTCCTCACGGTCGTTGAGAAATTCTGCTTCGTCGACTGGTCCACGAACGGTGGCGTTTAACGTTATGATAAAAGATGCATTTCTCATCAACTGTAACAAACATAAAACAGGACAAGGAGTACCCCTTGCCCACCGTGCCCAGCGCCACTGATTCCCAGTCATCCGACTTGGACGTTAACGCTCAGCTGCCTCTCGATTTAAAGAGTCAGCTGCAGTAGCTACTTAGTCAATTTGGAGACGTGATCTCCGAGATCCCTAGCTGTGCCGCTCAGTTTGAGCATGTTATTATTTTAACCACCCTGGAGCCTATTTGTTCCAGGCCGTACCCCTTGGCCATCCATTTGAGAGAAGTCTTCAACACAAAAGTTACTAAATTGTTAAAGTTAAGATAACAGAACCGTCCCAATCTATAGTTACTATTCCTCAACTCTGTTGGTAAAGAAGGCAGACGGGTCATATAGGCCGTGCGTTGATTTTCGGAAACTTAATTCGGTGACATTGTTAGATGCTGAGCCTATCCCCTTCATCAACCAAAACTTCCAATTCTTTGAAGAGGCCAATTACATTTCCGAGTTGGACCTATGTAAAGCTTATTATCTTTGTAGAGATGGAAATGTAAAAAAAACACAACAACAACCGTCGCCTTATGCGCTGGAGTTTATACCTCCAGTAGTATTAATTTAAAATTAATTGTATAAAAGGGTCCAAGAATTATATCGCAGATAGCCTGAGTAGGAACTCACTAGAGCCCAACCAAACTAATCTAAGATAAATTTTGTGCTTTTAAATTTTATGTTTAATTTTGTTCCTTTTGTTTAAAATGTATATATCAGACGATAAATTTCTCTCTTCACAAAATTAAGGACGATCCAGTAACCCTTTGTATCGTTCGAAACAATTAATTCACTGTATTTTATATTTCCCTTTTGTATCATTTTGTATTGTGTTGTTTTATTCTTTTTTTAATATTTTGTGTACGTTATTTGTTGTGTAGCTCTAGGTCGTTATTGACCTTAGGTGATCGAACCCCGTTTGAACTACCGTTAGTCCTTGTAGGCCATGGGTTTTTTGTCTGTGTCGAATTCACTTATTACGTGTTCCTGGATACTTTTTGTATGTAAATATGCCCGAGCCACTAAAGCTCGACTCGACTAAAGTCAGGTATCCCCCATTGCCTTCCCCTGCGGAAATTTTGAGACTTTTAATACCCATCGAGTGGTTGTCAGATGTCACTTTTTCTTCTTTTTAAAGTAACATCTTGGGAATGGAGGAATTGTTGAGAATAAAGGTTCCTTGCCGCCATGTGCTCGTCGGAACCACGAGGTCAGGCACGATGAGCGAGTGTCGTGGGAACAGTCCAAATATCAAACTAGTTTCTGCGATAAGGGAGTTCTTTGAATGCCTCAGCCCCCCCTTTCCCTGGGCTGAGGCAGTAACAGTTCCGGCTGGTCCCTATATATTCTTGGTCCTAATTGGGCATCGACAGTATAGGCCTGCCATTCTCAATCGCGCTAAGTTTTTTCCTACGAGCCCGAAGGCTAAAATTATACCGAAGGATATAATTTAATAGTCCCATCCTTGATTTCGGTATATTTTGTTTGGCACAAATACTCCCTCCAGTTAGTGTGACTACTAGAGGTTAAATTCCCTGTGGTTAGAATCCCTCGAATAACCAACCGATCCCCGTTTCATCTCCTAAAGCCTCGAACCCAAGCCAAGCTGAGACGAATCATCTAAGGATTCGTTGCCAGTTATCTCGGTGTACATACGTACCGAGGCTCATTATAGCCTCCCGACGTTCCCCTCGAGCTCTCCCCTCCCCCATTTCGTCCTAAGTTTCTATGTTAAATCAGTTACTGTAAATCTCGAGTATCCATTGCCATTATTTCCTTAAAAAAATGACTGTGCATTCTATGTAAAGTAAGTAAAGTTTATTTTTGCTCCTACCTTTTCATAAGCCATATAGCCTGCAGCCTGCATTAGTTTAGTAACGTCCAACCGCACTCTATTGTTTGTATTTAAATCTCTCGCACTCATTTTGGCAAGGTCACTCATTTGACCTTGAGCGCACACTCATTTCGGGTAGAAGTAAACATACATGTGGTGGGTCATTCTACGATAACCCCTTTAGGGTATCTATCCCTTCTACTGAAAACAAAAGAAATCTCCAATCGGATCAGTAGACGCATATATATATATTTTCTCTTCTCTTCCTGTGACTTGCGTATTTTGCCTCTTTTGCCAGCTTAGTGAGCTCTTCTCAGCAGATGCCACATTCAGCTGACAAAAGCTCAATCTTTTACTCATTTTCTTGTCCTGAGCGTTATGTTTTAGTGTTCTTTGCATCTTCGGGTCGGCTTTTTTTTTGTTTATCTTAGTTTTCTGACCGCTTCTGCTCGTAGATGGAGCAACGAGGCTAGGAGATTTCTCACTCGTTGTGGGGCTACTTCCTGATTTCGATTTCTGTTCCTCTTTCGAGGAATCCCAGCTCTGTTCAGTATCCCTTTCTTGGAATTCTGTGCCTTGTGTTTCTTTTCGTTTATCATATAGTGGTGTTTTCCTGCAGTTGCAAGTTTAAAATTACCGATGAGTCGACTTGTTGGGAAATGTTGATAGTTTCAAAGTGATTAGCTTTAAGCAATGTGTTTAGTGTGATCGCATATGGCTGTAGTGCGTTTTGTACGTGTGCGTGTTGTGCGCTTGTGTAAATGTTGGCGTACTTGCTTCCTGTCATGGTCGGTAGTGTGACGTGGTTTGGTGAATCGTTTCTGAGTGAATCTCCCTAAGTAGTTTTCCCTCGAATTGTTTTCTTCTCATTCATTTCTCTTTCCTCTCTTTATGGGCATAACAGCCATCGTCAGGTGGTTCCTCTGAGGTTGGGAATGGATCCTATGAAATGACTTTCCTTCCTAGGATCCATTCCCAACCTCTTATCTGGTCCCGATATGTAGACGACATCCTGTCGGCATGGCCCATAGACAACAACAATTTCAATGAATTTTTCAACAACCTGAATTCGTTACGCACATCGATAAAATTCAAAGTAGAATGGGAACAGAATAATTCTCTACCGTTTCTAGACATAAATATCCACCGTTTAAATAATTATATTCAGGGCTCAGTCAATCAAAAACCTACAAATTCAAATGCTTACATACATTTTTCTCACTATATGACAAATCCGTTAAGATATCTGTTATTTTTCTCCTCTTTCTCCGAGCCTATAGAACGTGCGACCCAATCTTCCTTCAGGATGAAATTAACTACCTTATCTGCAATTTCATTGAACTTAAATATCCAATTCACCTCATAAATAGATACCATTCCAAAGAACGAAAAAACTTAATGCCACCTCCACACCCCCAAGCACGATTTTAAAAAATATATTAGTTTCCCATACGCTCCAGCCTTGGTTCCTTGAAATCATATGCGAACGGAAATAAATTAAATATCACATTTAAATATTTTAATACCATTGTAAAATCCTTGACTAGACTGCGTCCAATCAATCTCCATGCTGGAGTTTACAGTATACTATGCTATAATTAAAAATTAACATACATTGGAGAGTCAGACCACTTTAATAAGAGGATGAAATAACATTTAGTTGATATCAACAGGTGTACGAACTCTTCAGGTCTCTTTTCGCACATGCAAAAGCACGACCATAGAATTGATTTTAACCATGCAAATTATTTATAAATAAAACAATTATATTTCAATTTATCTGAAAGGCAATACGAATTTAACAAATATATAATGAATAGAGTTGCCAATCGTATTTATGAGCTCCCGGACGCAATACGTCTCGAGGATTAGCACCTCTCAGATTGTTTCCGGTTCCATTTCATTTTGTTTAGCTTGCCATTCACGACAGATTCACTCGAGTTATTTTTTTCAGATTGTTTCCTGCTGTTCATTTTGTTTAGGATGCATCTTGCCTTATATATACTGTGCTCCTTGCCTAGTTTCTTCATATTAGTTGAAAATGGCACCTTGCTGAAACTAGTCTGATAGTTATAAAAAAAATCTTGATAAAAATATTGTGGTTTACCCTTATCTTTCATATATATATATATATATATATATATATATATATATATATATATATATATATATATATATATATATATATTATATATATATATATATATATATATATATATATATATATATATATATATAAACAAGCATATCAATTTCAAGGTCTTAGATACCACAAACAATGGAACTAACCAAGAGGTCTAACTTCATTAGGTTAGGGCCGCTAAAGCTTTGAAGAAGGTTTTCGGGCCAAATCAAGTTTGGATAGCTCCTTGGATAGCAAGTCAAAAAAGAATGTCTAACGAAAATGAGACTGACAAGTCTTTTGAAGGATTGCAAAATCCCCAACACCTCAGCTACATCAGGTTTATATGTTAACTACATATTTTCATCCTAAACTGCCAATTGTTAGCACATTTCTTATAATAAAAATAATAAACCACATCTCTGGCCTAGTGAAAAGAGTAAAATCTTTTCGATCCAGTTATCTCTTGATATATACTATTTTAAAAGACTTAAAAGCTTCTTAAAGTTAAATTAATTCCTAAGAACACAAATATAATGATTTCTGTAAATGTAAAGCAGCTTAAATTATGGTACACTACAGGGTTTTGTATTTGAATCTCAACTCTTAGAGACTCTAGCACAGAGGAAGAAAGAGTGGAAAATTCTATGCTATGGATTTCTCACATATATGAGTGTAACAAGAGGAGCGAATTCCTGCCAGAATATTCTAACTGTGTGCATCAAGATAGTATTTGGATCTGGGAACTTAACCGTGTTTTATCAACCAACATTTGTTGCAAGATTGATTTTGTCTTCTTATGGGTTTATTCGTTCGATGTGTGCACGGCTTTTTCCACCTTCTCTGTTTATCTCTGTGGCTAGACCGTGTACTGCACCTGTTTCCTAATGTATATATGTTTGTACGTTCGCGTGGGAGAACGGCGATTTCACTTGCCTTATTACAAAATATTCTGCTTTACAATGACACCTAGATTATTAAATTGCAATTTTACATTATTTACAAATATTTGTTTTGTCTTACACTAATTAATTATTACAGGATGGTATATTATTTAAATGTTCGATTCGTGTGCCTGTTACAAACCTTTATAGGATTCACATTATACTCATTTGTGAGACTTCATTGTTGAACCTATTCCGCATTGCAACGCACTTTTGTCTTATTATTTACATGGACGAAAGCTATACATTATTAATTTACAAAGATGTTATATATTATTTACACAAAGCTATTCTTATTTATGGAGACTGCTCTACACTTTTTAGATTATTTGTATGCGCATAATTACTTGCGTGCACAACTCAAGACTTCATAGGATTTATATGACGCTCATTTGTGAGGCTTCATTGTTGACCTAATCCACCTTGTAATTGGCGCTTAAAATACAAACTCTAAATTTGATCAATTCTCTTACTGGTATTTACCAATTATTTGTGAAACAAACCATACTTTTTTACGCTCTATGTAATCCTTAACATCCAATAATCCCGATGTGACCAAGACTAATACTGTTGAACATCAAACTCTGTTGGTACTAGCATAGAAATTTCTAGTTCTGAATTCGGAAAATGATAAGTAATATACAAAATTCATAATACCAAACATTTCCGCCTTCATTGATTAATTAAAATTATAACCAATATGAATCAAATAAAATATGTGCTAAAATATCAAATAAAGAAGCTTATCACTCTTATTAAAAGTAATATACATAACTATTACAGTATGAGTTTCAATTATTAGAGTGGAATATTCGTAATATCATCTTTTTGATATTTTATTTACAGGAACTGTCATACTACATGGTCGTGATATATTATTCACTAGAGACAAGACTGAATCAAAACTTAAATAGCCCTTTATATCATTTTATAGTATGTAGAAAGGATACAAATACACTCTAGTTAAAATTAAAAATCTTTACCCCTTTAGAAAATGTAGCTGCTAGAGTACGTTCAAAATATAAAGACATTTCTGCCCTATTTATTTACATTTTACTATAAAACTCTTAGATAATCTTTTAAAACAAATTCCTTACCCAGTTATTGCCATGGGACATTTTAAATCCAACTATCTTTAATAATCTTTACTCTAATAGCTAATTATATCTCAGATTCTAACTTTATAGTCTAAAATAATTGTTCTCTACTTACTTAGACAGTTATTAATACTGAACATTTTCATATTATAGTAAAAAACCCTTCAAGTAAAAATACCACCTCGCAAAACTGCAACTCATCCAAAAATGGTCTCTAAAAAGGTGACAAATTGGATGCATATAAATCATCTGCTCAACTTCCAACTAATCTAAGTGACGCTGCAAGTGGGTATTTGACTGACACAATGAGCTATTCCTTGTAGTACTCAGTCTACAATCCCCAAATACTACAAGATTTTCATCTTAAATGCAGACAATGTCAGGATGGGATGCAAAATGTGTGCAGGTTATAACACTTAGTAAGAGAAGCATGATTTCTTTTAAAAGAAGACCCAATTAAATGAATTTTATAACTTATAGACAGATGGTGCAAATGCCAGATATAACATCAAATTCCACAAAAGAAAATCTTTGAGACATTTTTTTAGCTCTGACTTTTCCCATTTCCTACATATGGAGAAAAATAGAAAACATAAAAAAAACTTCAGAAAAACATATAGTAAGTACCTAATTGTAGAAGAAATATAGCACTGAAGTATAAATTAAGTTATCTTAATACCACACTACTAACTGGCGTAGTACCTTGACTGGGAGCCACCATTAGATGTGGTCACTGAGGTGTAAATATTATTCTGCTTTGTGATTGCTATTCAGTATAAACAATGAAAATATAAAAAGACTCGGTAAGTTATCTAATAATATATGTGATAACGGTACCACGATTCATTGTACATTGTACCACGACTCATTGTAGTACATGATTTGGGAGTTTATATCATAATTTTATGCGAAATTTTCGTGTTTTTTTCTCCAGTATTTTCCGATCGCTACACGCACAAACACGTGTAATGCTGACAATAGGCATGATAAGCAAATCCTGGACCACATATTTGTAGCCATTATAAAAGCCAAGTTAGCTCAGGCATCACAAATTTATGAAAAGTTCATTCTCAAGGGTGCCATTACTAAAGCAACACAGTGTGAAATGATTTCCAAACAACAGTCCCCCCAAAAAACAAAATAAAGTATACTAAACAAGAATATACACCGTTTTTACTAAAAAAAAATATCAAAAGTGTTTTTTTTTTGTGACCCCTTCATCTTCCTATTTTCATGGTGGAGACTTCCGTTCTCCAAGAAAAAGTCATTTCGCAATATAAAAAAATCGTCTTTGGTCAAGAAGTTTCAAATCTGAACAAAAAAATTAACGAAATTCAAGCGTAGCGTGACTCTAGCCCTAATACCTATTACAATAAAGTTAGGTTTCTAAAGTAAGATCGTGTTAGCTCTAAGTAGCTAGTATTTTAGTGGGGACAGTCATTTAGCAGTTAGTTTTGAGGTATATGTTGAGGCGGACATTATTGTTGATCCTGATGTCCAGTTTTCCTCTTCATAGTGGGAGCTTCAGCCTACAAATGGGTTTCGGTTCTTAGAACTTAATGGTAGAAGTTTTTATGTTGTAGGCAGATTAGATTTAAAACTTGCACTCCATGATATATCAGTGATGAGTAAATAGTACGTTTTCAAACGATTGTTTAATGCTTTTTATACCGTCCAGTTTGGGACACACTAGGTAACTTTAAGCGGCATCAGAATAATAATTTAAACGAAGGTTACATTGAAGAAAACAATAAAGTCTTCTAATGCTTAGGTAATATGAAGGCGGATTTATATCAGATCTCTTTTTTTCCTGATGCCTAGCCATTTTCTCTTTCCAAAGGCAAAGGTGGAGATAGAAAGCATAATAAAGTTGGAAGATTCTCACTTTTATCAGTAGCACTACCGAAATTTATATTACACTTGTATTATTAGTCCTCAAGTTTAACGATACTGTGAGAATAACCACTGATTTTTCTAAGTTATTAAATTCAATTAAAGGAGAAGTTATGAAATGTTTGTTGTTCCAACACAGCTAGCCTGGTTATTGCGGAATATTGTTCCAAGGTTATCGCTAACTGAATTTTCCAGATTTCTCTCTATCCAGAATCGCTTCATTTCACTGCGTTTAGTAGTAAAATGAAATTCCATGAGTAATAATATTGCGCCTGAAATATACGCAAGAAGAAGAGTAGTATAGTGGATAGTTTTGAGGGCTTTAAGAACCTAATGGATGATGTTTTCGTTTCTGGTAGCATCATTGATCACCACGACTCGCAGCTTACAGCATGATGTTAAACTAGGAAAATTTAAGCTTTGTGTCAATTGGCTTTTCTTGTTAAGGTTTATAGGACGGAAAGATTGCGTTAGTTTAGATCCACGGTAGGAGGAGGCCATACTGAATTTTCCTCCCATTCATAAGTGAGAAAATTTTGTCGGTTTTAAAGATGAAAAATCAATTTGCCCATTTTTAAACAAATCTGACTGATATTTCCTCTCGAAATCGAGCTCTTCTGGGCAAGAATGCTGATTGGGTTTGGAGTGATCCCCAAAATGATTATTTTAAGGATTAAAGATATGCTATATTCGGCTTAAGTTTTCACTCATTATATTAATTATCTGCCTAAAATGTTAGTCGCAAACATTTTATCGTGTAGTTTAAGGGTAGTACTTCAGCATCTTAAGAGAGATCAGCAGCGCCCACTAGCTTATGCTTCGAGGTCTCTCCTGATACTTAGTCAAGATATGTATGTTGCCCTAGAGAAGGAAACACTTGCAACATTTGATGCATGTGAAAATTTTCACAGGCTTTAAATGGCTCAAGTTTCCACATCAAGACCGATCACAAAAGATAATAGATTAGCAACCTAGATATATCCACTGGTTGTGTAACTCACCGCATCGAGAGAGTTTGATGAGGAATTGATACGAGCTGGCATCATTCGGCCATTCTATAGCATCTTGGCGGCTCCTTTGCATATGTCTCTCAAATATTCGGGTGAATGGAGATCTTATAATGGCTTTAGTAGCCTGAATACCTAAGTATTATGCACCCAGTATCCTGTGTCGAATCACGGATTTTTCGCCTAGTTTGTTTACACGGGAAAACGATGTTCTCGAAGGTAGGTAAATCTTATAATGGCCTATTAGCCGATACCTTTGGCTCGGAATTAATTCTTAAATCTAGCACTATTGCTCCTTTCGGTTTATTCGAAGGACTTAAAATGTCAGAGGGCTAAAATGAAGCAGGTCAAACTTTTCAGGGTTTCATCGTTTGGGTTTTAAGACTCTGTGTTCATATTTTTCCTACGAGATCTCGTCATAAGCCAAACCGAGAAAAAAAGGAGGGTTAGTTTAGAGGTACAGATAGCTCAGCTATAAAGCCAAACACGATCAAAAGAAAAGTATCTCTTAAATAAAAAGATATGTAGATACCCTTTTACCGGGGATCTTTTTCTTTCCTTTTTACTTTTCATACTACCCCTCCTCTCCTTTCACCCTGTCATGCTATGCCCCTCCCCCACCCCCTTATTATGTCCACTGTCCAATGGTGGCATGGTCTAGCTCAAATGAGGTCATTTTACACCTTAGAACACTTTTATCGGGCACTCACGAAAGGTTGGACTCTGTCGTAATACGACCAAAAGTACCTTTAAGACCGCTGAGATAAGGCTTTTGGTCATGATCTTAATACAGATGGTATTTACCTACTGGTAATAAAATTCAAGCCATTATCAGATTAGCATAGCTGTGCAACTTCAAAAATTGCGTGACTTTCTTGGGACGACAAACACCTACCGCCCTTATATCACACCTGTACGCAATTTTAGAGCATTTATACGCACCACTAAGAGTGGCTACCCATAAGTTTAACCCGCAATTTACGTGGACAAACGATGTAATTATGGCTCTCAGTGATGTCAAAAATGCTTGGGGCTCTCCACACACAGTTAAATGGATCCTTTAGCTAAACTTCCACTCACGACTGATGCATCGGATGACGGCATACCTGGTGTTTAGCGACTATGACATTAAGTCCAAACACATTATTTGAAAAAAAAACCAACCCCAGACCAGCAGTGTTTCTCCACTTTAGGATGAAAACTTCTTGTTGCATTCATTTAAATAAAACAACACAATTGATCAAGCACTTCAGTCGGTGATCTATGGCATTTCTGAGCATCATTTCCCATGCCAATTTCGCGGGCTGGATTTTATTGCACAATTCATTACCAATATTTTCCAAATTAATGGAGAGAACATACCTTGTAGCCGGCGCTTTATCTTGCCTCGCCAAAGCCGCAATCAAGTTATTTTCTACAAAAGTGAATTACCATGCAATAGCAGACGTGAAAAGCTATAACTCCGAACTTGATGGCTTAAATGAGTGCCAAGGCATATTCATATTTGAAAAGTTAATATTTGACTAGGGAAATTTTCAGATCTTTTGCGATGTGCCGACAAGATAGACACGGCCGTATATTTCTATAATATTTAGGCAAGGTATTTTTGCTGACTTCCACTGCCTTTCTAATCAAGGAATTGAAGCTTTCCGAATGCCACTGGCAACGCGTTTCATCTGTTCCGAAATAAAAAAGGACGTTAACTTTCTGGTACGGACATGCGTACACTTCCAACGCTCAAAAGTACAGTGAGACGTCGAACCCAACCTTCTTCGCCCATCCAGCCCTGCGTCTTAGCTTCTGAAAAGTATTTCAAAAATGCACATGGACAGCGTAGGCCTACTTCCTCGCTATCAAGGCCAAGCCTATTTATTGACAATGGTGCATTTTTTTACTTGTTGAGGGGAAAGTCGTTCGCACGGCAACCTTGGGCGCTAGATCATTCTCACTCAGGTTCCCATAAGCTCTTGGTTGAAAAAGTTTTGGGTCCCTTCAACCACTAGATTATACCTCGGTCGGCAATTCGAGGAGTGGCAATGGCAAAAATTCACTGATGTTATTGTCACAAAGCCCATTAAAATGACTTACGTCGCACTCTGAGTCTAATGAGCTAATTGAATGTGCCCACCGAATCGTAGAAAATAGATCTCCAAATTATACTGGAATGTTCCAAAATCCTCACAAAATTATACCAGATTATTCTAAGGCGGGGAAGGTGTATCAAGGAAAGCAGGACCTCTGAAATAAAAAAGCGACGAAGCGGTGACAAGAATTGAACCACTGATCAGCGTTGCTGAGATCATTGGAGTGAGACTTAATCCCCATGACTAAGACTCAGCTTAAAGGATCCAGTTCCTAGAGTCTACGGGTCTCTTCGTACTCACTACTCTCCAGTTACATAAACTTTTGCTAATTATATCCGAGTTTTCTAAACTACTCCATATTATGCCAAACTCTTTCAAACAGTTCTTCATATTATACCAGATATTTGCAGACATGTAGTTGGGTTCAGAGGATGGTTGCTGAATCAATGATTATTAGCAAGAAGGATAACTTTAAAATTTCTGAAGGACAATATAAATTTAACCAATATATCTGGAATAATATTGTCCAATCCATTTATAAACCGACAGAAGCGTTCGTTTGCCGGGATTAAAAATTGCCTCCCGAACCAGATATATACTCGTATGTATATCTTTCATTTTATTTCCATTGTTTTCATTTTGTTTAGGCTTATTTTTCGCCTTTATATACTGAAGTCGTATGTCTTACATTTTATTATACAGTTGATAATGGCGAAAGTCGAAACTAGTTCAGTTCGTAAATAAATCGAATTCAAATATTGTGGTTTATTATTTCTTGTGTATATGAGAAGAGCTCCTTTCGAGGGCTTCTATGAAGAACTAGCTGGCCAAAAAATTGCCTTCTTAACCGCATATATATATATATATATATATATATATATATATATATATATATATATATATATATATATATATATATATATATGTGTGTGTGTGTGTGTGTGTGATGATCTTTAAGATTTACCTACCCCCACAGGGTAAGCACCCTGCGTCCACTAATCGGTGACCAAACCTCTAGTGCACTGACCTTTGACTTCGCTCTCGCTTGCGATTGAAACCGACACCTCCACGGCATAAATCCCGCTCAGTATCATCTAGGCCAGTGAGTGGAAGCACTAGATGTTGTAGGTCACTCACCGATGTTTTTCTCATTGAAGTTTTGCTACAGAATTTCATTCTCACACGAGAAAAACGGCTGTTTTCATTCGATCTCGGTTTAATACTTACAGTATGATTCTCTATTCTCCCACTACAAACAAAAAAAAAATGTTGTGGTGATTAAAATACATTTTCATGCATGATTTTTGTTCCGTATTTTTAAATCAATGGGTGGAGGATATGGGCGAAACTAAGGCCACTTAAATTCAGTGAAGAAAGTATGGGGGCAGATGAAGATGAATATGATAAGTATGAAGGAAAGGAGATTAAAGTAAGCATGATAAGTATAGAGGATATAAGTAACGAAAGGAAGTTAAGTAATAGAAATATCAATAGCAAAGATTGTTAATCTTCTAAGCTTAACTGATCCGCTGATACTAATTAGGAAATAAACCTTTGATAATATATACTGATATCCATCAGTATAATATTTTGATTTCCTACCTGTAAATGAAGGGCACTTTTAATAGAATCTATATTGATTTTTGCCTGTAAATCAAAGGCATTTTTAATATAATCTATATTGATTGCTTGCCTGTAAATGAAAGGCACTTTTAATAGAATCTATACTGATTGTTTACCTGTAAATGAAAAATGCTGCTCATAAAACTTTTTTCCTTATCATTTCACATTTATCAGATTTTGTTTTGGTTGTTTCGTATTGTTTGGATTTGTTTAATAAAGCAATCATTATTATTATTATTACACAAGATGAGACAGGTAGAACGGGGAGAGTGCAAGCACCATAGATTGCAATTAGCAATCCCCGTACACCTGCAACGTCGAAAAGGGAACGATGGTAAGAAGAAAAGGAAGTGGGATAGAAGAACAAACTGGGAGAAGATAGGTAAAGAAACACCTCAAGGCTTCCAGTCATCTATGGATTAAGTTAAATTAAATTGAGTAATAAAATTAAATAAAAAATTTAAAAACAGTAAATAGCAACATTTAAATAAAACAAGATATAGTGTATATAGAATATTCAAACAAGAAAAAAACATAACAAATAACAAAATAACAGGATAATGGCTCATGATGAACACCAGATCTTATTAGCTTTCTTTTAGAAGGCATCTACACTATTCGATGCACAAGTCTCTTTGTCCAAGTAATTCAAAGATGGACAACACTTGGCAGAAAGCAACGCTAAAACTGGCTAGTACGGCATCTGATAGACTGAAAACAAAGAGGATGCCGGGCCAAAGCCTGACGAGTGTTTTTCCTTGATACAAAGTGATTTGGCAAGGAAATATACAGCGAGTGATGCGGATTGGATTGTATCTTATAGAGTATGCACACAGTGCTGAACTTCAGGCGATGTGAAAGGCTCCATTGGACATTACCGCCACAAAGAAAGCTGGCAGTATAAGAGACTTTGTCAACAAGATGTAAGTGTGAGGTAGCAGCAGACGACCAGACAGGGGCACAATATTTCAAAGCTGGAAGAATATTATTATTATTTTAAAATAGCATTCATTGAGCAGGATAAAAGTACAATTATACATGTAAAATAGTTTAGAGGCAGTAAATTCATTTTTTTAACCTACCTGGAAGTGTTGTGTTGCCTAGGAACGTGAACAGCATTCAATTTGCTATAGAAATCTTGCCATTTTGGTTCTTGTTTAATTTGAACATTTGGGTATCACTTATCCTTGTGTAAACCACGTTTTGGCAAAACAGGGGGGTATAAATGGCAGGAGGACCTTCAACGAGCAGTGAGATAAAAAAGGATGTTAAGGACTAGTGATGATGGTGAGTTGTTTTGGGGGAGCTTTAATATATAGCTTTTCACATAGCCCTTAAACATCTAAAACGCGCCTCTATTCACTAACTTCCACAAGCCTAAGCAAGCGCTTACTTAGAGATATCACGCACTCTATCGAATCTAACAGTAACTCAATCATACAATTAACTTACTCAAGCTCGTACGCAATCCCAGCTCATATGCCTTCGTCTGTTTACTAGTCACGAACCAAAGCAATCAACACTACTCTCCCCAACCATTTATAACTCGCTATTAAACGTTAACCACGGTAGTACTTACTTAATCTCCATTAAAGAGAAACTCATCGATAGGGCAAGAATCAATTTTTCCGTCCCGTAACAAGGTGGTTTCAACCGTATTGAGTACAAATACGTAATTCAATCTCAATCCATTTATTAATCAGCATCTTTGTTGTTTTTCACTAAACATATATTCTTGTAAACGATCGTACGATATTGTAAATCTGTCAATTAAAATAGCCTGCTTTTCAAAACTTTTTATCAAAGGTTTTCCAACTGATTTAGAATCAATTTGCAGGCTGAATTTAAGAATATAATTAGTTTTCTTTGGTCAGATTTGATTTCTAAGAGATGCTCGATTTATATGAGAGCATGTATTCCAAAATAGCGATATCACCCAACCGTTTATTACTTCTGATTTCTCACATCTATATAGTTATGAGTAACCATATATAACCTATTTTATTCATCTTTTAGGTCTAGATTTTCATTACAATAGATCGTAATTGTGGGAATCATCCAAATAGGTTCAGTTACATCTGCGGACATAGCGCTGTGACAGACCGTCAAGCAAAATCACAGAATTTTTAAAAAAAAGCATATCATGTTTAATTTGGAGTGAAACTAGGGGACCAGAATAAGCCATTTGTTCCTCATATTTTCTGTAAAACATGTGTGGAAAATTGAAGAGATTAGAGTAATAAGAAAAGGAAGAGTATGCCATTGGGTGCCCCAAAGGTGTAGAGGGAAGGCAAAGATCACGTCACCGCCTGCTACTTCTGCATGACAAATTTGAAAATCATCAATCGCAAGAACAAGAAAAATGTTCGATACCCCAATGTTCTTTCTGCTATAATACCAGTCCCACATGTCCCTGATCTTCTTGTTTCTGAGCCTGATTTTACCATGGGTTCTATATCTGATTTCAAAGCTAGTGTTACTACTGATACAGTTGAGTCTGATGCATGCAAGCCAGAAGATGGCGACCAACTGGTGCCATTTACGGAAGAAGAACCCAACGCCTGACACGAGATCCGAACATTTCCAAAGAATCTGTTCAGTGATTGGGTTCACATTTTCGAGACAAATGTATGCTGGATAAGGGACAACATTCTATTGGTATCTGGACCACAAGAAAGAATTTAGGAAATTTTCACGTTTGATGAAGACTCTAGTGTAAGAACATTGCTGACCTGCTCAACTTAATAATGCAATGGAATTGAGACTTTTCATTGACTCATCTAACAGAAGTCTCAAGGCAGTTTTTCTTAATAACAGCAATAAGTTTTCACCGATCCCTTTTGGATACTCACCTGCAATGAAAGAAACATGTAAGAGCATGGAGCGTCTGTTGGCTGCTCTCAACCACAAGGAGCACAAATAACTGATCTAGAGAGATTTTAAAGTTGTTGGACTCATCCTAGGCCTTCAAGGTGGGTACACAAAGTATCTATATGTGTTTGTTGGACAGTCGAGCTGACGACCAGCATTATGTCAGACAAGACTGGCCGTTAAGACAAGGATTAGAACCCGGTTCACACGTTCCTTCTCCCCCTCTGATTGAACAGAGCAAGATATTGCTTTCACCTCCGCAAATCAAATTCAGTTTGCTAAAGAACTTTTTCAAGGCTATGGACAGGAAAGGTAGAGGATTTGCTTTCCTCTGTCAGAGGTTTCCACGAGTCAGCATCGAAAAACTGAAAGCAGGTGCATCTGATGGTCCTTAAATAAGGAAACTCAACAAGGCACCAGTTTTTATGAAGCACTGAATCCTGCTGAACGATCTTCTCGCTTGTCCCTTAAATCAGTCATTGCAAACTTCCTTGGCAACCACAGAAGTCCTCAGTATGAGAAGGCAGTTGATGAGTTAATGGAGAATTTCCGCAAACTTGGTGCGTTCATGTCAGTGAAAATGTACTTCCTTTGGTCCAACCTAGACTAATTTCCCCAGAATTGTGGAGAATTCAGTGAAGAATAGGGTGAGCGCTTTACCCAAGATATATGTGTGATCGAAGAACGCTACTAAGGGCATTGGGATGTCAACTTTCTGGTTGACTACTGTTGGTGCCTGAAAAGGGATTTTTGGTATCAGTAAGGCACAATCGGAAGTCGCCGAAGAGACCATTTATCTAAGAGTAGCTTTTTTGTATGTTATACTCTTATTAGTATCAATTAGAACATTCTATAAACCTTTTGTGTATAAATAAGTTCAGAATTTACTATTATGTGTACATTAGCCTACAAATATATCGGAATATAGGAATTTCTGGCAGGTGCTTATCTCTCAAATACTTGATATAATTAGATAAAATGAGCATCATTTTCGGAATCAACGCAAAAAACGCCTAAAATAAGGTATTATGTGTTAGAACTGGAAAAACGCGCAGACCGGTGTCATCTATCGCATTAAACAATGCCATTTGATGGTACTTATAGTTTTCTAACTACCATTAATAAATCTCAAAGAGAGAATGTGTTCTTGCAAAATTTTCGCCTAGATCTCGTCATGAGGTTCTAAATCAGCAACTTTATTTGACTTAGAAACTAAGGACCTCTGTTCTCAACCTCGTTGATTTAAAATATATACCTTTTCATTTTATTTATTATTTTAATAATAATAATTATAATGCATTTAATGATCATTTTCAGAGTCTTTGGCTCTCATGGATCACCTGTCTAGCAATCAAAAGACTTAACAGAAGAGATGCGGCTTACGGACACTTTTAGGTACTGAGAGCAGAAAAGCAGTTTATAATTCAGTCGGTAGTTAACTCGACGACTTAGAGCTGCAGAGTGAAAATACACAGTTACTCATGCGACACAAACGACTTCGATATACACTCAACAAAAGAGTAGTGCTGGAATGTAAAGCCTTGGAGTTAGACAAGGATAAGAGAAGAAGACAAATAGGAGGAAGGATAGTAGCACCATTTAAAACACTCTAATTAAAAACCTTAAAAACGACACAATTTTATGGGGAACCAATGCTACCAAAGCTTCTTGGGTTAGGTTAGGTTCGAATTTTGGGGTGTATACATTAGGGTGATGACTTTTTGACTCTTTTTTTTATCAAAAATTATTTCCTGTAGCACGAATAAATGAACTTTTTCTTATTAATGACAAAAATTACTTTTATTCCATTGAAATATTGAAAAAGGTCACGCACAAACCACTTTGAAATGTAATATAGGCCATTTTAGCATTTTATGTGTAAAAAATATTTATATTAAATATATAAGTCATCAAACAGACTTGTGCAATAATTTATGTACCATAGAATTGTATAGAATTTGACAGAAAATCATCACGTCATCGCTTGGGCGATTTCTGTAGAGTTCCTGAATTCTCTTCAGCCATTTCGCGTGCGGTATATAAGCGAGATGTTATAATTGTTCTGTATTCTCCAACGTTTATTGTAAAAAGATCCTGGTATTATTTCGTAAGCTACATTTAACTCTCACTAATTATATAATATAATAGCATATAATATTTTATTAGTATCTGCCTTCTCTCTTATTTTTTATAATTGTAATTTGCTTGTTTTTTAATAAAATATATAAAAGCTCAATAACAGTTTATTTAATTTGTTACCTATTAAATATTAAGGTTTATTTTCTATTTCAGTTGCTGAGTACAAAACATGTCGTTCAAGAAGAGCTTTTTTAACACGAAGAAGAACAAGAAAACCTGGACAAAAAACTTAGTCCAGTTTCAAGCAACATCAAGAAGAGGCAACGTGGCAGTTTATGAAGCACCCTTAAGTGAACGGAGTCGCATGCCCCTGAAAATCCACGTCGTCGGACGCTTCAAATTTCTTGAATCCACCGCCAAAGAACGGAGGGAGAGGATCGGCCTAATTGTTGTGGAGCTAAAAGCCCTATGGAGCAAAACATTGAACTTCCCGCATGTATCTGATCCAGCCATTTGTGCAAAACTAGAAAACTTTCTGAAAGACTATGAGTACTGCAGAAAGAAACAAAACTTTAATTCTTGGAATTGACTCTTTGACGTGACCAAGGTGAAAGACAACTGGTTGTGCAAAGAAGATGAGAAGCTCTATAAACAGCAAATTTTGACCAGAGGCCAGGTTGGTTATTCCACTAGTAAACCTGCTAGTGCCAAGACCATGCACCCATCCAAGCGAAAGAAGGCAATGGTAGCCACTGTGTCCCCACTTTCCAGCTCAGCATCACCTGACTGTTCCGAAACTAGCACGGACTCATCCAATAACAGCGAAAACAGTTCTTGGGAGGATGAGAATGCAGCATCAACGAGGAAAAGGAATCATAACCCAACAGGCTTTGCAAGACTCCTTGCTACAAGCTCAAAGCTTTCGTCCCATAGAGCAGCAAAGGTATGTTGCCAGCTTTCTGGTGAGAGCATTGAAATCCTAACCCCATGTCAGTCAGCAATCCACAAGGCTATCTACATGAGAGCTTCTCAGGTGAAGAAGCACTTGGTGAGCACGCTTCATCTGGAAAAGTGGAGCTTACACTTTGACGGCAAACGCATTGAGAACTTTGAATATCAGGTTGTGGTCCTCAAGAATGAAGCGAAAGAAATAAAGTTGGCTGCGCTCAAATTGAAGGATGGGAAAGCTGTAACAATTGCAAAAGGGCTACAGGGTTTGTTGGAGGAGTTCAACCTGTGGGATCAATTGTTATGCTTTTTGCCGACATAACAAGCGTGAATACCAGCAAAAAACAGGCGTTGTTGTTCAAATGCAGCAAATGTTCGAAGATAAAGGTCACCCCAAACCCAAGTTCATCAGTTGCCAGCACCATGTCCAGGATCGGATTCTTCGCATTGCCATGGAAGATGAGCTCCATGGATCGACTAAATCACAAAACATAGAGTACTTCTTTGTGCAGGATTTGATAAACAATTATGATAAATTAAAAGCAGCCTTCAGCAACGGTAAAACTGAGATTAAGGAAATAGACGGCTGGAGAGACGACATGAAGTTTCTCTATCACATCACGCGTGTCTTCCGTCACTTCACTGAGATGAATGAGGTCTCCTTTGTAAAGTTTCAAAAGATCCCAAACATCAGCACTGCACGTTGGAACTCCCGTGCCATTCTAGTCATTCTTGCGTTCATTCTGATGCCTGACACCCGGAGCAGTCTGCGTAAAATCTGTTCATTCATTTCTTACTCATGAGCTGACCATTGGTTCAGCACCCACTTGTTACGCGCTGAAGATTTTTATGAACTATCTGCAGCTTTAAATAATACCCAACAGGTCGCAATGCTTGAAAACCCACTGAAAAGCAGATGAATCTCCAATCAATATTGCCCGAAGCAACCAGTGCTGTGAGCGTGCGATCAAATTTATGCAAAACTTGCACGGGTTCTGCCGCAACAAGGACAACCTATCACTGAGATTCATCCTGTCCAATGACATTATTGTAACTAATTTACTTCCTTGGGTCTTTGATGACCCTATATAATGTTATATATATATATATATATATATATATATATATGACTAATAAGCTTGTGTTCAATCTTGTATATGCTGCCAGTGACTTCAAATACTGGACAAAAAAGCTGACAGATAAATTTTTTAAAATCATTTTGTGCGTGAGGTGTTTTTATCAAATCACTTTGAAAGTAAGATTTTATATAACTTTTAATTAAAGCTCATCAAATTATGATACAGGGATATGATGTTGCAAAAAAGTCATCACTCTAGTATACATCCTGTCATATATTCGCGTCAGTGGCTTCCTTGATATCTGAAAAATTATTGATCTAAATTTCCCTGACTCTTATCTTAATCTTTCGTACATTACGAAGAAGCAATTAGTTCACATATGTTGTCAACAAAATATTCAGGCTATATATCTTCCATTAGGATTAGAGGATGAAGCCAATCCAAAGTATAAATCGGGTAGAGCGGAGGGCTGCTAATAATTCATATTCTAGTCACTTGTAGTCATATAGTAAAATTTATGCACAACGATGCACGATATATTTGTCTAACACTTTTCCTAATTTTTTTAATCACAGATGGAACAATTTTTCTTTTACACATTCCCTGATAAGCTGATGGATCTGCATACCGCCTGTCCCTCTTTATTTCCTTTAATTTTTCATTCGAAACTGTCATGGATGTGTCGGTGCCTTCTTTTGTGCGAAAACCGTGCAACTAAGTATTGTGTAGGTCATTAGCATCGAAATAAAATTGTGCTCTATTTGCTAAGATTTTATCAATGATCTTCTCAGCGAGACTTACGAGCGGTTCCCCCTAGATAATCGTATTCCCTTATTCTAACAAACTTTAGGGCGAAGCGATCCTCGTGTACTCTTTTTCTCCTCCGGCTATAATTTTATGAGAAAGTTCTTCTTTTATGAGGAAGTTCTTCTTTTATGAGGAAGTTCTTCTTCCTCATATCCTAGACTGACAGTATATGAGGAATTTTTAATAGCATTATGATAAAAAGAAAAAGTTGACCAAATGAATCCACTTACCCTGTGTAGTCTTATACTAAAAGGTGAATCGGTTACATCTACCGCCTAAAAGAGCACTTACACTGTTTTGAATGTTGATAATTACAGGCCGCATTCGAGAAAGCGACTGAATTTCCAATACGGTGTGTGGGGGGGGGTAGGAGTTTAGGTTGGTGGATGTGGCCATTGAGTTCTGCTCCAACCCGCTCATCGTAGCGGGACTGACTACCATTTCTCGAACGTCTCGCCGTTTTGCACACGATTCACTTCCTTGGTGGTCGTGAGAGTGTGAGGCTTCCCTCAAAGAGAAGCAATAGGCATATAAGCGCTACAAGTGCATCCCGAACTAATTCACCAGTGGGGAATTTCGTCGAACGATGACCAGATTCCGGTACATTTTAAAGCACGCCTGCGACTCAACTTGGCGAAAGGTGTGTGGACGTAGGATTTTTTTCAATACTCTAACTTTATTACTATCTAAGAATGTTCCGTTAGAGTCTACCCTAAAACCTAAACAATCTGCGTAGTTAACTCCGTGCGAAAATACACTTTGCATGATTAAGTTGCATCCCCTAGTTTCTTAACCCTTTGCCTGTCCTGTGCATCATATATGATGCATAGAACGTCACCCTCATACGTTTGTGCATCATATGTGATGCACAGTTCCAGTATTACGTAAGGCTATATTTTTTGGTGGTCGTGTGGAAGCTAAGGTTTTTCCTTATTAGAGCGTGTGATTTATACTATAATTAAACTATTTGTGCATCTATATGGATGCACACAGCGTTTGAAAGAAATTCAATGTGATTGAAAGGTTGAATTAGAAAACATTTAGTTTTGATTATTTATTATGTAAATGAAAGCATTTTCCTACAATATAGGATATAAATAATATTTACTTTTATTTTGCTATGAAATGAAAGCTTATCTAAAGATAAAAAAGTTATGAAAAACAGGAAATATTTTCAAAATTGATCCAAAACAAGCAAAAAACTTCTTGCAAATACCTTATACAAATAATGTTGAAAAATTATTTATTCTATTTTACTGTGTGCTTCTCACTGCAGCAAGGTAAGCAAAAAGGTCGTTTACATTGTACACATTCAGTAGGCACTTGTTTGGCTTTTGCTATGGTTTACTTACGTTCAGCTACTGCTCGAAGTTTCTAGTAACAGCCATGACATCTTTTACGGGTAACTTTTCCACTACCACCGACTCTTTGAATTGTCTTCAATCCATGTTCAATTCTCAGAGGTTTGGTAACACTGCTTTTCTCTCCTAAACCTAACAAGGCGCTGCCTACAGACTTTGTGAATGATGAAAGCTTAACAATGTTTGCACTATAAAACATATTGAGAAGAACCCAACTATTCAATAAAGCGATGCTTATACATTCCATCAGCACCTTCCTGACCCAATTCACCCTTTTTCTAGCAGGGCTATAGTATGATATCATTTGATATGAGAGATCAATTCCACCTTTCACTCTGTTATTTATTTTTATTTATTTATTTATTTATTCCATATTAATCCAATGTACAGTATAAATATATTACATTTTATGCAAATGACAAGTTACAATAAGTACTTTATACATACTCGTATATACTCGAATATGCATACAAAGATTAGTTATGGGCCCAAAATAAGTCAGTGACTTTTAGGGCAGAAACTTAAAACTTAAGACTAACAGCTAAATAAGCATAACATTATCAAGAATAAAATCCCTTCATGTTTACGAACAGAGAACGCCTTTGTTATAAAAATATAAACAACTTAGTATACATTTGAGAAACTAACCATTGTAGAGATTGCAAATAACGAATAATTATAGTATTTAAATTTAGAGATAAATTAAAAACCGATTTATTTATAGTGATTATTTCAAAAGATCTGTAGTCAACATAGTCAACAGTCGTATATAAATCATAACATATTTATATTCTGTAAATCAGAGTAATAGTACACAGTATAATAGTGTACAGTAACAAATAAATAAACAATAACAAAAACTGAATAGAAATTTAGTAAGGCGAAATTATATTGTTTTTAAGAGCTTTTTTGAATTGAGCTAAATTGGTTTGGAATTTAATATTGTCGTTCAAGCCCTTCCATATGTTGATAGATTTGTACAGAAAGCTACATTGTGATTTTGATTTTGAAAACAAGGGTGAGATAAATTTTGTTCTATTGCGGGTTTGGTGATTATGGGTATTATCAGCTGTTTGTAACATATTAAATATATAGTTATTATAGGAACAATTTATTGTTTTGTAAAGGAATAAGGATGTTTAAAAAACAAAGCGATCATTTAATTTTAGAATTCTGGATTCTTTAAAATATCGATCACTGTGCTCTTTGTAGTGGAGTTGATGGATGGCTCGAATTGATTTTTTTCTGTAATATGACTAATGTGGAGGAATTCCACGTGGAATTTCATTTCCAGCACGGAAGTTTCATGTGCTGGAGAAGATTATGTTAGGCTTAAATTGGTTAGCCTCCCCCCCCCCCTCCCCTTCCTCAAGCGGTAGCCTCAAACCGCATCCACCACGGGCCATCTTTACACGGGTTAGAATAACCTCGGCAAGAAGATTCGAGGCCATTCGAGAGTAGAGCTGTTTCCCACTAACCGCCCCTACCCCCGCGGGGAGAGCCTCAGACGTATATAGTGCTCGTTTCCCATGAGAGAGACACAGAGTTGAGAAGTCTCGCCCGGACTCAAGAAGATTCCCCCTAGTTCCAAGTCAGGTGCTAACAACAAAGCAAAGTGTCAGCTGAACTATTTGTGTATTGGAATTAGCCCCAGCCAGTGAGGTAATTCCATTTAACGATCGCTACCGAGTGATTTTTTCGACTTCTCTCATCAACTAGTGTCGAAGCCCTCCTCGTTTGCCTCTCATTTTTGAGTGGATGAAATACTCTCCCCTGGACCGGACGTTACCCCCCACCCCCTCTTTTTGGAGAACCGTCATCACTTTAAGTTCCCGCTTAGAAGTTTTGAGTGCCCTCGCCTCACGTGCAGAAGACATCCGTGAAGCTTTACCTCGACGTCTCACTCAGAATCCTCCGTAAGACAACCCCTCTTCCCATTCAGTAACCCATTTGAGTTAATTTGCCCCCCCCCCCCAATTTGAATAGTCTCCTCCTGTAATACCATAAATTTTAACTTCATAGTCTGATTCCTAACTACAATTCCCCTCCCCCTCCCTTCGTTCATCTGATGTAATTTTGCCTATCAATTCTCTCATTATTTTTATGTAAATAAAATTATATTTTTGTACATGCTCTTTAAGTAACCTTGAGCGTTGTCATTGCCCATATTATACCTGACCTCGTTGCACTCTCATCTCGCCCTCCGCCCGTCGAAACTCGTGGTGTTCCGTCCCTTTGTCGGCTCGCCTTTCAGTTATTGGTCCCTCCCCCATAGATATAATATAGTATTGATTTAAATATAATGTCATACCACCACCTCTAATTTATTGAGATAATTTTGATATTTTCCATACCAACTCTCTATGTCATATGTCAAGTAAGGTTGCACTATTGTCATATATAAAGAGTGGAGAATAGATTTAGGAAAAAACTTATTTAATTTATATAATATTCCAATCGATTTTGATAGTTTTGTTGAGATATGCGTAATATGTTGTTTAAAACTCAGATTTTTGTCAATGAAGATGCCTATGAATTTGATATGAGTAGTTTCATAAATTATTCCGTCGTCCATTTTAATATGGGGCAATTCAATAGATTTTTTGTAAGAGAAAAGAATAATTTGGTTTTATCTACATTTATTGATAGTTTATTAACATTAAGCCAAATGAAGACATTTTCGAGTTCTTTATTTATTGTAGATACAATGTTGCTCGGTTTGTCATGTGGCAAGGGAGTTGATAAGGTACTATCATCCGCGAATAATATATATTTAAACAGAAAAGAGGATTTAACAATATCATTAATATAGATTAAAAATAACAGTGGCCCTAGCACATAGCCTTGTGGGACCCCGGTTGTAATATTAAGGTGGGATGAGTCTTGACCATTGACGGAGACAAATTGCTTTCATTCAGTTAAATATGATTTGAACCAATTTTGACAGTTGTCTCTAATTCTGTACATAGCTAATTTTAACAGTAGAATATTATGGTTGACACAATTGAAATCTTTTTAAAAATCTAGAAAAATTGAGAATACAATGTGACCTTTTTCAATGTTATCATATAAATATTGAAGGTGGTTAATTATCGCGTAAATCGTTGATTTCTGACGTCTAAAACCATATTAGTGTTTATACAACAGTAAATTAGATTCCAGAAAAGTCTAAAGTTTATTTAATGCTATTTTTTCAAATATTTTACAGAACATTGAAAGACATGAAATAGGGTGGTAATTGCTGACGTTTGTGAGGTCTCCGGCCTTTGGTAACGGTGTTACTCTAGCAACTTTTAATACACTTGGAAAGATACCTTGCGTAAATGATTTATTAATTATTGATGCTAAAATTCGAGCAACTATATCAGAGATGTATTTTCAAATTTTAGTGGATGTCGTAGAATTGCTCATAGTCTGGTCCAATAATTATTCTAGTCCTTGATCTGGACACACCGCTTTTGTTTAAGTCAATGGTATTGACCCTATGACTCAATCTACGATCATATATATATATATATATATATATATATATATATATATATATATATATATATATATATATAGGTAGGCTTTAATTCCTACTGAACGTGCGAAAGCTGGTTAGAGGCGGGTTGTGCCGTAGCCAGGATTCTCACTATAAAAGTCCCACTTGGTACTGGGAGGAGGTTTGTGATTGTTGAATTCTAAGAGTGCATAATACAGGTTGAATAAATTAGCCGAAGGGATTCTTAATTAAAGTCTTGCTTAAGGGTACGTCAAAAGGGAGGAGCCACAAATAAACACACGTACAAAAAATAAACTTTACTTTATACAATAATTATAATAATTAGCAATAGTTAAACGGGCAAAATTAAGGATTAAATATTAAACACTGACGTTAAGCGTCTAGATTTATAATGACTCAATGGGAGTATCAATCATTGTTAATTAAATTGGTAATTTAAGAATAGAGGGACACTGGGTTTACAGATTACCATTAATTGTGATGGATTGGAGAGACGACTACTCAGGTCCAGACGGTGTGGTTCGGGTGGCGTTAACACGAGTTCTCGGGGAGAGGGGGGATGAGACGATGGGTTCGGGGCTGCTGACTGCAGTTCCGGTTAGTTCACTCCTAACTGGATGTTACACTAACAAATAGTAACTTCCAGTAACTATTTGAATGTTCCTTTTCTTTCTCAAGTTTCCCGTAAGGGGCGCGGCGATTTGCCATCCTAGCCGCCGTGCTGACGGGACTCAGCATCCCGTCCGACCCCAGCTTAGCCTCTTCTCCTTCCTTCAAAACACTTGTTTCCTCTCTTTTCATACAACTTTTCCCACAACTTTCTCTGGTCAGCCTCTAATTTCACAGGGTAGATGCTAACCTTCTTCTCAAGCCAACCGTCCCGGATCGGGGCTGAGGGGGGAGGGGACAATATTCCCTAACCCCTGAGCTCCGGTTCGAAATGGGTTTTTTTAACAACCTGCTTCATCCCTACCCATACCTTTCTCATATCCTTTTTCCTCTCCTCTTCACAATCTATCCTTTAACGCCGCGTTCAAGGTGGAGCCGCCATGCCGATGGACTGCCAGGCCACCAGGCAGGAGGGGTGATCCTAAATGGCGGCAACTGGCTCTGCCAGGCCTGTAAGCACCTCTTGCAGTGCAGGCAACTGCAAGAGGTGATGAGCTATTGCGTCCCGTGGCACAAATAGGGTCACCATGCCCATGGATGAAAATAAGAAAAAACAAATCTCTCTCCATTCGCCCTTGTACATCGACGGAGCCGCCCTCGGGCAGCTCCAGCAAAAAAATGGAGGTCTCCCTCCCCCTGTGATTGCGCAGGGAACCCTCCATATTTCTCTAACCGAGAGGAGGCTTACTCCTCTCATTCGCATACGGGTGCAGGGGACTCTCCCTCACCCCATTCTCTGGGGGTGCTTTTGGGCACCTCCCTTTTTCCAGCCGCACCCTCGTTTCTTTCCAAGGGGACTGCCAAGAAAGCCAGCAGGCAGCCCTTAGCCATCTGCTCCCCATCAAAGCGGCTCGGTAGGGCAAACCCCCTTAGGGGGGAGAGGGAAGCCAGGCCCCTTCGGTCGCTTCCCTCAAAAGACCTGCTGGCAAGGATATTAAACCTTGCCGGGGTTAAACCCCTGTGCCTCCCCACAAAAGACTCTTGACGCTGCCAAGGGGACCTGCGACGTCCTGGGAGGGGATGGCCAACTGGAGGCCCCTCCTGTAATAGACATGGTCCTTAAGGAGACCCAGCCTCAGACGGTAGGGCCTTCCATGGATGGGAATCCGGGCTCGGCGCCAAGCACCGAACCCGAATCCGCCCCTATGCAAGGTCCCCCTCAAACGGCTGAGGGCTCCGAGGCAGTACAAGGAGGGGAGGGATCTTCCCCGACAGGTGCCCCTACGACTACCAGGACCTTCTCCATTTTGGAGAGGGACCTGGCTGAAGCAGGCAATCTGGCATGGGGGCTTCTGCTAGCGAAGGCGAGAAGCGGGTTCATTCCCCGCCCTCCTCTCAAAAAAATAAAAAGACTAAAAAGACAAAGAAGACTCGGGGCTCCTCTCCATCCGTGGGGGCTGCGGGGACGGATGGGTCTGCTGCCACTTTGGTAGGCAACCAAGCCAAAATCGGCACATCTGCCCCCCCTCCGTGTGCACAGCCCCTGACTAAGACTAAGACCAAGAGTGCACAGGGCGGAGCCTCGATGACATCGGGGCCCCTCATTCAGAGGTTACCCTGCGTTTTCAAGCCCACTGGCTTCAAACGCTTCCTCGTTATTCGCTCCACTGATGGCACCATGTTGTCCAAGGGCAACATGATCCATCAGAGGAGAGGATTAGCTAGTGCAATTGGTAGAGAGCCGAAGGTGACCCGTTTCTCGGACGGGAGCCTTCTGGCGAATTCGGCGAATCCCACCTAGGCGGCCAGGATAAGTGCTCTTCGGACACTTGATGGCACCCCGGTGAGTGTGACGCCGCACTCTACCATGAACTTTGTGAAAGGAGTAGTTTATGCGAGTTAACTCGTTGACTACTCCATTGAGGACATCACCCTAGAGCTGGCCGACCATGGGGCGGTCGAGGTCGAACGTGTGATGAGAAAACAGGGAGGGGCCTCGAAACCCACCCCTACACTCTTCGTCACGTTCGACTGTGACAAGCTCCCTGAGTCGGTGCGTGCCGGTTGGTACCGCTACCGCGTGAAGGCATTCGTGCCACTTCCGCGGCGGTGCTATTATAGTCACCGCTTTCGCCATATGAATCGCTCATGTAGACGTGCAAAGTCGGGATCACCCGAACTATGTGTAAATTGCTTCAAGGTCGCACACTATAATAAGTCCAAATCGTGTGTGGCCAAGTGTGTCAATTGCGGAGAGCCGCACCCCGCTTCTTAGAAGCAATGTGGTGCATATCTCCTTGAGAAAGAAATCCTGGCCGTTCAGGCCCAGGATCGACTCTCATTCCGCGAGGCTAAGGACTTGGTCCTGGCGCGCCCGGCTCTGCCTGGGACGTCATATGCCTCAATAGTTAAAAAGGCACCCTCTGCTCCTGGCCCATCCAGGCCAACGAGCACGGTCGTTTCCGCGCCCATTCGGAGCCCTTCTGCGGGCTCTACCCAACCTGGGCACTCCCCTGGTAAAGCAGGCGGCAAAAAGGGTTCATACCCAGCCCCGGCTAAAACCAGGGCTTGCCCCTCTTCCCCCAGCATGACCGTTTCTTGTGAGGCGAAATGGCCACGCGCCTCCACCGAGTCGTTAGACTCACAGGAGGCAAAACCCCTGAAGATGGTCGCTAGGCCATCTTCGGGTGTTCCTAAAGCTGTCCCCCAAATGTCCTACAGCAACAAAGGAGCTTCGGCTCCTTCACCCTTTCGTAGTGGTGGAGCAAGTAGCTCGAATACGGTGGTTCCTCGAAAAGAGGGCCCTCCGCCTCCGAAGCCGCAACGCCCGCCTAAGGTTTCGAGGCGGAGGGAGGAAAAGACTCGCTTTGCGAGCCCAACCTCCCCCAAAAAGTTCTCGAAGGCGACAGCGCCTTCAGCGCTTTGTCCAGCCAACAGTTCACAGGGTTCTGCCCCCGGGAAGCGAACGGCTATTCCCGTGATGGTCTTCAGTTCTAGGAGGGCCCCTGCGTCTCCTCTGAGCTAGGCCTGGAGGGCATATTCCTTCAATGGAATTGCCGTGGACTCCGGGCTAACTGGGAGGAGCTGCGGAGGCTCGTCTCGTCCCGTTCCCCGTTAGCTATCTTTTTGCAGGAGACCATGCTAGGCGCGTGCCCACTGCCTGCCCTCCCGGGGTATAAGGGTCTTGCGGCCCCACCACCGCAGGATTGCCGGGCTGGGGGATGCGTGGCTTACACCCGGCATGATGTCTTCGTTCTATCTTTCTCTTTAGATACATACTTTCAGGCAGTGGCTGTGACGCTGCACCTGGATAGGAGGTATACTAACATTTCTGCGTACATTTCACCGTCAGCTGACTTCGACGCGGGGGACTTCCGCTGCGTAGTGGCACGGTTGCCGAGACCCTATCTCTTACTTGGAAATCTGAACGCAGGCATCCTCTCTAGGGAGATTACTCCATAAATCCAAGGGGACAAGTCCTTGCCGATCTGATCGAAGAGCTTGAGATGGGTGTCCAAGAACCGCTTCATTTTCTTGCCTTGACCTATCTTTGTGCTCTTCGGATGCACAGCCTGATTTTGATTGGGGGTGGTCGATGACTTCCATGGTAGGGATCACTTTCCCATTCAAATATCATTTTCAGGGCAACTGCTGCCTGAGAGCCCACCTCGGTGGTGCTTGGCACGGGCGTGGTGGCCTGCATTTCAGGAAATGACTGAATTCTCTATCTCAGTCGAGGAGTTTAGGTTGGTAGATGAGGCTGTTGAGTTCTTCTCCGGCAACCTCTCTGCCGTGGGCCTGACTACTATTCCTAGGACGTCTGGCCGTTTTGCACGCCAACCTTTCCCAGGGTGGTCGACCGAGTGTGAGACAGCCCTCAAACAGAACCGTTATGCCTACCTGCTCTACACGCGATGCCCGAACGATTTCACTGTCGCTGAATTTCATCGGGCTAGTGCTAGGTTCCGGTATATTTCGATGCACGCCCGCCGCTCTTCTTGGCGTAGCATACGTGTCTTCACTTAACGGGAAAGACCCCTTCAGCAGAGGTGTGGAAGCGAGTCAAAAGGATTCGGGGTAAGTTCTCGCAGGACCCCCCCTCCCGTTCTCCAGCAGAATGGGACCGCAATCTCGAACCCCGCGTCCGTGGCGCAATCCTTAGCGACTGCTTTTTCCGCATTCTCTAGCCGGGATGCTGCTCCGCTAGCATTCAATGCACGTCGTGATGTCTCAGGAGGCCGCCGGCTGGACTTTACCTCCAGAGGCGGAAAACCCTTCAACGACAAGTTTACTGTGAGTGAGTTGCGTTCCACTCTCAATTCGTGCGCGGACACCGCCCATGGTCCGGACGATGTCCCGTACGCCATGCTTCAACACCTAGGTGAGCGAAGCATGGCCTTTCTGTTAGATTTGTTTAACAGGATCTGGGTGGAAAGTCTTCTCGTAGACTCCTGGCGAATCGCTACTGTGCTCGCCTTTCGCAAACCGGGGAACGATCATTCTACTCCGACCGGTTTCCGCCCAATCTCTCTAACCTCTTGCGTGTGCAAGTTGATGGAGAATTTGTTAAATGTTAGATTAGCCTTTTTCCTGGACAGCGGAGGCCATCTGTCTTCCGCACAGTGCGGCTTCCGCAAGTTCCACTCCACGTCGGATGCTCTGCTCCGACTGGAAAATACCCTCTGCGAGGCTTCACTTCGTAGACAGCACTACGCCACGGTGTTTTTTGATCTGGAGAAGGCCTATGATACCTAGTGGCGATACGGTATCATGGAGAATCTCCACACGATGGGGGTGAGGGGACGCCTCCTAATGTTTATATCTGAATTTTTGCGAGATCGTCGATTCCGCGTACAGGTGGGGGGAGCCCTCTCCGGCCCAAAGGAGCAGGCAGAGGGTGTCCCGCAGGCAAGTATCCTCAGTGTCACACTCTTTGCCCTGAGCATGAACGGCATCACCTCGGTGCTGCCGGAAGATATTCTCGCTACGCTCTACGTGGACGACCTTTCGATCTCTTTTGGCGCGGCCAGGATGCCAACTTTGGAGCGTCGACTCCAACAGGCATTGAACCGCGTCTCTCGCTATGCCGAAGCGCACAGGTTTCGGTTTTCTTTGGCCAAGACTAAGGTAGTGCACTTCTGCCGCCATCCACGGTTTCACCCTGACCCAGATTTGTTTCTTAATGGGGTGCGCCTGGATGTGGTTAAGTCGCACCATTTCCTTGGTCTTGTATTCGACCGACGCCTCACTTGGGAGGCTCATATTCGCAGCCTTAGGGTCTCTTGTACCCGCGCCATGGACATTCTCCGTTCCGTGACGTTCAGCGCTTGGGGCGCTGATCGGGCTACTGCCCTACTTTTTTATCGATCCTTTGTTCGTTTGTATCCCGACTACGGATGCGAGTTTTATGCATCCGCAGCCGAGCGTTTATTGTGGAAGATGTATTTGATCCACCACACCGGCCTCCGCCTTGCAACCGTTGCCTTCCGCACTTCCCCCATTGAGAGCCTGTTGGTCGATGCTGGGAAGATGCCACTCGCTCTGCGCCGCGTGCAGTGCATCACTCGCCTGTACGCGCGAGCCCGGCGCCTCCCTCAGTCGCCAACAGCTCTCACTGCATCCGCAGCTGACTTCGATGGTGCCTATGCCACCGAGAGACGCCAGTCATTCCCTAAGTCTTTTGGGTTTAGGGCCACGAAACTCCTCCGAAAGGTAGATATAGCTCTCGCGCCGGTGGTGCCCCTAGTTCTGCCCAGGAAGCCACCTGGAGGGTACCACATTTGGCTATTTGTCGCTATAATTCTGTTCCTAAAGCTCCTCCCGCGCCAGGAGTATCGCGTTCGACCTTTTTGGAGCACACATCATGTCACGCTGCAACCGTGCCAGTGTATACGGATGGCTCCAAGTCCCAACAGGGGGTCGGCTTCCACGCCGTATCCCCTCTGTTTGAAGTCAGCGGGGCTCTACCAGGCGCTGCGTTTGTCTTCACGGCCGAGCTTGTGGCAATTCACCATTCGGTACGGGAGATTACGCGACGTGCCTGGTGCGGAGACCGGATTGTGATCTATAGCCACTCACAAAGCGCCCTGAGTGCTCTCGGGGCATTGGAATCTCCGCATCTCCTGGTTCGCGATATCCCTGACGCTACGGTTTTGGCGAGCCGAACAGATGTCGAGATTATCTTCTGCTGGGTTCCTGGACATGTAGGAATTTCGAGAATGAGCGCGCCGATGAGGGCGCCAAAGAGTCCGCGAGGACTCTGCGACCTGACCAGCGTTTTGCTCTTCCTCACACCGACTACATGGCAGGAATACGGGCAGCTCTTTGTACTGCTTGGTAAAGAAGATGGGAGACGGTCGAAGGGAACTTAAAGTTGCGTGCCATTGCGCCGCGACTGTTCCCATGGACCTATTCCTCAATTCCGCGGCGGCTTCAGATTGCTTTCTGTCGTCTCCGAATCGGGCACGCTTGTGTGACGCATCGCTATTTGATGGAGCGCTCGCCTGCGCCCTATTGCAACGACTGCGTCGTCCCCCAGACTGTTCAGCACATTCCTGTCGAATGTCCCAGTCTTGGTGATCTTGTCTCGGTACCGGGATGGGCGGGGTCGCTACCGCCTGTCCCCTGTACTCGGGATGATTCGTGCACTTCGACTGGTGGACTTGTTGACTTTTAGGGGAAGGCCGGCCTTCTCCCTATTATTTAAGCAGGGTTTGTTTTCTTTTTTTTGTTTTGTTTTTTGCATTCGTTTTGTTTTTTTCTTTAGGTTGCACGCTCCTGCGCTGAAGGGACCTCCCCCCGACGCAGGAGCTTGCTTCCTTTCTCCCATTTGGGGTGTTTTTTTTCGTTTCTTTAATTTTATTTTAAAGTAGCCTAGAACTAGGCCAGTTTTAATACGGCGACTAATGTTCATGTAGGCAGTCGCCAGATGAGCTCTTAAAAAAAAAATAAAAAAATAAAAAATCTTTCTTAAAGCTACGTTGAGCAACAGAGCGTATTCTTCTTGTCACAGACTCTGCGGGGCGGGATTTACTTCCAGGAACACTTTGAGACAGCGACCAAGTTATCTCGGTGGCGCGTTGACAGTCGATACGTTACGGCAACGACTCTCGTTCAACGTGAGGATTACGCGAGTAGATTTGGGACACAGCTGTAGAGAGATGAACGACGTTATTATTTATACCGAGGATTGTGGAAATCGAGAGAGAGATTCCATTCACGACAATTCGCTTATCGCAGCGCCTTCTGGACAATCTCCATGATATCATGAAGAAGGTAAATAGAATTTAGGCTTCTATGTGAGATAGGCTTTCTTTCGTCAGACTTTCTGTCGCCAGTTGGGGGAAGGGTGGGGGGGAGAGAGAGGAGACGAAAGTCAATTCAAACGACAAATTTCTTTCGTTCCCACGATTGTCTGGCGGCATGCGAGTATGTACGTTCCATACCCTCACACGCCTACCTATTTCGAGGAACATTATTCCGCCATGAAATAAGGAATAATGTGAAAATTAACTTCGAGGGGGGTATTTGTAATTATCTTCCTCGACTCGAACAATTGAGTCGGTAATTTTATCAAAACAGTTAAGAATTTACCTTAGTATCTAATGGCTACAAAATACTACTGCTACGTCAGTTTCTCTAATTTACATATACAAAACAAAACAAAACACATACGGAGTACAGTCAAGAAATAATTATTAATACAAAGAGATACACACAAAAAATAAATAATTGACTATTAATCGCTATCTGAAATTCGGTTTCTCGAAAGGCTATCTGCGAGTACATTGTCAGGCCCTTTTAGATACCTGATTTCATAACGGTACTCCGCTAGCAATAATGACCCTGCATTAGCCTGCCGGTTCGGTTTTTACAAGTTTTTAAGTAGGCTAACGGTCTATGATCAGTCTCTTTGAGGAATGGATGACCTACCAGATACATTTTAAATTTTGTAATCCCAAAAACAATCGCTAGAGCTTCCAGTTCTACTGTAGCGTATGCCCTTTCGCGAGCCGTCAGTCGGCGACTCGCATAGCTTATAGGAGCGGGATCCTGGTTTTCTTCGTATTGGAGTAATACGCAGCCAATACCCAGTTAAGAGGCATCTGTCCTTTCTCCAAATTTCTTTTTAGGGATCGGCAGTTTTAAGATTGGGGTGGAGACTAGCTTCTCTTTGAGCTCTTCAAAGTGCGCTTCGGCGTCGGGGTTCCACTGGAGGGGGTCCGTGAGTTTCTTTTTTAGCAGATCGTTTAGAAGAGCTGCTACAGAAGCGAATTGGGGTACGAAGCGGCGGTAAAACGAAGTAGCACCGAGGAAAGACCTTAAGTGCTTCTTGGTGCGCGGTAGGGGCATATTTACAATAGCCTTTACCTTCTCTTTCTGTGGGGCCAGATGACTTTTGCCTATTTTAAATCCAAGTTATTCTATGGATTTATAAGAAAAATGGCATTTGGGGGTTTAATCGTTAAGCGATGATGCTTTAAGCGTTCTAAAAGCAGGCGGAGGGACAAGATATGGTCGTTCCATGAACATGTAGCCACATACACGTTATCAAAATAAAAAGAAACGTTTTTTAAACCGTCTATTACACGGCGCATTATGCGGTTGTAGCTACTGCAGGCAGAAAGACTAGTGAATTCCATTAAACCTTTGTCTGTAGGAAAGGCTGTTAGTTTCCTCGCTGATGCCTTTAGGGGGATCTGATAATAGGCCTTACATAGGTCTATCTCAGTGATGTAGGCGGCTCCTTCGAAGAGATGTAAATTTTGGTCAATTAGGGAAAGAGGCTCGGCGTCAAACACGGTGACGGTGTTCAGCTTTCGAAAATCGACGCACATCCTAGAGGACTGGTCTGGCTTGCGGACCATGACTATTGGGAAACAGTAGTCAGACGTAGATGGCTCGATAATCCTAATTGCAAAAGATTGTCGACTTCCTCATTTAAATTGTCTCTTAGGTGCACCGGTACGGGATAGGGCTTACATCGCAAAGGTTCAAGCGTAGCGAGGGCTATATCATGTTTGAACTGAGTCGAGCATCCTGGTGACTCGGAAATGACGTCACTAAATTCTTTCAAAAGCGCCATCATTTGGTTCTTTTGGGCAGGGGTGAGGTCGGAGTTTACATCCAATTCAGGGAAAGGTTCTTTTATGGGGGGCAGCTTGGACGGGAGGACGGGGAAGGGACAATCTTCGCTTGACTCTACGCAAATCGAATTAACAATATTTAGGGGGTTGTTTGGGTGGACGGCGTCAATTACCCTTTCTTCGTCGAAGGCGACTATATTGTTTATACAGGCCCTTCTATGATACTTTTTTAGCATGTTTATGTGATATAAGTTATCACCTGCGGGTGTCTTTATAACGTAATCGACCGATCCGTGGGTTTTCTGAACGGGGTAAGGGCCTTTCCATTGGGAGGAAAGTTTATGGGAGTCCAAGGGGAGTAAGAGTAGAACTTCATCTCCGGGCTTCAGTTTTCTGTGTTTGGCCTTTAGATCAAAGTATGTCCGATACTTTTCCATATTGATTTCGGAATTTCTAACTGCTATGTCAGAACACCTTTTTAATCTTTCCCTTAGTTCGAAGACGAAGGAATAAGTGTTCCTTAATTCTAGACACAAACGGGAATTTGTCCATAACTCCTTCAAAATACTGAGGGGCCCCCGCACGTTTCTCCCGTACAGGAGCTCAAATAGGGAAAATCCGATGGTCCCATGGCGAATTTCGCGGCATGCGAATAACGCAACTGGCAAATATCGGTGCCATTCTTGGGGTTGTTCCATGCAAAGCTTCTTGAGGACACTTTTCAAGGTTGCATTGAACTTTTCGCACATGCCATTCGCGCTCGGATGGAAGGGGGTGGTAAAAATAGGTTTGATTTGGAGAAGGGTGTTCACGTGTTCCATGAGCTTAGAGGTAAACTGGCGGCCTCTATCTGACAAGATTTCTTTGGGCAATCCTACTCTAGAAAAAATGGAAATAAGGGCTTCAGAGCAAGAGATACTATCGATCCTTTTTAGAGCAACAGCGTCTGGGAATCGGGTAGCGCCGTCTATCAATGTTAGTAAATGCCTATGACCTTCGGCGGAAGGGAGGTGAATTGGTCCGATGAGGTCGATGGCGACTCTAGAGAAGGGCTCCGAAATAAATGGGGTTCTTTGCAGGGGAGCTGGGGCTATTCGACCTTTTGCAGTTGTTTTCTGGCATAAATCGCACGTTTTGCAGAATTCTGCAATATCTTTGGCTGCACCGAGCCAAAAAAAGTATTTAAATACTAGCTGAGAATTCTTGTTATGACCGAAATGACCAGCCATGGGAATTCCATGTGCTACTCGCAGGATTTGGGCTACTTGTGTGCGCGGAATACACATGACCTTGGAAGGTGGGTCCGACTCATCTCGCGAGGTGCGAAACAGAAATGAGTCGTTAATGATGTACCTTATGGGACGGTTCCCTCGAACGATCACCTCTTCGTTCTTTCAGGCCTTTTCCCAAAGGGATTGAAGTAAAGGGCATCTCTGCTGAGCTCTGAGGAATTGTGCATTACTCGTTGGGACCTCTAAAGGAGCCTCTGGGGTGAAAAGGCGCGTTGAAGTAGAGGCCTCGCGGCTAGCTTGCGCTCGAGTGACAACAGCTTGAGTCACTTCACTCGGAGAGAGTAGTGTGCTCTGGCCAATGAGTACCAGGCAAAATTTTGATGGGGGCTGCCACTACGTCAGCCCAACCAGTGAAATATTTACACTGTACATGGCAGCGGATTACTGGAAATCTATTTTCTTGACCCAAGAAGTCGTGTACAATTGCGTACTTCTTATGTTGAGGGTCGACAGGGCGAAGCAATTTGTCCGACACCACAATGCATGTGCACCCTGTGTCTCTGACGAAGGTGGACACTTTACAGCCATTGATCGAGCCGGTTTCGAAATTCAGTCCTCCGGGGGAACTCTTGTTGAAAAGGAAGTTCACTTGAAATTCCTGTGGGGATGGAGACGAGGGGGATGACGTAAGCGCGGCCTGCTGTTCCGGGGGAAGGGTAGCAGTTACTTGGTGGACTTGTTGGCTTTGAAATAAAAGTAAGTGAATGCTAAGTCAAAACATGGTTTGTTTGTTTTTTTGTTTTTTTCTCATCTAAAGCAGTAATCTCGCCGAAGGTATTATTACTGATCGTTCCAGAGATTCTCACCATTAAAGTTTGCAAGCGTCGAATTGAGGTGTTCAGACAGAATTTTTTGGAGGGCAGCTCGGGTATTGACGACTATACGTAGGTCACGGCGACCGGAGGGTGATGCCAGGAAAATGTTGATGGAGCCATCTCTGGTAGTGCAGCCGGAGATCTTTGTGGACAATTTCTTTTTAGCTTGGCGGAGGACGAATAAGATTTTATGGCGATTTGGAGTCAGTTGTTCGTTTACATATAATGAAGGTTTGAATTCTTTGCATGCTGAGAAGATGTCACGCTTCACATCACTTCTGCGCAACTTCACAATTATGTTTCTTTTGTCGGGACCTTGTACTTTAGGCTTGGCACCTAGACGATGAGCAACAGAGATGTCGGATTCTTGCATTTGTATGTGACAGTTATCTTTAATAAGTTTGCGGATGATATTGCTGCAGTTTTCGTTATTGGTGGCTTCGGGTATATTGCCGGAGAATAAAATCGTATCTCCTCTTTCATAAGCGTCGGAAGAATCAACCTTTTCTTCCAATTTTTCGATTTTTGATCTCATTTCTTCGTTAGATTTTTCGAGAGAGATGATTTTTTGTTCTTGTTTGGCAAAAGATGATTCGAAAAACTTAAAAAGAACGCTCATAATGTCTTTAGCATCACCTGATAGCGTAGATGAGGAAATATGGGTCTGCAGTTCATTAAAATTAACTGGTTCGTTTAATTCGGTTTTTCCTCTTGTAATTGGAGTATTTTTTCTTTGTCTGCCTTCCTGAGAGAAGGAGGAGCCATTCTTTCTAAGGATGAATGGAGAAATGTGACAACAATGCTTATGTACTATGGGTATTTGTTTAATTACTGGGAGGAACAGTAATGTTTAATTGTTAAAATTATTACTTTTAAGGTTGTTAGGTTTTGATTGATGAGTGATTTTTTTAATTTATTAATTCAAAGAGTGAAGAAATTAATTAAACAAGATGGATGTAGCAACGCTGCACTTCTAATCACTCAGTTGAGTTTAGGCTTAATGGCTTCCAAAACAGACTTAGTGGGAACATGGGAATTTTTGACGTATTGTGGTAATATCACTTTATATGTTAAAATAAATTAACTTACTCGTACATACGTAGATTTATAATTTTTAGTATTTAATGCAGTTAAAATCACTAGTATTCACTTATATTCGATAAATAAGCAATATCACTGTTTGTTGATGAAACAAAGATCGATAAAGGAGACCGGGCAGCACACTATAAATCTTATTGAGAAGAACCCAACTATTCAATACAGTGATGCGTATACATTCCATCAGCACCTTCTTGTACCACTTCCCACTTTTTCTAGCAGGGCTATAGTATGATATCATTTGATCTGAGAGATCAATTCCACCTTTCACTCTGTTATAATCCTGTATTACTATTGGTTTTGACACAACATTGCTTTGGCGTGTTCTTTTACTTGTTTCCATCTGATTAACCTCATGAAAAGTTGATATCATGAAGACTTCTTTTATCTTGAAACTTCATTATTCTAATTCCACTTTCATTTATAGCTCCTTTTATTTCACCCTGTTTCAGTTTTGCACATTTTATTGCATTCGGTATTCCAATTCTATTTTGTCTCATAGTTCCACAGTACTCTGTATTCCTATTCTTCAGATATTTAGCTAACTGAATGCTGCTGTACCAGGTGTCAGCAACTAAAATCCTGCCCTCATTTAGCAAATCCTTTGCCAGTTCCACAACTACAGACCCAGAATTATCCAAACTAGGTAAGTATTTGTAGATCCTTGTCCACAATAAACTGAGAAATTCCAAACGTACCCGTATATCTCACATAGCTTGAACAGTTTTATCCCATATTTATGCGCTTTGTTTGGAATGCATCTATGTGAAATCATAGTTTCATCAACAGATATGTCTTCTCCTGGAATGTAAATTTCCTGAATGTTTGAAATAAGAAACTTCATGAAATCTGATATTTTGTGTAGCCTATCATCGGGCTGTGCAGTTTCATTGTTTGAGACATGCCAGTTTTTTAGAATCAGTGAAAATCTAAATCTATTATAGCTCACATTAATGTTATGAAATAAAGAATGAAAATAGACTTCATCGGTTTTCCAATAATCTTCTATCTTTGGAAATTGTATGAGACCTGTAATTATAAGTACACCTAAAAAAGTCTTCATGTCTTTTCTTGTTACATCTTGCCATCTGTTCATTCGTGAATGCCGACGAATCTGGTGGGAAGCTACATATTGAGAAGCATATCTGTTAGTTTCGACTACCATCATATCAATTATGTGGTCATCAAAGAACTGTCTGAACACTTCGATTGGATTCACAACCCCATCCTGAGGAGGAATAATACGTTTTTTCAGACCTGAACTACCAGAAAAACTAATTCTGTCTATCTCTGCAAAATTGAAATGCCAAGTTGCTACATTGCCTTGCGCTGATGTTGTACCTGGCACTACTGGCGCATTATTTGACCCCGCCGCTACTCCTGCCTGATGCCGAGTTGCACGCCTTCTTTTGGCCGGCTGTTTTGTTGTGAATCTTCTTCAGAGCAATCTGAGCTATAGGAATCTGAAGATTCATTCTCCGTTGAAGTTACATAAACATCCTCGCTGTCATCATTCAAATCATGAAAGTCACTTGCAGTATCCGATTCTATATTACTTGTATCTACTGATTTCTTTGTTTCATATAAATTACTGGGAGCCATTTAGGGCTATATTTTTAACAGCTTATGTAATAATTTATATTTATATATACTTTATATTTATAATTTATATTGAGCTTATACATTTGTTTATATACCAGTTTATACCTAAAAAGGTAGAAAGAAAAGAAAAATTAGCAACAAATCCTTCATAGAAGACATTTTATATAAAATGATCATGTGTATCAGATGTGATACACAGGACGTATGGCTGATTAATAATAATCAGTACGCCCAGTACATGACATGTGATGCACGCTTGTTTATTACATCAATGCCATCCTAAGTACTCTAAAGTATTACCATACATCATATTTTATAACTGTCATTACCCATTTTTAAAATACCGGCATAGCGTAGCGGTAATAGCAGAAATTTAACATTGGGACAGGCAAAGGGTTAAGAAGGCCTACGGGATATAAATGGGAGAGTTTCATGGTCCTAGTTAGCATCTCCATTTTATGAGCGGTGGTGGGGACATGGTGCTCGAAAATCGCGTCTTTAAGGGTCTTATATTAGCACGATTATGTATTTGGGTCACCAAATATGGTGAAACGCTACTGCAGAGATGAATAAGGCTGAAGAACAATTGCGATCAAAGATAATCTAACTGAGGAAGCTGAAAGTGGTAATATCGAATGCACAAGAATAATTGTGTATCGAAGTGTGATAGTAATAATGAAGTATTAATAATAAAAATAATGAGTAAGGGGTACGTAAGTAAGAAAAAGACAGAATTAATGGGTGTGAAACAGTGATGGTAATAATGAAATATAAATAATAAAATGAATAATAAGTGAGGGGGGAGGTAGGTAAGTCAGTAGAGTGGCTGTCATTGTTTGAAATCGTGGGTAAAATAATTAATGGCTGGCAATTTGGATGATATAACGGAGCAATGTGGAGGAAGACTTCCCTACTCACACCAGTGAGGTTGGGTCATAATGCTTGAGGTGCCTGACTGATATGGTCTACACTTCCATTGGCGAGCAAGCTCACATCGCCTGCTCTCCATGACAAAAGTTTTATCTCGAATTTAATAACCTTTATTACTACTACTATTATTATTATTATTAATATTATTATTAGTTAAAATATTATTATACTATTAGTAGTATTAAAGGGTCTTTCAACAAGGACGCTCGAGCTTTGTTAGGCGATAGTGGCCATGATGTTAAAGCGACATCTGGGAACCTCACTGTGAACTGTTCAGTAGTACTTGGCAAGTCACGATGGAAGGTTATAGCGTTGAATAGTGTGTGCAACTTATCAAATGTTATTATCAGAATCAGTACTCCGTTCGACAAATGTTCCGCGCATTACGTGATTTCTATCATCTTCAGCGACGAGGCCCATTTTTGGATGAATGGATTTGTGAACAAGCAAAATTGTCGGAGTTGGGACGAAAACAATCCACATGAGATACACCAGTACCAATTGCATCCCAACAAAGTCACTGTTTGGTGCGGATTTTCGTCTAACAGAATCATCGGTCCGTATTTTTTTGAGAACGAAGATGAGATTGCCATAACCGTTAACGGCGAGACTTACAGATCGATGATAAGCAACTTCTTGTGGCCTCAACTAGATTATATGCCAGATATGGATACTGCCAACATGTGGTTCCAACAGGACGGTGCTACGTGCCACACTGCGCACGCCATCATAGACATTTTGCACCAGCGATTTCAGGGCAGGGTCATCTCGTGCGGCGGCGACGTCAACTGGCCACCGAGATCATGTGATTTAACGCCATTAGACTACTTTCTTTGAGGCTATCTTAAATAGCAGTTCTATGTGAATCATCCCCAAACAGTTGATGTCCTCAAAGTCAACATAACGAACACCATCCAGCAAATTCAGCCAGATTTATGCGACAAGGTCATCAAAAATTGGGCCTCCCGAATACATTCCACCAAGCGAAGCCAAGGCGTACATTTGAACGACGTCATATTCCACACTTAATGCCATAGAATGTACTTTCAAATTTAAAATAAATTGAGTGCATATATCACACACAACTTATTTTATTTACATTTAAATGTCTAGCAACCTTATTAAAAGACCCTTTATATTTCGCTTTAGTCAATTTCCTTTGGCAACTTTCTATTTTTCCACCGTCTTTTTTATTCCATCTTGTAGATGGTAGATCACTTGTTCTGTATTCATCTTTCTTTTAAATAAATGGGTTTGGTAAAAAACAGTCTAAATTGCTGAGCTTTCGATCTTATTCGATCATCTTCGGAGCGTCTTTATGTATTATTTCCTCCTTTACCGATGAAATGTGTGGAGTCAGAATCGGCCTGAATGAAAAGAAAAAAAAAAGTTGAGACAAGAAGGGGTAATATATGGATAGCATGAGAGTTTAGTTTAGTTTAGTTTTTTGTTGTTTTTTTGTGGGGTGGGGTGGGCAAAAGTGTGAGTGTGAGTATGAGTGGATATGCCAGGTCACTGGCTGTTCTTTCTTCTTAGTTGGATCTACTTTGCTTATACTTCTATTTATTTGGACGTAGTTATCTACAGTTACTTCTAATTCTTTATTATTTATCCTTTTATTCTTGGTTTCATTTGGGGTATCTATATAAGTATCGTTGCTTCTAATTCCTTGACTTTTTTCCTTTTTTATCTCCTGTCGTCTGATTCCTTTAGGCATTCATGCCTTTGTCTTAATCTTTTGTCGTAGAATGCCCCCCCCTTTTTGTTCTAAGAGTGCTAAGAGTGCTAATATATTGATATCTTAATATCTTAAAGAACAGAGCCGTTCCGAAACACGTAAGGATATAGAGAAACGCACAATAATCCCAAAATAAACTTACATTTTAACTTTAACCATTGAATACACAACATTTAAACATTAACTACACTAATACTCTCAATATTATCATAAACAAAAATTAATTCAATTATTTTGACCCTGTAAAATTGGTTTATTTTGCTACACACCTCAATAATATAAGAATTAGGCTTACGGACTCAACTGGAGTTTAAAACCCCTCAGGAATGTTATTGTCTCACGACGAGTGCCACCTGGCCAGATGTAAATGGGCGAGATCACGGATGTCCTTTTGGCGAGGGTAGCAGCTGGGGGGTCCACACGGTATTCCGGAGGGGGGGAAGTTCTTCAAGGATGAGAACAATTACGGTGCTTTATGCGGCACCAAGGTAGTCGTGGTCTCTCTGGCGAGAGTGAGTCGAACTTGGTTCTTAAATCAAGTTAACTTGGAGTGCGGTGTGACCACCGAGTAACGAGCTCGAGGGGAAGCTTTTCTTCTTCGTTACTTAATTCCTCATGGACGAGGACTGAACTCGGGGAGGGTCTTCTTCAAGGGCGAGGATAACGGAAGGGGGGTTTCTCTGGCGAGAATAAGTTACTTAAAGTTCGGTTTGGTAACCAGGAACTAGCTCGAGGATGAGCTTCTTCTTAGTTCCAGTCTTCTTCAAGGGCGAGTATAACGGAGGGGGATTTCTCTGACGAGAATAAGTTGAACTTGTTTCCTCAACCAAGTTAACTTATAAGTTCGGTGTGGCCACCGAGTAACTGGCTCGAGGGGGAGCCTTTTCCTTTTCTTAATTCCTCGAGGACGAGGAATACCCCTGGTGTTTAAGGTGCACCAGGATATGAGAAGTCTCTCTGGCGAGAGTAAGTTGAACTTAACAAAGTTAACTTAACGTTTGGTTTGATAACCAGGGACTAGCTCGAGGATGAGCTGCTTCTTAGCCCCTTAAGGTAGGTAGCCCTGCCTCTCTTGCAGGGTACTTCTTGGTCTAGCGAGCCAAGTACACTACCAATCCAGTCTAGGTAGCTCGGTTTTAATCGAGGACTTCGTCACCTGGAGTCTAACGTATACTACCCCGATTTTCCCCAGTGTTCCTCATTTATACCTTGTCAGCCCACTGGGGGAGTGGTAAGGGGGGGAAGGGGCTTGGAGACGGCCCCAGGAGGGTTCTTATTTCAAACGGTTTTTCCAACCAAGTCTTACATCGGCTCCTCGTTAGCCTTCGAGCTTGGGAGAAACACGTCTCTAATTTCTTATTTGACGCGAAATTGAATCTCACTCTCTTGGGGGAGATCTTGCATTGGTCTTTCATAGCGCCGGGTGGTGCAGCGCTGCGGTTACGCGTTTGACCCGCCGAGGCCTGGGCCGGATGTCTTTGCGGTAACCGCTTTGTGACTTCACCACGAGTGAACGGGAGGGGGGAAGGGATGACGATTCCCCTACACTTTTATTACCTGGTTTATTTGTTATTTTCCTTCATTGTTATTTTTACGGTTTCTGTTTGTTTGATCATGTATAGATTGGTCTTTGATCTCTCTGCAAGCGAAGCCTACTGCTTGGGAATGTTTGTCTTTCATAATCTTCGTTCTCAATATTGAATTCTCTTCTTGTTTCGGTGACTTTTTCTTCGATTTTATTCGATATATTTCTTGCGCGTTTTTTGAGAACTTTGTTGATTGGGGCGAAGTCAGCCGAGTTTAGTATTTCACTAATTGGTTTTCTTTCTCTTTTCTTTGTATTAGTTATAATATATGCTGCCTTGTTTTGCACTCTTAGTAGCTTTTTCTTATTCGATTTCGTTAATGTATGTGTTTAGATTGTTGGGTATATTAATACCGATTCGATAAATGCTTTGTAAATTGTCTTTTTTCTTTTCTGATCGGTTTCTTTTAAATGATATAGAAATCTTACCCCATCTTGGCTTTTGTTATTCTTTATTTTATGTGTGGATGGTAGCCCCTTTCTCCCACGTGTAGGCCCAGCACTTTCCCTTTTTAGGCATATTCATAGTCTGTGCCGTCGATGTTTATCTGGTCTTTCTTGAAGTGGCTTATTGGAATGATTTTGAATTTATTTGAATTGGTTTTTATTTTCCACATCTTTTCGTATTCGTTGATGTTTTTTAGCTTTTGTTCTGTTGTCTTATCTTGCCATCTGGGGTTTGTGGCTCTTGTGGAGATCACCTGGCTCATATCCGCATATTGTATATATTGAGTATTGGGTGGGACTCAGACATCGCCCCTGTGGGACCCCTGCCTGTAGCTTGAATACAGTCCCTTCGAAGTCTTCTAATCCTGATGTAGGCCTTTTTGTTAGTTATATAATCAGCCAGGATTCTCTCCATTCGGATTCCGAGATCGAGTTGTAGGAGTTTATGTTTTAGTCCTTCAGCCCATACCTTGTCGAAGACCTTCTCGACATCACGGAGTACCAAATCCCCATATCCTCTCTCAGATTTCGCTTGCGCGATTTTTTCAGGAATTATTGCGAGAGCTATTGTCGAGTCTCGTTCTTTTATAAACCCGTATTGATGTTTGTTTAATTTTTCTGCTTCTTCTAGGTGTTCAGTCAGCCTTTTGTTTAGGATTTTTTCAAAGGTCTTTCCCATAAAGTTCAGTAGCGATATTGGTCTGTAACTTGAGACCAGGTTTGACGGTTTTCCTGGTTTTGGCTGAAAAATCATCTTCGCCACCTTGAAAATTTTCGGGAAAGCTCCTATATTCAGGTATGTATTGAAGATATCTGTAGTACTTTTTATTGTGTTTTCGGGAGATTTTTCGTAATTGCGCTTTGTTAGTCCTGTCTTTTCGGGTTTTTTGTGTGAAGGATCTGATAGCGCTTTTTACTTCGTCCAATGTGATCGTCGTTCCGAGTCCTGCTTGTTCGTATTTGCGTTTGTTGACTCTATTCTCCAGTGTTAGTCTTTCTCTGTTTATTCTTATACTTTCGTTTACTGTTATTTCCTTTTCTCTATCGTATCCATGATTTTCCCTTTCTTCTATAGTGTATATCTTGCTCCAATATTCCCTGAATTTTTCTTCTATTGCTGCTTCGCTTCTTAAGAACACGTTTTCTTCGCCTGTTATTTTTATCGGCTTTCTTGGTGGCCGACCTTTTATTATTTTTGTCATTTTCCAAGCTTCGTTTGGATCTTTGGTGTTTTTATCTTCTTAATGAATTGATTCCACTTTTCTTCCTGTTTTTCTTTAATTAGGAAGATCATTTCTCTTTTCAGTCTCGTTAGCTCTTTGCTTTTATGTCTGTTTGCTCCAGACTGACTGATTTCTGAGTATTTCTCTTTTACTCGTATTTTTCTAGCTTTCCTTTTCCTCTCTTCCGTCTATTTTGGATGCGGGAGAGTTTTATACCTGATCTTAGGTATACATTTTCCGTCTGCTTTCTTTATGTGCTCGATTAGTGTTTCGGTTATGTTCTCAAATTCTTCATAGCTTTTTCCATTTAGGTCTGGTTGGTTGTATTCTTCTAGTATCTGTGTATATCTTTCCCAATTTGCCAATCTGTATGCTTTTCGAGGTTTTATTGGGACCTGTATTGGATTCTGGTTGATGGTTACCAGAATTCCAATATGTTCGCTGCAAGGTATGGAAACAGGTTCCATATACACACTGTATGGAAAGTTATTGTCTGTCAACACTATATCCGGTTTGGTTGAGCATGTTGCGGTAATGTAGGTTGGGAATTCCGGTCCTACTCTTTTTCTATGTTTCTTTCCATTAAGAGCTCTAGATTCTTTCATGCGTTGTTTTTTCTCCGGTAGGTTGATTCGGGTATTCTGGCATTCAGGTTCCCTAGTAGCATCGTGGGATTATTCTTATTGAATAGCTCATTACTGAGTGCACCGGAATGTACGAGCGTCGAGGGAAGATAGGCTTCGTCCACCTCACGCTCTTCTGTGTATCAAAGGTTTCGTTTTATTGTGATGGCCGAACCATCATACCTTTTCCCGGTGGGATTCTTTTTATTATATGATAGTTGAAGATTTTCATTGTTTCTTCATTTTTTATTCCAAGTTCCGAAATTGTGATCACGTCAGGATCTAGTTTCTTAAAAATATTTCCATATTGTATGTTTTTGTTTTTCCAGCCATCGGTGTTAATGTCAAGGATCTTTAGCTTTTTTATTGTGTAATCAATATTTATTTATTTCTTCATTTGTTACTACTTGCTTTTTATTTTGGAGTTCTTCCATTTTCCGTTTTCTATTCTTTCGAGCGTGTCTTTTTTTATTATTTTCGTGTCCTGTGGGTAGATTCTAATTCGGTTTTCTTCAATCAGTTGCTCTATTGCTTTTTCATCGTGATCGGTGACATAGTTCCATTTACATGTTCCTCTTTCTATTCCTTTTTTAATATCCTCTGGTTTTGTTTCTTTCGGCAATGGGGTCTGCTTCGTGTACGAAAGTCTTTAATTTGAAGTCTTTAGCTTCATAAGGACAGCCTTCTTCATTTTATGTTCCTGATTCTGATTGTGTATCCGTTTCGGTGTGCACTTTTTTGGTTTGACTTTTCTTATTTTAGGGGTTCCTCTTTTTTTCTTTCCTTCTTGCATTTTTCTGATTCGTCAGTTTCTCTTTCTTCTTTATTAGGTCCGTCATTAGCTTCTTTTTCTTCTCCCTCAGCCAGTGTGGCCCCTACCTCTAACATATCTTTTACCTGCAGCGATTTTCCTGATGTTACGCTGTATATTAATGCTGAAGGGGGTTGTGGGGAACCACATTTTCCTGACTTGTTCTTTTCTAGTAGTAGGTTCAGCGTCTCGGCGAATGTTCCCGGTTGTGCTATGCTATACATGTGGGCAAACATTATACAAGCCAATATGTCAAGGCGGGTTCCTTCGTTAACGTTGATGTTAATTTTTTGTTCCTGCGTTTCTTTAATTTCTTTTACTGTGGGCTTTGCTACATTGGCGTTTGTTTGATTTGTTCTTTATTGTGTTTCTTCTTTTTCCACTCCTTCTTTCCTGCTTATTATGGCCTTTCTTTTTGGACAGTTAATGGCCATAGTCCGATGCTGGCCCTGGCAGTTGATACATTTTTTTTATTTGTTCATTGTATTCGCGAAAAGCATGGCCAATTGTGCTGCACTCTAAGCAGATCTTCATGTCTTTTGGGGGGCAGTTCCTGTGATATGGGGGTCCCTCCCCCAATTATCCCGTAGACCCGCCCTCGCTAAAATGGCTGATATGATGTTGTGATGAATGAATGAATGGATGGACCCGGGTGGGCTCCTCTCGAGGGGTGAAAAGTGGCGGACATTTTGTTGGCTAGCGCGGAATCAACTATTGCTAGCCGGGGGTGCCACCGCCTCGAGGGAATTAAAAAGCGCGGTTGCTTCCTACCATACACTGAGTCGGTTGTATATCCCTCAATGGTCTTGGGGGCCCCTCACAGGGGGAGTAGTTAAAATCCCCTGCAAAGGTTGCAACCCGGCCCATTGTCCGGGGTTCCTGTGGTACGGGTATCTGGCAGTGGGCTAATCCTCAAACTTCCTCCTCCCGTACCCCCCAATTGTGCATATGCTAGTGTTCTGCATAGTTGAGACGAGGTCGAATATCAGCGTCCTTTAGCTAAGACATTGGGCCTGGGGGGGGGAGATTTAGGCAGTCATGGTGAAATATATGACGGGCCTAAAAATTTATTTCTCTTTTTAGTACCCGCTTGTATGGGGAGATTTGGGGTGTGGGAGAGGAAAAGGTAATAGAGACGATAGATGAAAATGAAAATGAAAATGAGGTGAGCTGCAGCTTCTTTCTGAATCTCGTATGCAAGTAAATATACCTGTGTCGATTCCTTCCAAGAGTAATAGGTAAAAATCTTCTTCCATCGAGAATGTGATGAGTTTTTGCTGTGAGTCTGCTTTACCAAGCTTAATGAGAGTTGTCTATCAGCTATCCAAGAAAACGGTTTTAGGGGATATTTATTCCGCCTGGCTTGAGCGTTACGTTAAAGGAAACGAGCCAATCCGGTGAGTGGAATTTTAAAACAACTTCAATGTTCGATTCCAGCTTACCGCTTGACTATTGATGGCCGACTTTAAATTTAGTGGTGTCACTAAAAAACAACAAAGAAATAGTCATAGGAAAAGCTGACAAATCCAACATATACGTCATTCTAAACAAAGAAGAATATAACAAATTGAATACCATCCTAAGTGACACCACTAAATTTAAACGTATGAAAAAAGATCCAACAGATTCCCTAAAAAAGAAAATAAATGAACAAATAACTAAAGCTGATACACTCATTGGATGACTTCACTTCCAAAAGATCATCGGCGATTACACACCAGGATATCTGTATGGAAATGTAAAAATCCATAAGCCGACATTAACGTACCGTTTAGCTAAACCCTAAATGAATTAATAAAACAGTAGATCCCTTCGAAATATAGCATAAAGTCCACGGAGGAATTTATCGATATACTCCACTCTGCAAGACCGGCAGGACTAAGAGCATCCCTTGATGTGGAAAGCCTGTTTACGAACGTGCCTATCACTCAGACCATCGACATCATTATACAAAATGTCTACCACCATCCTACAATGTCTCCTCCAAATCTTGAGCCAAACATCTTAAGGAACATGTTACATTCTGCACATCAGAGGCTTCATTCAGGACACCGGACGGTAATCTATACACGCAAATGGATGGAGTGGCTATCGGGTCTTCCTTGTGACCGACTTTCGCCAACTACTATATGGGTCAACTTGAAGAGAGATTATTTGACAAAAGTGAAAATAAGCCGATACGTAGATGACATCTACATCAACGTCCAAAACGAAGAACATCTGATAAACATCAAACAGCAATTTGAGAACTCCTTGTTAAAATTCACTCATGAATTGAACACGGGCAATAAACTCCCTTTTTCGGACGTTGAGATACAAAACATCAATGGTGGCTTTATCATAAAAATATATAGAAGAGGTACGGACATGGGAAGATGCCTCAATGTGGATAGTGAATGCCCTGAAAGGTATAAAATAAGTGTAATTGGCTCATACATCTGCCGAGGATATAAATGCTGGTCTACGTGGGAACTTTACCACCAAGAGATCTCTCGCATAAAACAAACACTCGTGAGCAACGGTTTCTCGAACAGCATGATTGAAAAACAACTCCAATCATTTTTACCAACAATTTCAAAGATACGGATAAAACGAAAAGTAATTAGAGAGCAGTAAACAACATCAAATTGTATTACAGGAATCAGATGTCCACGGCCTATAAAATTGATGAAAAAAACATCAAGGAAATTATTAACCGTAACATTGAGGTTAAGAATCAAATGGATAAGATTAAACTTACTATATACTATAAAACGACAAAAGCCAACAATCTCCTCATGAAAAACAATAGCTGCCAAAACTCATCGAATCTAAAGTCAACCAACATAGTTTACGAGTTCATTTGCCCCAATAAAGATTTCAAGCTTTATAATAACTCAAAATATATTGGCATGACAACTACCACCCTTTCGAGACGTCTAAACAAGAAATTTGCAAAGCGAAGGGCCTAAAAATCATACGGAGAGCCCGCATAACATCAACCTAACGAGAGATATTCTAGTTAACAACACCGTAATTAAAAAAAGAGGGAACTAAAGCTAGGCTGAACATCTTAGAAGTCATCTTAATAAACAAAGAAAAGCCGGCCATCAATAGTCAAGCGGTAAGCTGGAATCGAACATTAAAGTTGTTTTAAAATTCCACTCACCGGATTGGCTCGTTTCCTTTAACGTAACACTCAAGCCAGGTGGAATAAGTATCCCCTAAAAACCGTTTTCTTTTCATTCAGTCCGATTCTGACTCTACTCATTTCATTGGTAAAGGAGGAAAGAATACATAAAGACGCTCCGAAGATGATTGAATAAGATCGAAAGTTCAGCAATTTAGTTTGGTTTTTACCAAACCCATTCATTTAAGAGAGATGAATACAGGACAAGTGATCTACAAGTACCATCTACAAGATGGAATAAAAAAGATAGTTAGAAGAATAGAAAGTTGCCAAAGGAAATTGACTAAGACGAAATATATCATGGTCTTAAACATAATTTCCATTCAAGAAAGACTGCTACGCATCTGCACTAATATATATATATATATATATATATATATATATATATATATATATATATATATATAGCCGAATTCCAATTGATAGGGTGGCTATATTCAGATAAATGGACAAAGAAAGCACTATTACTTTCACCGGTTTACCAAAGTATTGCGTAGTACAAACGGAAACAAACTAAGCTTATTTCTAATATAAAAAATTGCTTACTCCATTACCTGACTATGTATTTTTGGCCCCAAAACGAAAAGCCAACCATCTATTTTGATATATATTTTTCGAACATTATTTAAGGCAAAGAACCAAAGCTTACCTATTTCACAGACTTTCTCCCAGCAAAATTGGCTAAGATGAAAAAGATATCCTACGACATTTGCATCAGAAAATATTGACAAAATAGAGTTATGCGGTGCCTTTTCAAAGTGCATGAGACAAGCAGAAAGCCGGCTGTTTAGATGAAGTTCGTGTAAAGTAGAAAATAAGTGACGATAGGTAACCTCTCTCTTTGTGTAGAAGTAAAGCAACCACGAGTAGCACACATGACTTTTGAATGGCCGCATGTAGTGTCACAAACTGCGTCCACAAGTTTGAACACACTTGAAACGTCCCATCGCATGCCAAGTTTGTAGATGGTTCGAGGTCATTCAAGCCAGTTTCTGTGGCAAATACTAAAGTTCTGGCATCGTCTTCATTACCGCTGTCAAAAGACAAGAACAGGGAACCATCATTCAAGATTTTCACTCATTCTGGAATTTCGTATGGACTCTTTCCCTTTATAAATACGTTCACAGCGCCAATATGTTTGTATATGTTTTTGTCTTGCCGCTGTTATCCGAATGCTTCTCATAAATATCATTTTCTTCATCACACAGTCCTAGTTTGTTTTTCTCGGTTGCGATGAATTACGCCGCCATAGGTTAGGATGTGAGATTAAATATTTGAATGAAGTGAGGTGAAGTGTAGGTTATGTTTGACGTCGTAATGCAGACGTTAAAAGAACAGTTTTAGTTGTGCTCTATTTATTTTTTTTTACCGAGGTGGAACCCTCATTTTAACTTTGTGGAATTTAAGGGGAAATTTACCGCGGTGGATTTCACATATGATGGAATTTAGCACAGGGAAATTTACCGGCCACCGTTTTTTCATCACACGTTTGACCTTGGCCGCTCCTTGGTTAGCCAGCTCTTCAGTGATATCTTCTTAGGAGTAATCCATGAGTTCCCTTGCATAATTCATGATAGAGTGCGGTGTCACCTTTCCCGTCTAATCAAAGAGTATCCGAATAACACTAATAAAAGACACCTTGAAAGGGTCTGTCGCATTCGCCGGAAGACTCCCGCCCGAAAATGGGTCAACTTAGCTAATGCTATCTTTAGGTATAACATTTGTCTGTCCATAGAACGTGCTTATTGACAAGGAATAATCCAGCTTTCTTGTTCTCGGGTTTGTTCAATAGATTAACTGCTAGTGTGGGGGATTTTAAAGATCTTTCCGCCAGGTGGCGTGATACTGTCTTCATGGCAATACTATTGCCCATAGTTTCATTTACTTTTCACGAGATCCTGGCTGTTGTTTTGTATCGGTCCATTTTTGAGATACGGACGATAGATTAGTCATCTCTCTTTGAGATTTTCCTAGGTCTACCAGTAGAAATTCTACTGAACAATAAGCCTGTGGTATCGTTACTTGATATAATATTTTGCACAACACTTTTAGGGTATTTAACCCTTTCATCTATGGATCTGATGGAGTGATGATCCTCTTTGTAGTAGAATGAGGTTTAATGGCGGCCACGTGCCCTCCTGTACCCACGTGGATTCGGAAATCACCTCATGGAGCTGTGGAAAGCATGGGAACCTAGGCGAGGAGGCGGCGGACGCTGTTATCACTCGCCTCGGCGGTATTTGCCTAGGGACCAATGTCATCTCCCCCCCCCCCTTCCCCTTTTTCTTGTGGCCACCTCTCCGCGAGCATGCGGCCTTCTCTGCCCAAAGATTGGAATCCGTTGGACATTCCAACGACCGGAATCAAGATTCTCCCTT
>OZ018321.1:136783843-136941343 GCA_963969495.1 Ceratothoa steindachneri | reverse complement strand
GGGCACATTCTTGCTGTCACACTTAAAGTCTCCCTGCAGTTACCCAGTCTACCCAAGGCCTCACCGCCTCGCTCAAAACACAGATGTAGACGTCAGTGTTCAGAATGTGGCCCTTAGGGAACATTTAGGGTGGCTTGATGTCACATTCTCTGCTGACGACACCGATGACCATGTTTGTCACTAGAAATTTCATTTGCATGACTCTTGGCACGTCCTTGGGTGCGTCAGAAAGCCACGTGTTGCTCTGGGACTTAATCTTCTGGTTTTGGTAGATATTCTACTTGTCAGAGAAGAACCAGGGCATGTCTTGCTCCAATGAGTGCTTCACCAATTTGATCAGCTTCTTGATGTGTTTCATTCGCTTTTCCTGCATCGCCTTGAACATAACTAGTCCCTTCTCATCTTGCATGAAAAGAAGCGAATGTCCTTATGTACCGCCAGCCTGATGAGCTTTTCAACCACACTTTTCTCCCTTGCAATAGCACACATCGACTTTTTGGGTTCATTTTTGATGATCTGGGTTTCAAAAACGAATTCCAGCGTTCTGGTGGCATCAGATCGTCGACAATAGAGTTTCCTCTCTGCTGTTGCCGTGTAGTCGAATCCTAAATCTTCTAGCTTCCCTCTGACCTTTTCCACCATACTTCCTCTGACGTTGGAGAAGTCTGAAATCTCCCTGTTTGTCCTTCCGGCGGGGATTCCAAGGAGAACTCTAAGCCTTTTCCACAAATTGAGATGTTCAATTTATTTAAAGTCAATTATCTTTTTAAAAAATAAGGCAAAACGGTTATTGTTTTTAAGAAGAAAAAGACCGATAACGAAGGTCAAAAAAATATGCGTAAAATTTACAATTGAAAATTACAAACACATACCGTCCCCACACTGTATCGTGGCATGAGGCTGCATGTCTTCATCAGGACCAAAGAGTTTTTATGCCAGGGAAGATTGAACTCCACAACATATTCAACATTGTTTTCATAAGTTTTAGATCCATATATCCAAGAATTACATCCTACAATACCAATAAATGAAGGTATATTTTAGCAGGTAATATATATAAAGATTCAAGGATGCGTGGGTCGCAAAGGTTATTTTGTGAGGAGAGTAATAAGGATTGATCAATTTTTACCTGAGAATTACAAGTTTCAGCATAGAGTCTTATCGTAAACTCGTCAGTTTTGGCCAGTGGGAGACTTGTTCAACATGACCTTCCAGCTTGCTGTAAAACTCTCACATGAATGGCTCGGCTGAATGAGCCGATGTAGGTTACGGCGTCTAACGTCCCCCTGAATTAGTAGATAAGAGAAGAACAGCAAGCATTTGTAACGAAATTGTAACAAAAAAGTGAGTCGATTGTATATCAATTAGGTGTAATTATCTTTAGATCCCCAAAATGGAGGTATTTCTGGATTATGGATTGGATTTTGGTGGTTATTTTCAAGGTTTGTGGACCAAAGAAGGGTACTGACAAAATTGGATTAGTTTATTGGCCGTATATTTAACTACAAGGGACTAAAGTAAAGCTCAATGCATTTATTTATGGGGTTGTTTATTAGAGAACTCTGAAATATATTTTCTTTGAACAGTTTCATTGTAGAAAGGAACTTTACGTGTAATAGTTTACAAGTGGAGCAGATCTTAAGAATCCCACTCTATGAAGAAATCTATCAATAAAGCAAATTTAAACGAACGAAGAATGCACCTAAGGAAGCCGGTTTCTAAGCCAGTCAAGGTAGGCTTGCGGTATATGGTAGAGGAAAGGCCAATGGCGTTGCGGCTTAAATTTATATCTAAATATGACAGGGAGCCATTGTTTTCAAATTCCATCGTAAATTTTATGTTTGGGTGCCGGTGGTTAATAATGGATAACCCCATAAGGTACCGCCTTGACTTTTACGTTAATCCTCTGTAAATAAATCAACGGCCAATAAACATCTTCTCTTGATCGGCATCCTTATATATTATAAAAGCTAAACCCCCCATCAATTACCAAAGCACCGTCTCTCGTTACTCGTTAAATGCTACTTCCGCTATCCTAGATTTTGTACTCACAAGATTCTAAATGTCTGATTAAAGAATATAGACATAAAGTAATGCCCTAAATTAGCTGACCCTATTTAAATACCCTGATAATAATTAGTCTGGGCCTCGAACCGTTAGTGCATGAATAAAGTAGAACAATGCAGAATAACACAAGTATTTGAACACTTAAATTTTCAATAGTTCTGAAATATTTCTTGCTTTCATATAACAAAACCTCAGTAAACATATATTTAACAGAAGAATAACACATAAGACAGATTTTCTTTGCATATAACAACAATTACTAATAAACAAATTTTAGCAAGCGACAAAAGTATTCTACCTTTGTAATAACATCGGAGAATATTGCTATAAAAAAAATGAAAAGAGTAAGATTGAAACTTCGAGAACTTTCTAGAACTACCACCACCTAATTGCATAAAAATATTCAACATGAATCATTTTAATTCAGCCTACAAGAGGGATGAAATAATGAAATGAAATGTTTAAGTTTAATAAACGAGAAAATTAATATAACAAACTACGACAAACCAAAAAATGTTAGCAATTTTATAAAGATAAACAATATACATATGTATCCAATATAGTAAAATCAAATCTAGAACGAACTCTGAGACCAAGATCAAGCCCCCCCCCCCCCATCTCGTGCGAGCCGTGCGAAGCAGTCTCGCACGAGTTAGCCACTCCGCTCTGCCTTACAGCCGGAGGAGAGCAGTTACGGGCTTCCCACCCTACCAAGAACCACCCTCTTGGAGGTCCTTGCACCGAGCTCAGGTGCCACCGGGTGAACACCCCCCTAAGTCACAGGCCCCAAGCAGACCAAAAACTCACTATAGGAGACCGAGAAGACTCTCGCGCTTCTTCTGCCATCATCCTATGATAAAGTGCGACGGAATGATTGGAGATTCCTCCTGTTTCCGCCTTGCTTGGGGAAGAAGTCGCGGCTTGAGACTGAGGTTCTATTTAGCCCTATCCAAAGGAAATGCTCTAAGACCGTCTGGCTGATTAGATATAACTCCTGTTTCTGACGATCCTGGCAGTGACTAAACAGATAGAGGTGAGGACGGTCATGATTGAAATGGAGAGTGGAGCAAGGACACTGTCCCGTCCAATGGGATGAAAAAAGAAATCGAGAAGAATCATAGATGGAATTGGGTGGCTAAGATTATCAATTACCGCGCTCTCACACACGTCTTCGAGGTCATGTTACAAGAGATGCAAATATCAGATAGGGCTAAGGAAGCAGAGCTAAAACTCTTCTTAATGAAGAACTCTCCAGATCAGATAGAGAAAGTAAGATATTTCCGGCTCTTAACCTGCTTCTTCTTCTACAATGTAGATGACTACCCCACATGAGGCTGCTTAGATAAAGACCATAAGATATGCTCAGAGTGATGACAGAAGGGCCACGATTGGATACACTGCACAAACCGAACTAAAATGTGCAAAACCGAGCAGGTCTCCACAGGACCGTTAGCCTTCAATGCACCGTCAGAAAAGAGCACCTTGACATGAAGAGGGCCTCAGCTGAAAGGCCCTCCCACAGGACCTCATATGCAGCAACAGCCAAAGCCACACCAGCTCACCAAGATAAGGTTCAACAAACTAAGCCCTAAATTATAATACAACTGACTGAGTGACGCGACGCCCCTAAAATTCCTTCCTGCATTCTTCACATTCTGGGTCATTCAACACGAAGATTAACAAAATATTCAGTGCAAACGGACATAAAACCATAAAATTCCAAGACAACCCGCACTCGAGCAAAGTTCTCTTTGTCACCGAGGCCCAAGAACAGACAGTCTCCTAGCCACAAAAGCGGGAAGAGGAACCGAGTTGCCAAAAACAAAAAGGTACCCAGGAATTGGTACCCGACCCACCCAAAACGACGAAGTTCAAAATCAGCAAAAAAGAACCGCAAAAGGCCAAGAAAACCACCAGTGAGACCTTCCCGCATGACGACCGTGCCAAGGAAATAGAAGTAGGGTGGTAGAGATATCAACCTCACCATTGCAGTCAATAAAAACACTACAAAACCCAGAAACATCACTGTGATTGATGTGGCTAATGGAGTTCGTAGAGGGCATTTTAAAATAGTTTTACGATTCCCCGGTACATTAGAAGTTGGTCAAGACAGCCTTGAAAGAAAATAAAGTCAAGTTGCGCGACGCCTCCCTCAAATTCTACGTTTCAGCCCTCTATAGGAAGCTTCGTTCGGGAAGGCCACTAATCCCCAACTAACAAGAGCCCATAAGTCGGATAAAGAGACAGAATGATTGCTAGGAGTAAGAAACGCAGAAGAAATAAATATTCTAATAATATTCTAGCACATAACGTGCAGGGTTGGCATTCGCACAAGAACAAGTCGTACAATATATACTCAGAACTCTACCCTGAAACCCTTTGCTGTCATAGACTGGCATCAGAAACGACAATATGTAGCACTCGAATTGCAAGCAAATTAGGCCTATGACACCCAAATTGTAGGATAGTTAGGCCCAGCGAAGAACCCCCACAAATGGGCGGCCGGTGGATCTATGAAATCCTGAAAATGGGTACCGCATGAATTAATGAAGTAATATGCCATGTAATAGATAGTGAATCAATGAAAAATAGAAAGAAATAATATATCACAATTGCATATTTATTAAGAAATATGAATAGAGCTGAGCGGTTCGCCAGAGACACGCATGCGGCCACACACAAACATACGTACCTTAATAAACAGCTGCCAGACGGAAAGATCTCAATAATAGATAACAGGGACGAGCTGAACAAATATAGGGTAACGTATGCCTTGACCGGTTAAAATTTTCAAAGCACTGTGAAAAACAAGCGATCACAATCTTCTGATACGGGATAGGCCCTAAGCGTGGAAAAATATGTAAGTTCATTAGTTGCACATAACTCTTGGAGCTCATCCCAACGAAGTAAATGACGAAACATTCCTGATCTTTAGCTCCGCCCCGCTTCCAGGTCAAGTAGTAAAGGTTACGCCCAATGGAGACGGGACACATATACATATATTAAACACACACAGAGGAGACAAACCTAAGATAAAAAAAAAATCAGTCAAGTCGTCTGTCAGCAGTCGATTTGCTATTAATTAGCGTGTCGAATCCGTTCCCTCATTCTTGAATCTTACTGCCTTTAGACCCAGCTATATAGCCTTAAACGAAAAACTTACACATAACCGCGTAGGACTTCCGATAGTGGTTGAGGGATGTAAGGCCTACCCGAACGAATATTTTTATAGAAGGATGGATCGTAGAAATTGAGGGAGCCGTCGTTCAACTTGGCCTATTTTTCCTTCATAGTTGTCTTGACCTACTCCTAATCTATCAGGGAATCGTAGAACCATTTAAAGTGGCCTCCACCAACTCTACTAGCCACATCATCTACAGTGATGTTTCTGGGTTGTACATTGTACTTATTGAGTGTATCTGAAAGATTTCGAACCAAACTGCTGGCAATGGGATACTTCCCTGAAAGACTAAAGACTTCGAAAATGATTTTCATCCATAAGCCCGGAAAGCGGGCTAATCAAGTGATGAACTTTAGATCTCATTTCTAGAAACTATTGGAAATATATTTGAGAAAGCTCTCAACAGCAGGCTCACGACTAGTCTGCATAGATGTGAAGAAGGCCTTCGTCAAAGTTTGGATCGATGCCCTCAAATACAAAATCTTGAGACTGAGACCGGAGCCTCACTGCGAAAAATCCTCTGTAGTTACTTAACTAATGAGCTAGATGTCATCACCTTCGAGAAGTATAGCGGGGAGAGATTCGAACTCATATACAGTGTCCCACGGGGAGGATGTCTTAGCCTCAATCTCTTCACCATCTTCGCGAGGGATTTACCAAAGCCATTGAACATTTCTCTTAACGTTCAGTAAGAGGACGATGTCATCCAGGCCGTGGTCCGACAGACAAATTCCGAAAGGATAATGGTTAGGGCAACGGTAGCAGAAGCCAAAAGGATCTCCAGATAAGAACAACGCTGGAAGATCCAAATAAACGTGGCAAAATTTATTGCAGTGCCAATCGTGTTTCACTGGACTACTACACACAAAATCGACAACACTGAAATATACTGCTTGTCAAGTGTTTCACTCTTGGGCTTTAGACTAGCCAGTATAGTATATGGTTATTTATGTGATTTATTTTATGTTAATAAATCAGCCTAAATAGCGTTTCGAAAACCATAACCATAAATTTGTTTGATCGAAGTTGTCGACTGATAGTTTTTAGGCCTAAGACGACAGCGAAATCAATTTTGAAATAATGAACTGGATTTTAAGAAAAACAATTGAACAAATATAAATATATTCATAGAATCAACGAATGTACAATGAGTTAAGTAGATTAGGTATACAATGTAAGATATTGTAGCATATGATTTACAGTAACAAGATGCGAAGAGAATTGAAGTATGTGAAATAATATGGTGGAATAATATGGTGCCTCTGATGGACTGTGAATTAGGGGCTGAAATATGAGAAGTAAATATAATTAGGACCTACTCTCGTATGGTCGTTTGCAGAGAATTGTGAGAGAAAGTGGAATTAAACTAAGTATGATTTGTTTGGAGGTAAATGACTAATTGTAGAAGGAATGATTACTGACCTTTGTACGGAGAATGCTGAGAATCGACTGAGAAGGAATAGTGTGCTATTTGGTCTAGCTGAAAGCGTGTGTTTGTTTGTTTGTGTGTAAAATTTTAAGAGATGTTGTTTGGAACAGTAGTACGTTAAATGAATTGACAAGTAAAATAAATGAATTAATTAATTATTAAATTGTACATAAAATGATTTAATTTACAAAAGTTAAGTAAAATAATTGAAAGATTAAATTGACAAAGTTAAGTAAAATTATTGCATATGAATTTTACATAATAATTGATGTATATATATATTTAAGTTTCCCAGGAGGATTTTATTATAGGAATGCCCAGAGGCGTCGCTATACCAGTGTTGGGATGAATTGACATGTTGGTACAAGAATAGAGTGAGCACGCATCGAAGTAGACAAAATTAACCGATTTAGATACCTATCCGAGAAGAACAAAATAATGTTATACATCGGTTTAGCTAGATCTAAACTGGTGTACCCAGCCAACTGCTCAACGTGACATAAAACCACAACGTGACAAGGTTGAAAAGAGTGGAGAATTGAGGACTCCGGTCCATCACCAGCATAAGATGATAAGATTTACGGACCTTTAAAATCCTCCAAGAACAAACTGGTCTCGAACCCATTAACATCTGTGACACCCAGATTGCAAGGTGGAGTAGACCTAATGAGGAACTGCACAAATGAGCACCCTGTTGGCCCCTACAAAATCTTGAATAGTGGCACACATATTGAACGCTGAAATAATATGCCATATACTATACATAGAATAATGTAGAATGATGCAAAATACTAGTAAATAATGTTAAACCGCAATTTAATATGTATTAAGAAAAAAAAACCCAGAGAATATTGTAAGGATACAATTGAAATCGTTGGAGTTCCCACGCGAATATACAAACATGCATACATGAGGAAACAGATACGAGCTGAAAGGTCTGGAAACAGATAACACAGACAGCTGAGCAAATTTAGGACGGAATCTCATCGGGCCAGCCAGATTTTACGTGAAACTGTGAAACGGTGGAATCAAGCTTGTTATGAATGCAGGTTTGATAACGCCACGATCAGGTGGCCAAATGCAAATACACTCTTAACCCAGTAACGGCCAATGTCCCATTTTTGGGACATCACTATTTAGGTTGGTAGAATCATTACAAGAATGATTAATTATTTATTTTTATTTTTCTGAATGTATTCCGCAATCATATCAAAGTATCCCATGAAAATAATCGTATATAGTTGCCAACTTTTATCACCAGATGGCGCTAAAGTCGCGTGATTTTTTGTGAGAAGACACGCTAATGCATGAATGCCCTCAGTTCCTCACTATCTGCATAGAAGGAAGGTCGGTTGTGTTAATGGTGTGCATTGGTTATAAGAGAACACGAGAAAAGCATCAACTGATTTGTAAAATATAAAATGTAAGTATTGTGTTGTTTATAATTTCGCGTCCCATTTTGGGGATATTGGCAATTTGATCTAAATCATCTAGTCATTTGTTTGTTATCATTTATAATTATTTAATGCAAAATTAACACACTAGGCCTTTTATTAGTAATCTCCAACATTTATGATTTATATATATATTATTATATATGTACATATAATATTATATATATATATATATATATATATATATATATATATATATATATATATATATAATCACATTTCAAGATGAAAACTTGGTATATGATGTTATTATTGAGGCCTACTCTTTACTATTATGACATGAAGATCTTTATTGACAACTAATGAAGTTTCCAATGCGCTAATGAACTTGAGTGATGATGAAGCATGGAATGAAAACGTGGAAGTTGCAATTATTTCCCCAAGTCCAGATGAAATGTCTGATGATGAAGCTATCAATGATGAAGACCTTCCCGAAGAAAGCATTCTTCAAGATGTTGCAGGTAGACTGGAGTTGATTGTTTACAACAATGATGGGGAAGAAATTGAATCAACTGGGGTTTCAGCAACCCAACCTCCTTCAGGTAAGCGTAGAAAAATTGACACCAGTTCGATTCCCAAATGAAAAAAATGTTCTCCAAAATATAAAGGTGTAATGAATCTTCCCTCTCAAAATAGTTATGACAAACTAATAGGCTTTAGGGTAAGAGCATTTGTAACATTTTTGAAGAATTTCTGACTTATGAACAGAGTATGACATATGCTAAGCAGAAAAATAATCCTAATTTTTCTGTCAACATTGAAGAGATGAAAATATTTCTAAGAATTATTCTGTTTAGTGGGTACCATAAACTTCCTCAACAAAATATGTACTGAGAGCAATCGACAGATGCAGGAGTGCCCTTTGTTTATAATGGTATGTCGAGACAAAGTTTCAAGGAAATAAAAAGGTTTCTTCACTTGAATGACAATGCCAACATTGATAAAAATGATAAAATGTATAAGCTGAGACCATATCTAGATGCTCTAAGAGAAAACTTTCAGAAATTTGGCATTTTTTCTTCCCATTTGTCAATCGATGAAATGATGATAAGGTATTATGGCATGCATTCTGCTAAAATGTTTATGAGGGGTAAGCCAATCAAATTTGACTACAAGTTTTGGTGTCTTTGTGGTTCCGACGGATACCTTTACAACTTTTCGCCATATTTTGGTAAGGGCAGTGAACCTAACAGTGGACCTCTAGGAATGAAGGTTATAAATAACCTAACAGCAGTAATTCCTCAAGCTGAAGTTGCAAATCACGAAATCTTTTTGATAATTTCTTTACAAGCATTGATACCTTGAAAGAACTGGGAGATAGGAGTTTGAAGGCAACTGGCACAATTCGTGAAAATCGTACAAAAAAATGTCAACTTATGCCATCTAAAGTAATGGAGAAAACAACAGAAAGCGGGTTCATAGACTATAGATTTGATTCTAGCAATGAAACTTTAGTCACAAAATGGTATGAAAACACTGCAGTTGCAAATGGTACTGCTACAGGTTATTCTCAGAAACTCAAAAAGAAAATATGAGTGCAAATCCCAAAAGTTAATTCAGAATACAATATATCAATGGGAGGGGTAGACCTACTAGACAAACAAGTGTCCTTATATAGGGTCAGAATACGTGGGAAGAAATGGTGGTTCCCACTGTTTACGCAACTGCTTGATATTGCTATTGTGAACTCTTGGAGGGTTTATCAACATGCAAATCCAGGTGAGACACTCTCCCTGCTAGATGCAAGAAGGAAAATTGTTTTGGGTTATATTTCAAAGCCTTCTCCATCAAGCCGTAAACGCCCTGGTCCACAAAGAAGATGGCTTTTGGGAGGAAGAGGAAGTTAAGATATCAGGTTAAGTTAAGATCAAGGAAATCACCTTGTGATGCCAATTCAGACACGATGTCGCTGTGCATTGTGTGGGAAGAAAACATAGAAAATTTGCAGTCGTTGTGTGTTTCCCTCCATGATCTGTGCTTTTCAACTTTCCACACTAAATAATATTGATGAACTACAGCAATTCACCATGACCATACTTATCAAGAAGGGCCTTTATTATGCGTGAACGATATAATTCTGTTCCAAAACTAAATATTTTCCCTTTTTCAATTTATTTCACTATTTTTTCATTATGCCAGTTGGTTTATTATTTTCCATTGTTAATTATTACGTCTACATTATGAAAAGAATTGAAACATAATTTCATTTTGATATATAGTTTGTTTACATTTTTGTTCTTCATAGAAAAATAGAAATAAACTAATCTGAAACTTTTAACTTTTTACCCTAAAAAATATGTGTGACGGCCAATGTCCCAAAAATGAAACGCCATCTTTTAGGCCCAAGATAAGTAAAAATTAATTATTCAATGGTTGTAACGTTATTCTAAGGTCTTCTGGAGAAAAGATCTGCCAAGATAAAAAATTAAAATTCATTACAAAATAATTATGGCCTTTAATGGGTTAATACACACATGTCCACACTGAACACGCCCACCCCCTTTGACTCTGCCCAACAGTCTTAACAAAGAACTCACGAACACGAGATTTAAAGCCTACAAACCCGCAATTTTTCATCCAAGTCTTCCTTCTACCAAGCGATAACCAAGTTACCTTTCAAACCCAGCCTACGAACGGATTATCCGCTGGGATTCTTTTACTCCAAGATGAGATATTTTATGCAATTGCTTGAAAGTACTATCCTACAAGCTGTATACATACAGGGTCGTGGATATTTAGATGTTACTGTGGGGGTCGAACCAAGTATGCAGTATTTTCTCTTGTAAATAAAGGAACGAAAATCCAGGTCTACTCGACTTTTTTGGAGCACAAATCGTGCGGGTCACAGAGAGTGACATTGTTGAGTCACTCTCCCAAACCTTTAGCCTCCTTTACCAAGAATACACATTCGGTAGCGTAGTTGGATCCGAGCTCTGATTGAGCGCATAAAAATTCGGAAAAGAGGTGAGAGAAGCAGGGGAATAGAGTAGATCGCATGAGAGGGTGCTTAAATGCAAACGGTTTGAGCGTTATTAACTTTTTAAATATATCGTAACACTGATTGGACAATCATTGCAGTGCTTATGTCTAAAAGCTGATTGGTCAATTGGTAAATGCGAAGGTCTGTTATTCCAAAAATGAACATAAGTATGACAATTAAATGTATCTCAATCCTGATTGGTTGAATTTTGTAGAATTATGAGTAGAGATAATGACTATTTATATAGGTGTATTTTTGTAGAAAAATAGAGTTAGCAATCATTATTACTCAAGAAGAAAGTATTTGTCATTACTGTTTGTCATTTAGAGGCTTGTTCCCGCTGTTTACCAAAGAATAAAGAATCCAGCTCAATATTTTCCTTTATCCTAAAGAAGCGTTTGATCACATAACACAGCCTAATACACAAGAAGAGCTTCCCTTTTTGTACCTTACATAAAAGGGACATATAACGTTGAAATATGCCATACCTATACTGGTGATCCTTTCTTCGTCGAACGAAAATTGATCATACAACAAAATGGATTCACAAAGTGGGCAACAAACAAGCTGCTCATTTTCTTCCACACCAAAATTGGAGTTCGCGAACGCAATCTCCATCAGACCTCCTGTGTTTAATGAAGCAGCAGTCTTAGGATGGTTCAAAATTGTGGAGGCGCATTTTCACATCTCAAGGATACAACGCGAAGAACTTAAATTTTATCATATTCTGGCTGCGTTGCCTCCCGAGACAGTCAATCGTCTCCCAGCTGCAGTCCTCTCGTCACAGAATTACTCGCTCCTATGAACAGAAATCGTGGGACTTTTTGAGAGGACGAAACCTGAGCTCTTCGAGAAGTTAATCGCGTCTTCTCCGCTGACCGGACGACCTTCGGTAAATTTCGAAGAGATACGGAATAGATATTTTCAAGTTGGAGTAGGGGAGGACTTGGTGAGACACAAGTTCATCCAGTCCTTAACTCCAAACATCGCCTCCATCATCGCCACACAAAAGGACTTAACTCTTGACCAATTGGGGAAACTGGCTGATGAGCTCATGCCGTTTTACAAGGCACAATGTTATAATATAAAAAATAGTTAAACTAATGATAATGGTGCGTTCCCCGATATAAGTGCTCTTATGTCAATCAGCCAGTAAATAATGTGCAATTTAAAAATTCCTGGTCAGTGCCCGTCGTCGTATATCTTGGTGGTAATCAATCTAGGTTTGTGCAGAATAATTATAATAATAGTAATAATTATTCAAAAGGTGTAGCGTTAGGGTCACGCCCATTCCGTCGTAATATTTTCGGAAAATATAGACCAGCATGTGGAGCATATGGATCAAGTCTTCAAAATATTGGCAGAAAACAACCTTCGAAATTATATGTAAAAGTGCGAGTTCTTGAAAAAAGAAATCGATTTCTTGGGCCACCATATCTCACCTTCAGGACTGTGCCCTCCAGTTAGGAAGGTCTCTGAGTCACCGTGATGCCCTTATCAACTGATTTTGAAGAATTTCGTCGAATTTCGTCGATATGATGCATAATTTTGCTGCGATCGCTGCCCATCTGACTGAACTCGCACGGATTCAACTAAAGGCTCGCCAACTTGTCTGAAATAACGTTGCAATGGAAGCATTTGAGGCTACTAAAAAGGCCCTGGCGAACTCCGTAAAGTTACGCCACCTATTACCCAATGTGATAGAACGGTCTGAGGCCGCTTAAATTCAGCCGCTATCACATGGTTAGAAACATTGCTACCCACGTGCATCTGCGAGAGCAAGCAGGGCGCGTTATCGCCACCTGAGTCAATATTTAACCAAGGAGCTCATTCCTCCCCCGCGTTTCGCCTCCATTCGTCGATCTCGCCAGATTGAGTTAGGCTTATGGGCAGATAAGGTATTTTTCCCAGGCGTGACCGAGGCATTCCCACGAGCCTCCCACTCAATTGTCCCTACGCCAAGGAGATGGCTCCGGATACTTATACAAGAGCATTTCCTAATGAGAGCAGATCAGATCCAGATTATCTTCGCGAGACATCACGCCGATCCGGTCTCACCTTGTGCACCAGGGAGCTCTACCTCGAGAACCACCTTATTGTCCAGAAGAGGACAATATCCCTTGAGTGCCCAGGTTCGAGCCTTCGAGACGCCAAGTCAATAAGGCGCCCCCTGTTGTTCAGAAAGAGAACAACGTTAGAATAGCCATTGTTCTTCAAGCCCATTCGTCAAGAAACGGATCTCATTCCCAAGACATCACGTCAGGATAATTTGATTCCCCCCTTTTAACGTTCTTCAAGAGAACGATTGGTTTCAACGATAACCTCCATAGTTCATCTAGAACATCCCCGATTTGTTGTCACAAAGATCGCTCGTATCTCCGAGTCCGACTTCGCTCTCACTCTTCGAAGGCAGTCCTCCCCCTTCGCTAAGGACAAACCCCGGAGAACCCTTCTAATGGAACTCGCCAGTGGACCGAAGATTCCTACGCGTCGTCTTGCTCTGCACAACAACTTTGTAATTACGTAAGCTGAGCATTACCTTTAATTATTTATCTTTTTGTCAACCCTACCCTGTGTTTTAAATGGTTTAGCGAACCATCCCATCCCTTTAATTTTTATTTGTTTAGCTTTTTAAATCCTTCCAAATCTTAATCCTCGGATTAGTCAGATATTCCCACGACCCTTTCCATTCTCCGTTTTCTTTTTTGTGTGTTGTTGATAGTTTAATTAATAAAACTTCTTTTTTTTTAATGATAGCCATATTATTATCCTTGAGCTCAGTTCCACTTCTTAAGCATATTGAAGATAAATAACCTCGGTCAATCAGATTACCACGCACTCGAAATATTAGAATAATTCCCTTAACGAATAGTTATATATGGCATATCGTCGAGAGTCTATTTTACGACACCCAATGACTCTCCGTACCAATTGGTGATGGACAGCTCCCAATTCGTAGTTGGTGCTGCGCTCCATTAGATGGTGGATGGGTCTCCCCAGCCTGTGGCATTTTTCTCTGGGAATTTGAGTAAAACATAGCAAGCGTACTCTACTTATGACAAGGAATACCTGCATGCATATCTTGCTGTGCTTCACTTCAGACATATGATCGAAGGTCGACAAGTGACTTTATGCACGCACCACAATCCCCTAGTCTCTGTCTTCTCCTCTCCACTACGTGCAAAAACGGACAGGCAAGGGCGGAAATGGACCGCAATCTTGGAATATGTCAATGACATAGCTTATGCACGTGGTGAGTACAATGTGGTTGCTGACTGCCTATCTCGGAGTGTCAATTCAGTCTAGGTAGACTCATTTGACCTCCGTTCTTTGGCAGCAGCACAAGAGCATGACGAAGAAATGAAATCGTCTCGGTTTGTATTGAGGGCATTTCCCTTTACCAGTGATTCTCAACTATGGTATGAGGTAACATCTAAAGGACCCACGACCGAATTTTCCTTCACCTTGCAGATCAGCTATTTTCAAGTAACTCCATAATATATCACACCCAGAAGAGATTAAGGCATCGCTTCGGTTGGTGAAAGCGAGGTATTTCTGGCCCAATATGAACAGAGATATACCTTCGTGGACTCGTGAATGCCTATCCTGCCAATCTGCTAAAGTAAATCGCCACACTAAGGCCTCAGACATGCCTATTAGAATGCCCACTTCGAGATTTGAGACGGTTCACATTGATATAGTTGGTCCTCTCCCGCCGTGCACCCTGCCTGGGCAGTCATACCCCTTTCATAACCAGTACCTGTTTGCATGCATAGACAGAGCCACCAGGTGGATTGAAGAAATACCGATTCCAGAAATCAGTGCTGCAGCGGTTGTTTTAGCATTCTTAGCCAGCTGGATATCCAGGTTTGGCGTTCCCTTATACGTGATCACCGACAGAGGAGCGCAATTTGCCTCGGAACTCTACAAAGAATTATTGGCCATCGTTGGTTTCCATCGCCTGCGAACCACGGCGTACAGACCTACCACTGACAGGATCGTGGAAAGGTCGCATCGAACTTTGAAGAGCTCTATAATGGCTCGCCGACAAGGCTGGTTGATGGCCCTACCAATCATTCTTCTGGGCATCCGCTCCTTGCCTAAATATTCGGGTTCTTCACCCTTTACAGCGGTCACAGAGACGCCCCTGCCTTGCACAAAGCCCTTGGTCGCCTCTTTTTCATCCAAAGCCGATTCGAAATTCATCTCTGAACTAGCGAAGACCATGTCGCTGATAGATTTCTCACAAACCTCTGAAGGCTACCTGCACTCGGTACCAAAAACGTTTGTACCCAAGGAATTAAGTCACGTAACCCATGTGTGGGTCTGTGTTGATCACGTTTGGAAGCCACTAGAAGCGCCTTATGCAGGACCAATCCGTGTTGTCAAACGCGACGACAATGTTTTTATGTTAGAATCCCCGGATGGCCATCAGAACAAGGTGTCTATAGATAGAGTGAAACCATCTATATTGCCTAATGTATTTAACGAGAGAAATATAAACTGTTCGTGACCATCAAACAATCGACCCATTGTAAATAGTCCTTTAGAATTAGATGCCCCACCACAAAATGAGGAAGTATCATCGAAAGGTAGTGGCAGAAATTACAGTTACGTGGAATCTGTTGCAAATACCCAGGATAATCGTAGTGAATCGAGCGTTTATACTCTTTCCGGAAGACGCATAAAATTTGCGAGTAATCTATCCCTCATACCATTATTTTTGAGTACGTAATAGCATATTAATATATATATATATATATATATATATATATATATATATATATATATATATATATATATATATATATATATATATATTTGTTTATAATTGTAAGGCGTAGATATTATTTATGTATTAAACACTCCGTGTTCTCGGGCCGTAGTACTGTGGGGTCGAACCAAGTTAAACATTCGAATGAAAAATTTAAACGGTTCACAAATTGATCCTTATAAATGGGAAGACAAACTTCTCGGTATGTATTGTTCTCTTTCGTAAATAGAAAGATAGACTTCCGGGTTTGTAGTATTCTCTCTTTTGTAAATAGGAAGTTAAATTCACAAGTATGCCAAAAAATTTCTTGTAAATAAAGGAACGAAAATCTCAGTGTACTCGATCGGTGAAGGAGTTTCTGAAACCGTTGCCTCCTGTGCCGGGTAGTGAAGTCAAGGGCCAATGTGATGGACTTTTTGGAGCACAAATCGTGCGGGTCACAGAGAGCGACAGTGTTGAGTAGATGCTACTTAGAACTTCTGAAATTCTCCTCCTTTACCGAGAATACACATTCGGTAGCGTAGCTGGATCCAAGCTCTGATTGAGAGCTTAAAAATTCGAAAGGTTCAAGGATCAAGGTTTATTAAAAAATGAATAACATAGAGATATTACATATATGTAAATAAATAGTAAATAGTGGGGGAAATAGATTTTAGCAGAGAAGGAAAAGATACAATTACAAGAAGGAAGATAAAGGTTCCCGGAGACCTGGATATTCAGTTTCTTATTACTATACAATTCAAGAGATTATTTATATTTAGAAATAAATTTAGTACCTAAAACAAAAAATTCACGCATACTGTAAACATTATGATTTTCTAATTCTTATTCTAATTGTTTGTTCGTTATTACAACATATCTGTATTATACATTTTTCATATTTGATATTCTAATTTGAATTTTGAGTCGCTTAATTGTTGAAGTAGACTATATATATTGATTATTCTAAATTCGCACTTTTAAATCATTTAATTATTTAATTTATTCTTTAAATTAGTAATATTAAACTCATTCACATATTGAATTTTGAGTCAATTATTAGTTTAAAATACACTATATATTTTGATTATTTATTTTAAATTCGCATTTTTTAAAACGCCTCATTATTTAATTTATTCTATTTAGATTCACTTTAATTTGTTATATTTAACTCACTCTATTATTTTTCTTATTTCACTGTTTTTGTTATTAGTATTTTAATTATTTATACATTCTTGAACGTAGTCATATTCAGGGTGTGGACATCTGATGGTGGTATGTACACGGTACCCTTGAGCAACAGTGCTGATACTTCATAAGGTGAGTAGGGTCCCCCGAAGGTCCATTTGTATTTCCCCTCGACGATGCCTTGGAGGAGAAGTTCGGGATCCTCTTTGGGGGCTGGGCACAGGGGGTGAACCAAACGCCTTAAAGCCCAGTTCCTGGCCGTCGAAAAAGTACCCCCTCTCGAGGACTTCCTTCTTGTCGTTCAGGGGGGCCTCCACGTAGTCTTCCTTGTGTACCTCATTTTCGTCCGGTGAATTTTGCTCGTTGTTTTTTCCTTGTTGTGCCTTCCTTTTCTTGTTTCCTCTTTTCTTTTTCTTTTCCGTGCCCTTTTTAGTTTCTTCCTCTTCTTCCGTAGTTTCTTCTGTCACGTTTGATTTTGGTTCTTTCGTAGTGGTGTTTTGCTTTGGGGGCTCATTACTCGGTTGGTGCTCATGTTGCAGCTGGTTGGTAAACTATATATTTAATAGTCCCTTGAAATCTGGATTGTCGGGGAACCAGAGTTTTTTCTCCATTCTATTTTTCTCCAGCAGACGGTTAAGTTCTTTGGAGAAAGTTTCTGGGTTAGCCAGGTTTGCCATATGAGCGAAGATGATCATCGTCCTGATCTCTTTCCCCTCCTGTAGCATCACCAACCTCGGGGTACTTGTTCTGACGTTGTTCCTCGGTGCCGCTGCTTCGGCATAGTTCTGCTTAGACTTTGTCTCCTTTGCTTTTTCAGGTTGTCCCTTTTCGCGCGGATGGCTTCTTTTCGGATGTGGCATCTCATGGCCAAAGCCCTGTTGCCCCCTCCTCAGTTCAGGCACTTTTTCTTGTTTTCCGTGCAGTCTTTCCAGAAATGCCCGGATTTTGAGCAGTTGGAACATGTCACCTGTGTTGCCGTGAGGTCTTTGGTCATATGTTTCTCGATTTGGATGTATTCCTGTCTCAATATGCTCGGGTGATACCCTTAGGTAAAATCCAAGCAGTCCTTCATTTTTTGCCATTCGTGCCATCTCAATGCTTGTGAAGATAATTTTTCACAATGTTGTTTGTTTTGCCAAACTTTTCTACTTTTAAGATTTTGGCCCATTTTTGCCTTTCCGTGATCTCGTTCCTGATATCTTCACATTAATTTTCAGTGAAGAGTGGGTCCAACCGGCGTAGGATAACCGTACGTTGGGCTAATATCTCTTTCGGGATATAAGCCTCAAGCCCGATATTCTGGAGGTGAACCCTCGCCTCGTCCGAGACCAGCCACTCAACATACTGCATTGTGTGGCAGATGGTAGCATAGCCGTTCGGCGTCTCAATCAGTCTAATGAGGAGGACGTTGATTCGCTTGTAAATCGTCTCAATCAATGCTGTTCTTGACGGTTTAGTCCTCCCCCCCGTATAATGCGGAGGGGAACTCTCTTACAGTCCTGGGGGGCCGACCCAATGGGGGCCAACTGGGTTAGTGGACTGCCTCTTGTTGAGGCACCCTCATTCTGCACGCAAAAAAGGAGGTTTCGCTCCTACGAATGAATAAATGGTGATCTCTTGTCTAAAAGTGTTCTTAAGTAAAACTGCCTTTACCACGCCAATTGCTTACTTCATTTTTTGATTTTTGAACAAAATGGTGTCAAATACTTTTCAAAAATTCGGAAAATGGATTTCAGCCGTGTTTACATGCAAACGGTTTGAGCGTTATTAACTTTTTAAATCTATCGTGACACTGATTGGACAATCATTGCAGTGCTTATGTCTAATAGCTGATTGGTCAATTTGTTAACTCTAAGGTCTGTTATTCTAAAAATGAACATAAGTATGACAATTAAAGGTATCTCAATCCTGATTGGTTGAATTTTGTAGAATTATGAGTAGAGAGAATGATTATTTATATAGGTGTATTTTTGTAGAAAAATAGAGTTAGCAATTATTATTACTCAAGAAGAAAGAAGTTGTCATTACTGTTTGCCATTTCGAGGGTTGTTCCCGTTGTTTACCAAGGAATAAAGAAGCCAGTTCAATATTTTGCTTCATCCTAAAGAAGCGTTTGATCACTTAACCAAGCCTACAAAACAACGAGAGAGAAATCGTTATCAAGCCTACGAGCGGATTATCCGCGGGGATGCTTTTACTCCAGGATGAGATAAGTCATGTAATTTCTTGAAAATTACCATCCTACAAGCTGTAGACACAAACGCTCGTGGATATTTAGATGTTACTTCATATCACAGTTAAGCGTCCCCGGGAAAAGGAAATGATTTTAATCCAGAGTGTAATGACTTCATTTCTTCGTCATTTTTCTGTGCTGCTGACCGAGATCGGAGGTCAAATGAGTCAATTTGGACCGAATTGCCGTTTCGTGATAGGCAATCAGCAACTACTTTATCTTGACCATGTACGTATACCCCATCGCTTACATATTCCAAGATCACCGTCCAGTTACGTTAGTTTCGTTAATATTTGTCTATTTTGGTACACAATGGCGAAGAAAAGGCTGACACCAGCGGTTTGTTATCTGTGCACAGTGTCACATGACGACCTTCGATCATGTGCCGGAAATGAAGGACAGCAAAATACGCCGTCAAGAGTTCCCTGTCGTGGCTGTGGTATGCTTGTTGTGTCTTGCTCAATTTGCTCGAGAAAAAGGACAAGGGTTGCGGGGATCCATTTACCATTTGGTGAGGGGCAGCACCTACCGCGTACTGAGAGCTGTCCGTCACTGACTGATACAGCGAGTCGTTAGGTAGAGGATGGCATAGCTTGACTGAGTTTGTCAAAGCTACTTTAGTGGCATTAAATGCTTCCCGTTTAGCAGCATCCCAGATGAGCTCAAGTGTCTTACGTTGAATTCGGGAAAACTCAATCACAGATGCCGTGATTTCAGCAAAACTCAGTATCATCCTTCTGTAGTAGCCTAGCATGCCCAGGTATCGGCGTAGTCCCTTGTAATGCGTTGGTAATGGTATATCGCTGATTTTCTTTATCCTATTAGGTGGTGGGCATATTCCTATAGCCGAAATACAAATCACTTCACTACTGGTTACTCCGTCAGCGGAAACCCGGACTCAAGACTCCCACGTCCCGCTTGACGCTATCTCGGAAGAAACCAAGAAACGGATTACCTTAGTTTCGTAAACCTCCACTCGTCTCGGTGCCTCACTAACTCAACTGGCACTGTCATGGCGAATAGGTGTCCCCGTACTCGCAGCCAAACCACTAACACTGTTACAAGCTCCGGTTGCGTCATAAGGAGACCTCGGCATTATCAAGACTAGCAAGACCATATTTAAGAATAAGGGGAGTGACTTTCTTTGGTGAGGAGTATTTTTAGAACTGCCAGATTCTTATAATCCACAGTACTCTGAAAATAAACATAATAAAGTACGTGTCTAATATAATGATTTATGTAGTACTCCCAAAATAATTAAAATCAATTTGTTATTCTTCAAAGTAACTTGTATCTGTATTGTAAATCATATATATATATAGTGTCGTGGTATAGCTCTATATATCATAAGTACATCTATTATATTTGCGCGGGGTTTCCTTTTAAATGGTTTGGGTAGGCCGAGGTCCGGTTACAAGGTCAGATCCTCATAAGGAAGGGCTAGTCCAATAGATGCTAGTTTAAACTTGATATTGGCTGAGAGTTCCAAATCTTAATTAGTTATAAGTTTCGTTATACGGCTATGATGAGTTCGAGGGTGAGAAAGTATAAGGAGTCGGCAAAAATAGACTTTAATAAATATTAATAATTAAATTTAATATGATACAATAATACACAGTTAATTAAGACCAATTATTACACAAATAATAATGGTGAACGGTAGACGGAAATTATAAACTTGGGGAAGCTAAAATATTCGTTACGATACCTTGTACACAAATGGAGGGGTTGGGGAAGACGATGGTCGTTTCCGGCGAAGCGGTGAGATGATGGTTGGGGCACTTCGACGGGGTCCAAGGTCAATTTGCTTGTAATGAAATATTCTTTGGAGATCACGGAGGGTGGGGAAGAAGGTAACAGAGTCTTCGAGAAGGGAGGTTGGGAATTCTTCCGGTGTAAATTCCTTTGAAGAAAAGGGAGGGTGAGTTTCTCCGAGACGTCAACGGTTTGTTTGGGCGGATATGCGTAATCAAGGGGGTATTACGCTAAGATGAATCTTCACTGAAGCCTTTTGGGTTAAGACTTGGTTCTTGTTTCGAGATGGCGTCAATAAGCGGAGTCGGACGGGTATTCTTACGGGGCGAAGAGTTCTTAACTAACTCTAGGGGGTGGATATTTGTTTCATCAAAGAAGAGATGCTTGGTTTTGTCCCACAACGTTTCCTTGCCTTCGGCGTATGACAACCCGAATCCAGGAGGAGTAAGATGGTCTGCACTCGTGGGCGTCTCTCGCACACATTTGATCATTCCTCGTTACGCGGGTAGATATGGACACCGGAAGTGAGGGAGCTTACCCCAAATACTCGCCATGATAAGGGCTACATTCCACGAACCCGCTCCTATACTTTCTCACGCTTTTGAGCTTCGAAAATTGTTTGTAAGCTACACGAGGTCCATCACGTGGCGGGAATGCTTAAAAGCGACGTTATTTCTTCCCTCACGTGCTTGTTCCCTCATATATATATATATATATATATATATATATATATATATATATATATATATATATATATATATATATATATATATATATATATATATATAAATAATATATTCCCCTATATTAAAGGATTCCGCTAGAACCGCACTGCTTAAAATATAACATGAAACATAATTTTACGGATGACAAAGGCCACAAGGGCCTATCAAAGGTCATCCGCATCTATCGAAACCCACCGATAAAATGCATCCATAGGATTGTGCCAGATCATGCATCTACAATATACAATTAAAATAAACCATAGGATTCTGTCAGATTATGAATCTACAATATACAATTTGATACATCCTCAGGAATGTGCCAAAAACAAAAATCATCATCATCAAGTCTCTTCAAAATCCAAATGAATCATAATATACAATAATAAAAAGTTGCAACCACGGAAATGAGTCCAGAATACCACCCCCCCTCCCCGCGGCAAAAAAAAAATAGCACTCCCTCCCCATATAACTATCTAATTCGCGTTTGAAAACATTAAAATTTTAGACTGTCTACTGTATCAGGTGGCAAACTTTTCCAGTAATCTACCACTCTATTGGCAAAAAAATATTTTCTAACATACAACCTACACCTCTGTTTTTTTAATTTTAAGTGGTGACCCCTAGTCTTATTTCTACCTTCCAACATATCCATCCCAGAACAGAATTTAAATAGCTCAATCATATCTTCCCTCACACATCTTCTTTCAAATGAGAACATATTTAATACCCTCAGTCGATCTTCATACTCAGGTGCTTCAGGGAAGGTATTATTTTTATTGCCCTCCTTTGAACTGAATCTAGCAGGTTGATATCCTTTCTAAAATGTGGTGACCCTGCTTGTATACAGTACTCTAAATGTGGCCTTACAAACGAGTTGTAGGGTTTATGGATAACCTCTTTACTCTTGTAGCTAGCATTTCTCTTAATGTATCCTAACACCCTATTTTCTTATTTTCATGCCTCAATACACCTCTTCGAAAATTTCAGGGACCTATCTACTACTACGCATAAGTCCTTCTCATCCTCAAATGAATTCAGCCACTAGCCATCCATTTCATAGCTAAATTCTCTATTATCCCTTCCCATGTTAAGAACTTGGCATTTTTTAATGTTAAAAGTCATCTGCCACTTCTTAACCCAAGCTAATAACTTATTTAAGTCATTCTGCCCTTTAAAGCTACCCTCAACTTCTTTGACTACAGCTTCCAATTTACTGTCATTAGCAAAAATTGACATTTTGCTATTTACAGCCTCTCCAAGATCATTTATATAAACTATGAATAATAAATAGCCTAGAACGGATCCCTGAGGTACGCCACTGATAACGTCCCTCCAATGTGACTTCACCTCATTCAGTACAACTCTCTGTTTCTCGTATTTCATCCATTCAGCTATCCAATTCAAAACTTTACCACATATGCCATGCATTTTGAATTTATGAACTTGTCTCCTATGTGAAACCTTATCAAAAGCTTTGCTAAAATCTAAGTAAATTACATCAACATTCTCTCCCTTATCTAATTGCCTAGTTACATAATCCATAAAATCCAGTAAATTTGTTAAACAGTATCTACCTTTTTTAAACCCATGCTGACTATCATTTATTAACCTAATATTCTCTAGATGGTCAGAAATTCCCTTAACTATCTTCTCAAGAATTTTACAAACTATAGAAGTTAAGTTTACCGGTCTAGTTATTTGGGTCCTCTTTATTTCCCTCTATAAAATTGGTACTACATTCGCTAATTTCCAATCATTAGGTATTTCTCCAAACTCTAGTGATCTAGTATATATCTTCTCAAGAGCTACTGCAATACTATCTACACCTTCTCTGAGTAACCTAGAATGAATGTTGTGTAGGCCAGATGCCTTGGTACTATTTAACTCTAATATAAGTCCTTTAATTATTTCCTTGTTTACATTAATAATATTTAACACTACTTCCCTTGACCGAGAATTATCATTGATTAATCTATCTGGATTCTCTTCTGTAAATACTGAAGAAAAATGATCATTAAGAATCTCTACTATTTCATCATTAAAACCCCCTCATATCTAATATGCCCTATTTTATCACTGTTAGATTTGTTATTGATTCTATAATAGCTAAAGAATTTTCTTTGGTATTTATAATTATTTTTAGCCAAATTAATTTCTGCCACCTTTTTGCTCATCTTAATAATCATATTTAGCTCATTTCTGGTCAAACTATAATGATTTAAATGATCAAAACTACTTTTTCTCTGTAATCTATGGTATGCCCTTTTCTTCTCAGAAATTTTCCAAGCTATCTCCTGATTTCACCACAATAACTTCCTACATTTCTTCCTAATAACCTTCATTGGATTACATTACTCCTGGACTATGTTTAATATAGTCTTAAAAGTGCCCCACATCTCATAAGTATTCTTTCTACTGAATTCTAAATCCCAACTAATCTGATTTAGCCGGTTGAGTAATTTATCATAATCGCCCCTATGAAAATTTGGAATTTTCGTGGAATTTGTTGATGTTCTACCTTTCACTATTCCCAAGTTACAACGAACTATCTGATGATCACTATTTCCCAATACTTCCCCGACCGTCAATTTCTGAACAAAGTCATCATCATTTGAGAGAACCAGATCTAATATAATGCCACCCCATGTTGGCTTATTAACAAACTGAGTACAAAAATTAGCCTCAAAGTATTCTATAAACTTACAACTTGCTTTATACCTTCCTATCATATTTTCCCACTCCACAGAATTAAAATTAAAGTCACCAAAAATAACTGTATCTATTTTACATCCCTTACTTATTTCCCTGATCATTAATTCATCAATACAATCAGTCTGTGTGGGTGGTCTGTAAAAGGCTCCCAAGTGTATTATCCTATTTTTACTGACCCTAATATCTATTCACAGTGACTCAGCTTCTCATTGCTTTATATAATTATTTAGAGTTGAAGAAATGCTATTTCTGATATAAATAATCAACCCACTACCAGTCCTATTTCTCATCTGACTAATGTACATATCATAACCCTGTAGTTTACATTCACTCACATTGTCATTTAATCTATTTTCATTCACCCATGACTCTATTACACATATTATACTCGTATCTATATCTTCATCAATAATATAACTAAATAACTCATCTTTCTTATTTCTAAGACTACGAGCATTGGTATCAGCCTTCCTATCCCTGAAGCAGTTCTTTTAGCCTGTATACATTCCGTTCTATCTCCTCTGCATCTCTTTCCTTTCCTTTCTCCACCTTGTAATCTTGTATTTCCCTGACCACTATTAGTAACTAGTTTCCCGCCTGCAAAGACCTAACGACACTATCTATGTAACTCCTGCCACAACATGTCTACCCCAACCCGGCTTAGATGGAGTCCATCCAATGCATATAATGCCTTATTCCCCTAAAAGATATTCCATACATCTACAAACACTAATCCCGACTCCTCACACAGGCGTTTCACATACTTATTCAGTCAAATTTCAACAGACAACCATTCCATCCAAACCTCCAATCTCGGAAGCACACCTGAAACAACCCCTTTCACTCATCCTTTCAAGTAACCTTTTGTATTTCTCTCGTAACTCACATGAACCCACCTTCCCTTCTTTACATCATTTACTCCCACATGAGTAATCGTAACTGGATCCCTTTCATACCCAGACACCAGACTATCATACCTCTTAGACACATCATTTACACCAGCACTCGGCAAACAAACTTTCACTCCCTCCCATTTGCTCGCACTCAACTTCCTATCTAAATATCTAATCTGAGAGTCACCCATCACAAGCACCTCAGTCATCCTATTTGTTCCCCTAGGCCTAGCATTACCCTCCCTCCTGTTCTCATTCAAACTACCACTTATTCCACTTTCAGCCCTTACCACATCAGACAAATCCATTTATCCTCTTCCTCTCTCAGGAAATCGAATCTGTTAGTCAGCCTAACAGATCCCATGTCCCTGTTACTCGTACACCTAACCTGTCCTAACCTAACCATTCTATCCATATTCACCCACCCTTTATCTTCCCTTACATCAGTCACTTCTTTCTCTCAAGTCCCTATTCTAGGCTCATATTCCACCATCCTAGTTCCAGCCACATTATTCATGCGTACATTCGTATCTCTCCTCACTTAATGCATCAACTCACTTAATCTCTTTCATTCATCATGCAACCGACTCACCTCCTCTAGCAAAGCTACATTTGCACGAGTCACACTACACAAGGGGCATTCAGATACATTTTCTCTTCTTTGAACACCACAAAAATCACAAACTACATACACACTACATACATCCAATGGCATACTCACTCCATCCAAAGCGACGGCAATACTGAGAAAACCTTTTCAAAACCCTTTAATTAAGCAATTAGCAAAGTGTGAACAAAAAGGAGCAGAAAATTAGAGCCTCTGAAAAGTAAACAAGTAAAACACTTTAATTAAGCAATCAAGAAAAGTGTAAACAAAAAGGGGAATAAAATTAGGTCGCAATGAAACGTAAACGAACGGGAGCTCTTTCCCGTTTCAATTTAAAATATAATTAAAAATTCCGTGAGTATTTTATCTAACACTCAATGTTGAGTATCTTTCCTAACTTAAATGTATTACACTGAAAAATACAAAACAAAAATGTCACTGAATAGAGAGCTTGCTGAGAACACGTCCGATCGCTACCGATATATGCAAGGTTGTTACAACCAACCTTGCTCTTTCCCATTGTGCTTTCGTCTTCTCACTCGCAAGGTTTGTTCAAAGTGCTCCACAATTCAGGTTAACAAATTCATCTCAAACCCTTTGACTAATATACTTATATAATCTTCATTCATTACAGACCCAAATTTACTTATAACCATTGTGATTCCTTTAACATCCCTTTTTACCTTCTTTGTTCTCTTAATATCATATTAAATAACTTTTACATTTATTTGATTTTGTGCTACTATTCATTCGATTACCAATTATTATATTGTAAATTACCATATTTAATTCCTTTACGTACCCTTTGAATAATAACTGGTATTTTAATTAACATCGATTATATAACCAATCAATTATCAGTGTTCCACTTGTTAATTCTAAAATACATTATATTTTTCTAAGGTTCTCTATTCAAACCCCTCGTGTTCTTCCACATTCCGTCACCTAGCAACAATCTTAAAATTCAACCTTCATTTCTATCAATCTAATTTATGTGTACAGGATAATGTATTTATATGCTTTCTAGATAAACCATATAATAATAACCAGTACACATCACTAGGAGTTCAAGGAACGGAAGTTCATGTCTTGACTTCTGAACAATGATGACCTAATATCCAAATTACATTTACTTACATTTATCAATGTCTACTATTCAAAGTACACTAATCCATTTTTGTAAAATTTAATTAATAAATTTTGTTAGAAAATAATGGGATTTTTTATCCCATGAGAAATATTAACAAAAATCAACCGAAAATGTCTCACAAATGTAATCGATTTTGATCTGATTTAAAAAAAAGAGACTTACTCGTAACATAAAAACCTGACCTCATCGGAGAAAACGGATGTCATTTTCGGATTCAGCGGTGCAAAATTGTCCTAAATCAATTGAAAAAATTTAGACAACTTACAAAGGTAATATTTTTTGGCAACCCAGTTCTCTCTATTATCAGTTTATTGCTTTCTAAATTATTGACGATGTGATTTCTTATTATTGTTTCTAAACATTTTCTAACTATCGATGTCAAACTAAAAAATGCTTACTAATGGTTCTTATTATAGATTCTTTAATATTCTTCAAGTGAGTTATATATATATATATATATATATATATATATATATATATATATATATATATATATATATATATATATATATATATATATATGGGTTACAACTAGGTATTTCGCTAAGAACTGAAATCAAGTTTTTTAATATTTCAGGGATTGCTGGATTAAACTCGCAATTGGCTACCGAACTGTGCTCGTAAAATTTCCTATGAGCCAAATTTCGCTGTCTTAAAGCAAGACAAATTTTGTCGAGCCACTATGTCGGTCTATTATCGGAGAATTTTGTTTTGTTTCTTTCAGATAATGTTTTATCATTTCATTTCATTTACTAAGAATTTGTGAGTAGCTAGTGCTGCCAAATGTCTGGAAGTAGATCATTCCCACTGTAAAATTAGCCCCTCTAAAATTAAAGCCATGCATAGAGACCTCACAATTTACCTTACAGACATTTATTTTAAACCCTACTATTTGGAAGAAGATGGGATGGTTTAAAGCATAGTAGGTAGTAATGGATGACATACAGGTCATTGCAACAGTGCTGTTACGCTCGTTACGACGCTCTCAACAAAGGACACAATCATAGTTTGGAAGCATTTAGACACCTGAAGGCGGCGCACACGTTACGGACGAAGTCTTTCCTCCTGTTAGCCCAAACGCGGTTGATGGAGGGCTGTAGCTCGTCAAGGTTACTGTCGCGGACCTTGCAGGATTCACCTTCTATATGCACCCACACGCTGTAGTCGAGGAGATTGAGGTCGGGCGACTGTGATGGCCAAATGTCCTTCGAACAGAATTTTATGTTTGACCCAAACCACTCTTGCACGGTCTTGGCCATGGCACCGTCCTACTGAAAGCAGTAGTCCGCCTTATTCGTGATCTTTCTCATCCAAGGCAGGAATTTCATGCCCAAGATGTCCATGAAATCGGCCACATAGAGCCTGTAACCGGCCGCGAACCACACCGGCGGCATCTTCTCGCCATTCGAAGCCACATAGTGGTCCTCGTAGAGGTCCTAGCTGAAGCTTACCTTACCACGCAGTTGTTCTGCTTGTTAATGGCCGGATTAAACGTGAAGTTTTTTTATCAGAAAAAAATGAGAGGTTGATTACCATGGCTCTTAAAGTCGTTGAGCAGGCGACGAAAACGCTCCCGAAGTTGTTGGTGCATGCAGCGGTCAGCAAAGACCTTTCCAGGCATTTCACGCTCCTGCCGCTCTTGTCCTTGAGGGCCCTGAACACCGTGTCCACGGAGATGTTCTTCTTCGTAAGCGCAGTCATTTAGAGCTTCGGATCACTTTCGAAGGCCTTTCTTACAGCCAAACGGTTGACAACTTGAGGTCTGTCTGGACGAAGTGGATCTTAGAGGGCTTCCCAGCTATTCAACCTCTTTGTGACTTTGTGGTCGGTCATCCGGGTGATATGAGCCGCTCGGCCATGTCAGACTCGATGTGACCCAGCCGCAAGATAGCAGAGATCTCGATTCTTTTCACTTCCACCTCGACACACCCGCAGACAATGGAAAAGAAGTTTTAATGACACGTGCTGTAAAATTAGAACCATAACTTTGCTTGACCCAACTTTTTCTTTTAAACGTAAATTTCTCGAAACAAGAAATGAGTGTAACAGAACTTTTTCAAAACTCGGAATATAGGTTAAAGAGAAAACTAGTCAGATAAGATAAAATAATAAAACTAAAAGATGAAGGATAGAAAAGTGTCGTAGAATGGACTCTCGACGATATACCATATATAACTATTCGTTGAGGGAACTTCTTTAATTATCTTTAGAGTGCGTTGAATGTCTGGCGGGCCGATATTATGTATCTTCGATATGCTTAAGAAGTGGAACTGAGCTCAAGGATAATAATATTGCTATCATCAATAAAATAGAGTTTTATTAATAATAACTATCAACAAACACAAAACGGAAAATATTGACATAAACAGAGAATGGAAAGGGTCGTGGAAGCTCGGGCTAATCCGAGGATTAAAGGATTTAAAAAGGTAAAACAAATATAGAGTTAAAGGGATGGGATGGTTCGCTAAACCATTTAAAGCACAGGATAGAATTGACAAAAGGGGTTAAGTACTCAAAGGTAACGTTTGGCTTACGTAACTTTATACTAGTTGTGCAGTGGAAGGCGACGTGAAGGAATTTTCGGTCCGCTGGCGAGTTCCAGCCGAAGAGGGGGAATAAGAGGATCCTGACGTGGCGTCTTGGGAATGAGAACCGTTTCTCGACGAACGGCTTGAAGAACAATGGCTGTTCTACGTTGTTCTTTTCTGAACAACCGGGGGGGTGAGAACCGTCTCTTCTCTACGGCTCAAGAACAATGGCTGTTCTAATGTTGTTCTCCTCTTAACAACAAGGGGGATGGGTGAGAACCGTTTCTTGGCGAACGGACTCAAAAGAACAATGACTGTTCTACGGTGTTCTCTTCTGAACAACGGGGGAAGGGTGAGAACCGTTTCTTGTCAACGGGGCTCGAACGAACAATGGCTGTTCTAACGTTGTTCTCTTTCTGAACAACGAGGGGGAAGCCTTTTGGACTCGGCGTCGCAAAGGTTTGAACTTTGGCACTCAAGGGATATTGTCCTCCTTCTGGACAATTGATGGTGAATCTCGAAGTCGAGGTCCCTTGACGCACAAAGTGAGAGAGGGTCGTGGTGATGTTTCGCGACGAAAATCTGGATCTCCAATCTGATCTTAGTGGTGAAGTTTCCATCTAAATAGTCGAGACACTCCCTTGGCGTGGGGGACAATGGAGTGGGAACTTCGAGGGAATGCACAGCCAAGGCTGGGAACAATGCCTTATCTGCCCATAAGCCTAACTCAATCTGGCGAGTTCGGCGTATGGGGGCGAACGGGGGGGACGATAACCTCCTTGTTTAAACATTGACATCCGGTGGCTGTGATAAGACGCCAAGCTTCGAAGCGAAGATGCACGTGGGAGCATCGTGGTTTTAAATAATATGTGATAGGAGTTGAAACTAACGCTGCCTCAACCCGTTCTATCACAGAAAGTAATGTAAGTATATTGCAGTGGCTGCATTTGTGTGGTGGCGAAAGCATTTTAGTATTCTATAGAAGGGAGTAGGTTTAGTAGAATAATGGAAATAATATACAAAGTGAGATCAAACTAAGGTTCAATCAAATAACTAGTGTCGATTACCACAAACTTTAATATTCAAATTCTGATCTAAAGGAATAGCCAAATCCTGAACAAATGTGTGGCACAAGAAGCAGAAGAAGAAGAACAGATGAAATAAGAAATATCTGAAACAAAAGCAAAAAGTAAAAAACTTGATAAAAACAAGAAATAACAATATATCAAGAAAAGATACTGATGGAGATAAAAAGTGAAGGAAGTAAAAAAACTATGGGATCACATTAACAAGTTAAAAGGGAATAACAGTAAAAGTAAAGAAACTAAGAAACTAAGGCCGAGTTAACAGAATACTGGAGGAAATCTACCGAAAGTATGAAAGACAAATATATAATATATGTAATGAAGACATTAAGAAATCATACATAGTAGAAATTAGGAACAGTAATGAGAAAAAACAAAGATTGTATATAAAATAAAAACTCCTGAACACGTAATAGAACATCTGGGTTACGACTTCAAAACAGAAAATGGTGAAATAGAAAAAGAAACAGAGATACCCGTGATGATCAAAGAACACATGGATATGGCGCTTGAAGTCAAAGAAGAAATAACAGCACAGAACAAAATACAAATATGAGAAGAAGTAAAGATACAGATAATGATATTAAGTAAAGGGAAGGCTGCAGGACCAAATGAAGAGGGTGTGATAAACTACATTCTGAAACTACTCTCGTAAATTAAACTTTTGGATCCTATATAGTGGTTTCACTATCAAATGCCAGAACTATTTAAAGCAATGGAAAAAACTAAAAAATGCCTAATAAAAATTGCTGACTGTTTCAACAAGAAAATAGAAACTGGTGAAATACCAGATGATTGGAAAATATCAAAAACAAAAATGATAGCAAAAAATACAAGACCAGAAGCTAAAAACCTCAGACCAATAGCGTTAAAAATCATAGACTATAAATTATTTATGTCACTAGTAAAAAACAAATTAGAAGACCACATAAAAATTATAGATAAAGAATTAGAACTGCAAGTAGGTTTCACAAAGGGTAGAATGATATAATATAATTTAATGGTTGTAAAATATTGCATAGAAGAAAGTTACAGTAATCGCGGCAATAGACTTTCAAAAAGAATTTGACTCCATAAGAAGAAAAAACATGATTGAGCACATAACTAAATATAAAGTACACCCGCAGATAATAGACATAATAGCAAAAGTATATTATGATGATAAAACAAAAATAAAAGTAAGTGCAGAAAAAGAGCAAATAACAGAGGTCACACGCAGAATAAAGCAGGGGTGCACCATATCGCTATAAGGGTCGGTCGGTCCCCATTTTGCTTTTTTTTTGTTTTTGTAGTAACATTGTAACTATTCGGCTGAGTCTAACGAAGTTTTCACCTCTCAGGTTTTTTTACATTCTCTTTCGAATTATATAATTGTCAAAGTCCCCGAGAATTATTTTGTTTTTGGCAATAACATCAAAACTATTCTGCCGATTATAACAAAATTTGAAACCCTTATATTGTTTTACATTCTCTTTTGAATTATAGAATAGCCAAGGTCAGCAGACCTTGTTTCACTTGAGTCCTCCCAGCCATACTAGCAGTTCTTTGAAATTCCTCAGATACTTTTTTTCCTTTCTGCAAAGGAAAAAGAGGAGATATCATATATATATATATATATATATATATATATATATATATATATATATATATATATATATATATATATATATATATACACAATCGATCCTATTCGTTGTTCGTCATCCGCACCTTCAATTATCCGCGGAAAATTGGGGGGGCCTTAAAATTCAAAATGTGCGCCATTTCCAGACATCCGCGGAAACCTACGTACATAGTCGTAAAACGTAAGTGTTGGTTGACTGAGACGGGACGATTCCAGCCAATATGTACAGAATATGTACCGATTTCCCGCGCTCCATTCAGTACCCTTGTGTCTCACGTGTGTGAGCGGTGATTTGTATATTTATCGTAATTTGGGGTGTTTTATTTCTCGTTTTTCAATCGTTTTACACCCTGAATAATTCTTGCTTTTTGAACCTTAATATTAACAATGCCTACGCGCCCTGCATCGTCTAGTGTTGCTAAGGACATGCCTAAGCGTGCCAAAAAAGTGATGAGGTTGGAGGAGAAATCGAAAGTGTTAGATAGGTTGAAAGAAGGCAAGAAAAAGGCCGAAGTTGCTCGAGAGTTTGGCGTGAGCGAAAGCACAGTTAGATCAATTTTAAGATGTGAAAAGTCTATTAGAGAGAGAGGTGAGTAAACATTATACAATAAAATAATTCAATGTGTTCTGATGCTTTATTTCGTACTGTATGTGTATGAACATGACAAAACATAGCTTCTTGAATTAATATGGGGAGAGTATTACGATGTTTGGGAAGGGTTGGGGGTGTTTTGGGGGTAGCGTCAAATATCCGCCGTTTTTCAATATATATATATATATATATATATATATATATATATATATATATATATGGGGGTGTGCCCGCTGTTCCTTGTGCTAGTGGCCCCGTAGCCACTTAAACCTGCCCTGCTGTACGTCACAAATGTAATAGATCTAAACCATAGATAAATAGATAAAATACAAAAAATAGAGAACAAAGTTAACAGAACAATATAACCACCCAACAAGAGAGCTTCCATAAGGAGCCTAAGAGAAAAGATAGTGGCATCACTAGTCATCACAAGGGTAATGAAAAATAAACTGTGATATTTATAACACATACTAAAAGAAAAGTAAAGTAAACTGATAATAAACATAATAAAATATACATTGAAAAAAAAACTATATGAAAGAAATCACTAAATATATGGAAAACCTAAAGCTAAATTATAGACAACTAAGGCAGATATCAAAAGATGACTCGAAAAAAAGATAAGATAATGGGATACAAATATCTGGAGATAAGATGTCCTAACTAAAACCTCGTTAAATATAAATAGAATATGGAGAAAGGAGATGTGAGGACAGGAATACCTATATATATATATATATATATATATATATATATATATATATATATATATATATATATATATATATATATATATATATATATATATATATATATATATATATATATATATATATATATATATATAACAACACTTTTGCAATTCAACTATATAAGTGCAGGACAAATACAATACAGCTAATAGGACTAGCACCGGAAGAAAATCCAGAATGCCCAATATCTGGTGAAGAAAGAAAGGAGGTAGGACACGTGTTATTAATATGTGAAGGATATATTCCAATATCAGAGAAAAATATACTGAACGACAACAGCCATACATAGAGAACAAAGAGCATATCATAGGCAGAATCTTCAAAAGTAAGGAGTAAGTAAGATAAGGATGACCTTTGATAGGCCCTTGTGTCTTTTGTCATCCGTGAAATTGTTATGTTAAGGTATGAATTTTTCAATATACACATAGCTTGTTTATTTGTCTGTTTAATGTGCGTGAAGCAACATCATTACAGGGAGTGTCTTTAAATTGTTTAACGTGTTTTGAGAGAATATAGGTAAAAACATATGGCATTGTGGGAGTGGGAGTATAGCCTCTTCGTTACGGCACCACTGTAAAATATAATTTGGTCAGTTTTTAGTTTGTAGGGGCGAAAATATATGAGAGAAAATTCCTTCAAACTCGATAATATAAATGGCCGATAAAATTACCAACCAAAAACGGACTAAAGCCGGTCATGAGGCTAGAGTACTGGCGTTCAAGTCCAACGGTACCGCGATCGAAAAACAACAGTCACAAAACTTTTTTGAAGATCGCCCGAGAAACAAAAAGGAAGAAAACGAGGCCAAAAAGAAAACGGAAGAAAATGCCCGAAGAACTAACTCAACAAGAATCAAGAAGAATCCAGCCCCCAAGATAATGGAAGAAAAAATGAAGATGCATCAAGAAAGAAAACGAAGATTAAGGACCAACTTAGCGAAGAAGAATACGCAAGTCAAGATAAATGGAAAACAAATGTTTGAAGGGCCAACTTAAAAAGAAATAAGAAATTTCAGCCAGAGAAGAAGAAAATTCATCGAGGAAACCAAGTGTAAAACAAGAATTATATGGATAAATATATACAATGGGGGTAAGAAGGATTTACCCCTCCCCCCCATAAGTTTTTGTTAGTTTATATATATATATATATATATATATATATATATATATATATATATATATATATATATATATATATATATATATATATATATATATATATATATATATATATATATATATATATATATATATATATATATATATATATATATATATATATATATATATAGTGAAAGGTGGAAATAGGGTAAACCTGAGGATTTGCGTCAACCACTCGCCTCTACTCTTTCCCGGCTCTGGCCGCATAATATTTCGTACATTTTCCAATATGTTTCACCTTTTTGGACTAATTTGAGTTCCAGCTCGTGAAGGAAATTGCCCTGCGATTACCCTGAGATTTCAATAAATTGGAGGGGTCTGGGTGGCGTATCCCCCCAGTATATAATCGCAATTGTTTATAAAATAATGTTCTAACGTTTTATTTTTAAACAAAGCATTTCTGTGAGCCTGAGCGAAACATAAAAGCAACTTGGTCGCGATAGATTTCGGCTAAAGTCTATTTCCAAAGAAACCCCCAAAATGTTAATTTTGGTGGCATAGCCTACATTAGGCGGCGCTCTCGTCTTTGTTATTTTAATAAACGTGCTATTGACTCTGCAAGTTTATCAAAATAATAAAGACAATAGTGTCGCCTACTTTAGTCTATTTTCGCCCCCAAAATTACATTTTTAGTTCTTTCAAAATGAGGGGTTTCGCTTTTTGACGTCTGACGTCATAAGGCCTAAATTATAGCCCCCTATCTTGCGCCCCTAAATTGAAGTATAACATATATATGTATATATATATATATATATATATATATATATATATATATATATATATATATATATATATATATATATATATATATATATATATATTATATATATATATATATATATACATATATTTATATATGATAAATAACGCCGATAAGGAAAATGGAATAACATAGCTCAGGACAGACAATTTCTTAAATAGTAAGGAGTTGGGGGTTAAAACGGCTACCTGCATCAAAACCCTAACTAGGGGGTACAAATTCTTTAAACCTTTTAATTTGTGATTTAATATAATTAGATAGGATAGGATCTAGGCTAAACAATCCAGGGCTAATATTAACTTTTGGGAAAGTATTAATAGGGATACACTCTAAAATATTTCTCGAAATGTAGTTTCTACATTTAATAATAGGTTAGCACTATTCCAATTAAAAGTCTAATCCTGCCTATAGTTATGTAAAAATAATGCAGATTGTTGACAAAAATTACGAACATTAGTTTGGTGCTGTTTAACTCTAACATTCAATTCTTTACCTGTCTGTCCATAATAGCATTTTTCACAACTATTGCAACCAATAGAATATACAATGCCTGGTTTAGGGGGTGATTTTTTTACGAGAATGCGATGGATAGTGTTTTCATATTTTAAAATAACATTTATGTTCAAAGGTCTTAGTAAACGAGGTAATTTAATGAAACTTTAGTTAAAAGGTAAAATTAATGCATTTTTAGCATGAAATTTAGGGATGTTACGATTAGGTTTATAAAATGAACGCTTAGCAGAATTATAACAATTTTTAAGTACGTAGAAATTGTAACACAAATTTAAACCAATGTTATATATAATATCAACCTCTTTTTACAAATATTCGGGTGAAACAATTCTGAAGGCACGGGGAAAAATCCATTTCTTTTCCGATCACCATATTAGTATCAACATAAGTGTTTTCTCTTCCATGTTTCTCCGTGCCTTGAGAATTGTTTCACCCAAATATTTGTAAAAAGAGGTTGAAAGGATATATAATATTGTTTAAATTTGTCTTACCTTTCTACGTACTAAAAAAAAATGTTATAATTCTGCTAAGCGTTCATTTTATCAACCTAATCGTAACATTACTAAATTTCAGGCTAAAAATGTATTAGTTTTAACCACCGGCAACCAATACCGTTCTTCGCATAAATTAAAGGCATTATGAATAACGCGTTTCTGACCGAGCTGACACGCCCTCCTTCCTGACCAGACTCCAACCGTCGTCCAGTCACGATCACACCGAGTCTAACCTAACTACACCACGCACCGGTGTCTAGCCACTGACATACTAACTCCTCCTATCGCTTCTTAAGTTATTTCTGCGACCTTTCCTCTTCGAAAGCTTGTTCGCCTTTTTTTACACAGTGATCCCTCTCTGTCCTTTCTATACACAAAATTTAAAAAAATGACCTATGTTATTCCAAGAAGAGGTCTTTTAGAATAAAGACGAAAGTGCTCGGAATTGTTTTTCCATTTTCCTTCTGGGTATTATTTATCATAATTTTGACTCATGTGCAAGTTGTGAGTTTTTTTCATATATATATATATATATATATATATATATATATATATATATATATATATATATACATATATATATAAATATATATATATATATATATATATATATATATATATATATATATATATATATATATATATATATATATATATATATGAATCCATTAAGCCGCATTGAAAGAGAAAGCGGAATAATTTTTCCTTGCAGTAATATTTTAATTACCTTTTTCGAAAAGTTTCGTGCAGGGAAGCGATTCAAATCAGGCACACTGAGGCAGCGAGCATCGCTTTGATTACACTTAAAAGTATGCCGTTAGTACACTTTGCGTAGCATAGTGTACTAGTTCGAATTGCTTCCCTGCACGGAATTTTGCGAAAAAAGGTAATAAAAATATTACTGCAAGGAAAAATTAATCCGTTTTCTCATTCAATGTGGTTTAATGAATTCATTATCATCATCATTCTCTCGCGCTTTATATATATATATATATATATATATATATATATATATATATATATACGTAGGTGAGTCAAAAAGTTCTCAGACAAATGCCAGATTATTGAAATGTTCGATTTTGTACAAGTAAATACAGGGTCAAACACGACTTTCATGTTTTCTGAACAATTCCTACAAAATTCGTCATTCAATTTGTCGAGACTCTTTGTATTAGATGTGCTTCAAAAAGGTTCCTTTTCAACCCATAAAATGGCAAATTTTGAGATAAGAGCGAACATTAAATTCCTGACTAAACTTGATTGGAAGCCTGTTAAGATTATTGACGCTCTACAACAGGTTTATGGTGACTCTTCGCCATGTAGAGCGGTAGTTTACGACTGGATTAAGCGCTTCAAGGGGGGCAGAGAAGAAGTTGAAGATGATCCACGTGAAGGGAGACCCTCCACCTCCATTAACCCAGAAAATGTCGAGCTTGTGAGGAATCTAGTGGATAAAGATCGCCGTATTACTATTGATGAAGTTGCCAATGCATGTGAAATCTCTCATGGCTCAGCATTTGGAATTCTAACTGAAAATCTTGGCCTGAGCAAGCTTTCAGCACGTTGGGTCCCAAAAGCGTTGCGAGAAGACCAGCTGAATCATAGGGCCAACCTTTCTTTGGCTATTTTGACCAAGATTGAAGCAAACGAGGATAGTTTTTTTGAGCGCCTCGTAACGGGAGATGAAACTTGGGTGTATCAGTTTGATCCTGAAAGTAAAAATCAATCAAAAGAGTGGCACCCAAGGGGGGCAGCAGGGCCTATCAAGTTCAAGTCAGAGAGGTCCGTTAAGAAGATAATGGCTACAGTTTTTTGGGATTCGGAGGGAATTATTTTAATAGACTTCTTAGAAGGACAAAAAACTGTTACATCCAGCTATTACGAAGGAGTTTTAAGGAAGCTGAAAACTTCAATAGCCAAAAAACGACGAGGAAAGCTCCACAAGCAAATCTTGTTCCACCATGACAATGCCCCTGCACATTCGTCCAAAGCTGTGAGATCTCAGCTACGGGAATTTCGATGGGAAACTCTTGCTCATCCCCCTTATAGCCCTGATTTAGCACCCTCTGACTTTTTTCTGTTTCCAAATTTAAAGGGACACCTAAAAGGAACCCGGTTTCAATCATTAGATGAAGCAAAAAAGCAGGTCATTACTTGGTGCCAGAGACAACCCCGTGAATTCTACAAAGATGGTCTTTACCGTTGGATTCATAGATTAAGAAAGTGTATAGATGTTAATGGAGCTTATGTAGAAAAATGATTACAGTATTATTACAAATAAAAATTTTATGCCATTTATCTGAGAACTTTTTGACTCCCCCTCGTATATATATATATCAAAGTAGCGGGAGAGAATGATGATAATGAATTCATTAAACCACATTGAATGAGAAAACGGATTAATTTTTCCTTGCAGTTATATTTTTATGACCTTATAATTCTCCTATCGCTTTTTAAGTTATTTCTGCGACCTTTCCTCATATATATATATATATATATATATATATATATATATATATATATATATATATATATATATATATATATATATATATATATATATATATATATATATATATATATATATATATATATATATATATATATATATATATATATATATATATATATATATATATATAAACAAACCAACAAAACAAAAACTAACCAAATAATTTTACAGTGGTGCCGTAACAAAGGCTATGCTCTCACAGTATTATCTGAACTCATCCGATTTCACCTTTATTCTTTCAAAACACGTTAAACCCCTATCCCCCAAGCAATTTCCAATTATTTCCAGTTCTTTCTGACTAAAACCGGACAGTTACATAGAATATAAATCATAGATCATCCCCTCCCTCCTGTACTAACATGGCTTATCTCCTGTTAGATTGCTAAGTCAGCCCAGCAAGCAAAGTCCGCTAAATCTTTCCTAAGCCAAAGTACAGAGAAATATATACGGCATTGACCTTCTCCAGGGCCCATAGTGCTGACCCACGCACTCTCTGGCCCTCAATTTACCAAATTACCAAAACACGTTAAATGATTTAATAGACATTCCTGTAATTGTGTTTCTTTACGCACATTAAACAGGTAATTAAACAAACATGTATTAAAGAAACAAGCTATGTGTATATTGCAAAAATCATACCCTAACATAATTTCACGGATGACAAAAGCCACAAGGTCCTATCAAAGGTCGTTTGTATCTTGCATGTTATTTTTGTAGATTCTGTTTCTTAGTGGCATAGCTGAATGCTTACCTTCGGTTTTCCTGATCCCTCTCGTTGGTTACTTTGGGGAGGGTGGTGTTATTCTGAACTGTGTAACCTAGTTTTGGTGGTTGGTCAGGTTTGCTACTTAGGGGCTTTTCCAGGTTCCTCTTGAATGGTTCTGGAGTCACTCCACTGAGGTCCTGGATGTCCTTTGCTATGCAGTTGAACAGTCATGGGCTATTTTTGTCTACTTTTCTGAGCTGAAATCTATGAAGTTTATGGCGATTTTTGCTTCTATACTGGGGGCTGTGCCCCCCAGACCCACCCAAAGGATTAAAACAGGGCCATTGTAGGCACATCCCTGCAATGAGCCATCCCCAACAATGAGCCAACACTCAAAATACAACTATTGTTTCTTACACTATTATAATTGTATGTAGATATGTCAGACTGGTTATTACTGTCATAGGTACCTATTCACAATAAACCAAAACATGCCTAACATAATTTCACAGATGCCAAAAGCCACAAGGGCTTATCAAAGGTAATCCGCATCGGTCAAAACTCACACAATACATCCATAGGATTGTGTCAGATCATGCATCTACAATATACAATTTAAACTCCATAGGATTCTGTCCGATCATGCATCTACACCCTATAAGGGGCTCGGCGATTTGCCATCCTGGCCACTGTGCTGACGGTATCCAGCGCTCTGTCCGGACCCAGCTTAGCCTCTCTTCCTTCCTTCAGATGGCCTGTATTTCTCCCCTACTTTGTCACTCTTCATACAACCTCCCCCACAATTTTCTCTGGTCAGCCTCTAATTTCACAGGGTAGATGCTGACCTTCTCAGCCATTTGTCCTGGATCGGGGGCAGGGGACAATGTTCCTTAAACCCTGAGCTCTGGTCTGGGGTGGTTGGTTTTTAACAACCTGCTTCATCCCCACCCATACCTTCCTCATATCCCTTTTCCTCTCCTCTTCACAATCTATCTTTTTTACGCCATGTCCAAGGTGGAGCCGCCATGCCAATGGACTGCTAGGCCACCAGGCGGGAGGGGTGGTCCCAAATGGTGGCGCCTGGCTCTCCTGGGCCTGTAAGCACGTCTTGCAGTGCGGGCTACTGCGAGAGATGATAAAAATAGGGTCACCATGCCCATGATGAAAAAAAAAAAAAACCCTCAACTTCCCCTGTATCATCAACGGAGCCACCCTCGAGCAGCTCCACCGATGAAATGGAGGTCCCCCACCCTGTGCTTGGGCAGGAGACCCTCCATATCTCTTCTAGCCGGAGAGGAGGCTTACTCCTCTCCTTCGCCTACGGGTGTAGGGGACTCCCCCTCACCCCCTTCTCTGGAGGTGGTCCTTGAGGCAACCCAGCCTCAGACGGTAGAGCCTTCCATGGGGGGGGGAATCCGAGCTCGGTGCCAAACACTGAACCCGAATCCACCCCTATGCAAGGTCATCCTCAAACGGCTAGGGTTTCCGAGGCAGTACAAGGAGGGGAGGGATCTCTTCCAACCGGTGCCCCTATGACTACCAGAAGCTTCTCCATTTCGGAGAAGGACATGACTGAGGCCGGTCCATCTGGCCTAGGGGCTCCTTCCGGCGGAGGGGACAAGCGGGTTCATTCCCCGCCCTCCTCTCTGAAAAAGACAAAGAAGACTCAAGGCTCCTATCCATCTGCAGGGAGCTACGGGGATGGATGGGTCTGCTTCCACGTTGGCAAGCGACCGAGCCAAGATCGGCACATCCGGCCCCTCTGCCCCCCTGACTAAGACCAAAAGTGCACAGGGTGGAGCCTGGATGACATCGGGGCCCATCATTCAGAGGTTACCTGAATGATGGCACCATGTTGGCCAATGGCAACATGAGAAGAGAGGATTAGCTAGTGCAATTGGTTGAGAGCCAAAGGTGACCCGTTTCTCGGACGGGAGCCTTCTGGCAAATGCGCCGAATCCTGCCGAGGTGGTCAAGATAAGTGCTCTTCGGACACTTGATTGCACCCCGGGGAGTGTGACGCCGCACTCTACCATGAACTTTGTGAAAGGAGTAGTGTATGTGAGGGAACTCGTTGACTACCACATTGAGAATATCACCTTAGAGCTGGTCGACCATGGAGCGGTCAAGGTCGAACATGTGATGAGAAAACAGGGAGGGGCCTCAAGAACCACCCCTATACTCTTCATCACGTTCGACTGTGACAAGCTCCCTGAGTCGGTGCATGCTGGTTGGTACCGTTAACGCGTGAAAGCATTCGTGCCATACGAATTGATCTTGTAGACGTGCAAAGTCAGGGTCACCTGAAGTCTGTGTAAATTGCTCCAAGGAGGCACACAATAAGTCTAAATCATGTGTGGCCAAGTGTGTCAATTGCAGAGAGCCGCGTCCTGCTTCTTCGAAGCAATGTTGGCGCATATCTCCTTGAGAAAGAAATCCTGGCTGTTCAGGCCCAGGATCAAATCTCATTCTGCGAGGCTAAGGACTTGGTCCTGGCGCTCCGGATCTGCCTGGGACGTCATATGCCTCAATAGTTCGAAAGGCACCCTCTGCTCCTGGCCCATCTAGGCCAACGACCATGGTTGTTTCCGCGCCCATTTGGAGCCCTTCTGCGCGCTCTACTCAACCCGGGCGCTTCCCTCGTAAAGCTGGCAGCAAAAAGGGTTCATACGCAGCCCCGGCTAAAACCAGGGCTCCCCCCTCTTTCCCCAGCCTGACCATTTCCCGTAAGGTGAAACGGCCACTCGCCTCCACCGAGTCTTTAGATTCACAGGAGGCAACACCCCTGAACATGGTCGCTAGGCCATCTTCCGGGGTTCTAAAGCTGTTCCCCGAAAGGTGGACAGCAACAAAGGAGCTTCAGCTCCTTCGCCCACGCCTGGTGGTGGAGTGAGAGGCTCAGAGACAGTGGTTCCTTGAAAAGAGCGCTTCCCCCCCTCCTCCGAAGCCGCAACGCCTGACTAAGGTTTTGAGGCGGAGGGAGGAAAAGACTTGCATGGCGAGCCTAACCTCCCCCAATAAGTCCTCGAAGGCGACAGCTCCTTCAGTGCTTTGTCCTGGAGGGCATATTCCTGTCGCGGAAGGCCGCCGGCTGGACTTTACCTCCAGAGGCGGAGAACCCTTCAACGACAGGTTTACTGTGAGTTGCGCTCCGCTCTCGTTCATGCGCGGACACTGCCCATGGTCCGGACGATGTCCCATACGCCATGCTTAGACACCTGCGTGAGCGAGGCATGGCCTTTCTGTTAGATTTGTTCAACAGCATCTGAGTGGAGGGTATTTTCCCAGATTCCTGGCGAATCGCTACTGTTCTCACCTTTCGCAAACCGGGGAGAGATCACTCTACTCCGACTGTTTTCCGCCTAACCTCTCGTGTGTGCAAGTTAATGGAGAAATTGGTAAATGTTAGATTAGCCTTTTTCCTGGACAGCGGAGGCCATCTGTCTTCTGCACAGTGCGGCTTCCGCAAGTTCCACTCCACGTTGGATGCTCTGCTCCGACTGGAAAATGCCGTCTGCGAGGCTTTCCTTCGTAGACAGCACTACGCCACGGTGCTGTGGGAAGATGTTTCTACGCTCTACGTGGACAACCTTTCGATCTCTTTTGGCACGGCCCAGATACCAACTCTGGAGCGTTGACTCCACAGGCATTGAACCGCGTCTCTCGCTATGCCGAAGCGCACAGGTTTCGGTTTTCTTTGGCCCAGACTAAGGTTGTGCACTTCTGCCACCATCCACGGCTTCACCCCGACCCATATTTGTTTCTTAATGGGGTGCGCCTGGATGTGGTGGAATCGCACTGTTTCCTTGGTCCATGTATTTGACCGATGCCTCACCTGTGAGGCTAATATTCGCAGCCTTAGGGTCTCTTATTCCCGCGAGGACTCTGCGATCGGACCAGCGTTTCGCTCTTCCTCACACCGACTACATGGCAGGAATACGGGCAGCTCTTCGGACTACTTGGCAAAAAAGATGGGAGACTGTCAAAGGGAACTTAAAGTTGCGTGCCATTGCGCCACAACTGTTCTCATGGACCTATCCCCCAATACCGCACAGCTTCAGCTCGCTTTCTGTCATCTCTGAATCGGGCACACTCGTGTGATGCATTGCTATCTGATGTAGCACTCGCCAGCGCCCTATTGCGATGACTGCGTCGTCCCCCAGACTGCTAGGCACATTCTTATCGAATGTCCCATTCTGGGTGATCTTCGCGCATGATACCTGGATGGGCGGGGTTGCTACCGCCTCTCCCTTTTACTCAGGATGAGTTTGTGCACATTGACTTGTTGAATTTTGAGGGGAGGCTGGGCTTCTTCCCTTTATTTAATAAGGTTCTTGTTATTGTTTTCTTAGTAGGTTGCATGCTCCTGCATTGGGGTGAGGGGGACCTCCCCCCGATGCTGGAGATTGCTTCCTAATTGTTAAGTTTTTCACATTTTTATCATTGTTATGTTTTCATATTTTTATTTTAAAGTAGCCTAGTTCTAGGCTGTCATGTTTTCTAGCGACTTATGCCCTAGTGGGCAGTTCCTAGATGGTCTCTACCAAAAAAAAAAAATCAGGTACATGTAGTAAAAGGACACTTAGGTGAAATATTATGGGAAAGCTCGCGTAGTACGGTATGGTTCTTCAGTTTTACCAAAAGTGAACCTTGATTGATAATGATAATTTGGTAGAATGTTTAAATTTACTCATAAGTTGATTTTTCCTACAGGCTACATTTAGATATAAAGTTGCTTTGCCACAAGGATGAATTATATATAAATTTTATTATTTCTAGTCTGAATTAAACACTTCTGTCATGGTAAGCTCATTTTTTAATTTGTCACCATTAATATTCTTTACAATAAAAGGGGGTAAAGATTCATTTCAACACATTTTCCCAAATGATTTTAAAAATGTGTTTTTCTTGTGCACTTTCATGTGAACTTTTCAGATCTGATACTTGTTTTCCTGGAAATGCATACTTTTCCCATAATCGACTGAAGTCCATACTAGGAAAAGTATGCATTTCCAGCAAAAATGAGTTTTAGATTTGAAAACTATACATAAAACTGCATGAGAAAAACACATTTATCAAAATCATTTAAAAGACCTAGAACAGACCAGACCTAACCTGGTAATTAAAGATGATAGTGCCACCTACTTTATGCTATTTTACCTAAAAATGAATATTTCTGGGTACTTTAGAAATGGGGGTTTCGCCCCTCATACCCTCCTGCGCAACTTAAAAAGAACTTTTAATATTCCTAATTCGAAAGCCTACCTACAGATTTGAATGCAAAAGTTGATTGCTAAATGTTCTTTTAGGCCTCTATTTTGAATCAATGCCTCGCGCAGAAAACAGTTTATAAATAAAAGGTTAACACTTGTTTGAATGTGGGCATTAGAAAGCCACATACCCTTAAACACACCAACAGAAAATATGCACTGTGTTTTTCACCCTTTCAAATCCTTTAATCCCAACCTACCAGGGGCGTTGCACAACATTATGCCATATAAACTAAGAAAAAAAATATAGCCATAATTTGTTCGAAATACATAGGAATGTAGCACAAAATGCTATAGGTTCATTGGCAAAGGAGGCATGTGCAGAGTGCCTGCAGATCTTAAAAAAGAACATCATAGTGGTTGAATATCGCCAAAAGACACATGCGCAAATTGCCTCTACGTCTCAAAAGCCCAGGTCTAGGTGATTGAATCAAGGCAAAAATTGAAGGAGTTAGGTTGAAAAGGATGCAGAAAGATTCAAAGTTAGCAAAATAGCAATATATTTTCCATAAAATTAACTACATTATTATAAAGTTATGGAAGTTAAAAATGGCATCAGTGAGCATCATTTTCAAAATTAAAAACGTTTATCTTTGAAAAGTATAAAATCGTAAATGTGTTAAAACGAATCTTTACCTAAAAGAGTAAGGGACACAATAGGCCCCACTAATAGGTCAGTATGCATAAGTTGCCTAATTTGTTCTGGTCTCTAATGCATTTAGGCATCTTGACCCATTAAATGTATGTGTGGTTGCATTCACTCTCAGAATGCATAGCTGAAACCAAAGCAATTTTTTTCTAACTTGCCACTCTACTACTCTAGGGTGCTCTCTAATATTAAATCTGTTTGATCTGTAGTATTAAGATATGATTATAGTTGGAGACTACAAACTATTGTTAGGCTATGTTTGTAATCTCCCATAAAGTAAATGTTAATAATTTTGTTATATAACAGTTATTTCTCAGGCTTTCCACAATCTGTTGTAATCTCTTTTGTACTGGTACATTTGCTACATTCTTCACATTCTGCTTCTTTATACCCTGCAAGGTGTCAGGTATAGCCTGAGTAGCCATCCAGCTGCTGATATTGGCATGATTATGTGCTCTCTTTGCCCTGGTACCTCGAAGGAAAGTATGGGTAGGGGTAGCTCCCACCGCTAGCCAGTGCTGAGATAAACTGGTGTTCCTACTTTGTACATTTCTTGCATCAATTCTGATTCCTATTAACTATTAAAGACCTTCCCTGTACGCGTCACGGCAATGTGTTTTCCTGGCTCCTGCGCCGATGGGACTCAGTGCCTCACTCAGCTTAGCCTCTCCTTCTGCTTCCCCCTACCTCATCTTTCTTTACCAACTCTCTCTCACTCTAAATTCATCCTTCCATTGATCCTTTCTACTCCTGGTACTTTACTCTTTCATTGGCCCCCTCTTACACTGCCTTTTGGACAACAAAAAAGATCTATCACTAAGCCAGATCTGCCGCTCTGACCTGCCAACCATGTCATGAAAGATTTGGTCCTTGGTTCCCAAAGATTGGTGGTGATTGTATATATTGTTCATCCTAGTGCCATCTGCTTGGTTGATCAGTTGTTCGGGTCAGAGTAGGACCATCACACAGAGGGGGTTGATCTCTACTTTCCAGCCATGATTGATTATGTCCCCCTTAATTTCCTTGGGTAGCTCTTCCCATTCCCTTTTCAGAGCTGCACTCACCTAAGGACCTGAGCAGTATCCTCATCTAGCTTTGTGTGTGAAGTCACACTTTTTTTAATCTATTATATCAATCCATTGAAATGCTATGGTCACTCATCACTGGATAACCTCCTATCTGAAGGATTTGTTGACCTTAACTTGTCTTGCTATTTTGTGTAAATAACAAGTTCTCTAGGTTTGGACCCAGCTTTTCTTCAAATACACATTATTTTACTCAATTTTGTCACTCTATGCCCTTAATTAATTTAAAAAAATGAAAAACATATTAATTACTTTTATCATTTCTATTAAGTGGTAAATAGTCAGTGCAAATCTGATGCAACCCTTGTGTGAACCTAAACAAAACATGTCATACTCATTACACTCACTTGCTAGACTCCTCACATGTAATTTCTCTAGCTATAAGCCTTTATTTTCTATGTGACAAATTCATTACATAAGGCATAAAGGGTTAAGACATTTGAGGCAAATTTCATAGAATATTTTATAATCTAAATGGAATTTAAAACAACTATTTTCAATAAAATGTAGGTAGATTTTGCTATTTTGTTCCCCAGTTTTGAACAGTACTGTGCCATGCTTAGACTGGGTAATGTTTAAAAAAATTTAATAAGGCTTTGGGGATGGTATGTATAGTTTTAACTAGTTGCTTGAGTCTGTGCAGAGAAGGATGACAAAGATGATTGGTGGGCTAAGGAACTTACCTTATGGTGAAAGGCTCAGAAAACTAAATCTACATACATTGGAAAGGAGAAGAGTCAGAGGGAAATTGATTGAAGTCTTCAAATGGGTAAAAGGATATAATAAAGGGGATCTGGGTAAGGTTCTTATACTTAGTGAACATGACAGAACATGTAGCAATGGGTTTAAGCTTGATAATTATAGGTTTAGGAAGGAGATTGGGAGGAATTGGTTTACAAATCGTGTGGTAGATGAATGGAATAGGCTCACTAGACATGTGATAGAAGCCTCCTCTCTGGGTAGTTTTAAGAATAGATTAGATAAATATATGGATGAAGCTGCTAGATGGGACTGACTTTTTTTTTATGTACATATGTATATATTTTTCTAAGGAGTGGGGAGATTATATTTTGCGGTTGCATGAATGGACATAATCCTCTGGATGCATTTTATGTATATTGTAGATTAGATCTGACGAACTCCTGTAAAGGGTGACAATGTTGATGACTTTTCTCTGGTAAGAAATCTTTTGTGTGATGAATGGAACAGGAGCTGCCAAGTGTAGGCCATGAATGGTCTTTTGCAGTCTCCTTCTTTTCTTATGTTCTTATTATTTTAAATTAAGTTTATAACTTTACATGGGTTACATTACTTCCAAAGCCCCCATTTTAATCTTCTCAGCTCCCCTCGCATTCACACACAAGCAGTTGTAGCTTTGACTTTTTTTAATAAAGTATAACAGCTTCAAAGATTAAAGTGAAATGTTGCTTGCCCATTATTTTATTTTCTTAGCTTGACTAAATTTTGAGAATCAATTGTGTTTGTGAAATAATTCTAACTTTTTTTTCAGGGTCACAAAAATAAGAAAAAATTTATTGATAAAAAACGTGATATACTGCATACCTTTAAGATCGTTCATAGAAGCCAACGAGATCCATTGCTAGCAGATGAGAATGCTCCTAAAGCAGTTCTTGTTGATACAGATCCTGTAAGTGCCATTATGATTGCATTTTTTTCAGCTTTTATTACCCAAAGGTAATGAAAGCTTTGCTGTATGCTAATGATCTTGTGTTGATATCTGAAATTGAGAGTGAATTCAAGTGAATGCTTGAAAAGTTTGGAAATTTGTATATGACTGGTCTGAAAGGAAATATGGAAACTAGTACACTGATAGGCCATAGGATAGTTGTTGAGGCTGGCAATTTATCTATAAATGGTGGGAATTAGACTGCTTGAATGAATTTGTCTTAGAAGTGTTGGAATGGGTCAAGTTTAAGGATGGGAAGATGGAAAATAGAAGGGACTAATCATTGCTTATGAATGGCAATGTTTGCATTTTGTGTTAAAAATCTATATGAAAGTATTTTTATTACTTTCCTTCCCATCTCTTTTTGTTGTTAGTTCCACAATGGTTACAACTATTTTATCATAATATTTTATAACCATTATACAAACATAATTCGAAAAGCTATGCAAGTTTAGGACAGGTAGAAGAACCTTTATACAATTTTAGAACTTTGAAACACATGTTGTGGGGCTTTCACTGCAAGTTACTGAACCTACAAACAGCAGACTTTCAAATATGCCCAGTAGAGGACCTCCAAAAAAAAATGACCCTGGAATCCAGTGGAGGCTGACTGTGCCAGTGTCCCTACTGGAGGACCTTATATACTCCTCAGGGTAGGTTGTTTGGTATGGCTAACCAATCATTCGCACCAGTGTCTGGGACACCCAGTCAGCCCTGTTTTTGTAGGTCTCAATATATTTGAAACATTTAGGGCTACAGGAAAAGATATATGAAAATTTTAACATGGTTTTCATATTAAGTTTAGGTACCAGTTCCCACGCATTTTTCCTCTTTGTATTGAATAAATAGCAACCATGTCATCCATATATATTTAAGATTTAGGAAATGGTAGGAGGGCCATGAAAGCTGTTAGGTATTCCAGATTATAAATATTGTAATTATAGTTATAGGCTGGAATAACAAAATTGGCAAACCTAAACCTTTTTCCGAGGCTAGTCTGGGAAGCATCACAAAATATTTTGTTTGCTTTGAGAAATTTTCAGCTCACTGGCCTTTTGTGTATATAGGGAATAAGGCGGTAAATTTTTACATTTGGGGTAAGAGCCAATTGTATCCAGAGAAATGTGAGATGTAGGAATTGAATTATGAAATTTAACAGGCCTGCCAGCATTATCCAAAATTTCCAAGTGACATTTGGATGATTAGAAAAGGAAAATCCTGTTTTTAGTTCTCTATCATTTCTCTGGTGAGGGTACATATGTTCCTTTATTATTTATAATTACGCCCAAGTAGCTTAAAGTTTTTGTTGGTATTAAAATTGACTTTTGTGATTAATTTCAAGGCTGAATTCTATACCTTCGCTCAGCCACTTGTACATTATTAATGCTGCCTACAATTAAAATGTCATCCAAATATATATATATGTTTTTAGCATTCGGAATTTTGAAGCATAGGCCCTGTTGACTATGGCCAACTGGAGTTGAACAAAATTATTATTATTTTTTTTAATATGGAGTTATCCTTTAGCATTGGCAGATTCATTACATTGAGGAATTTATTCATATAGTTTCCAAATAGTATCAAGAGTAATTTTAATCCATTCTTTAAGCAAAATCTGCTTCAGCTCTTTCAAAGAGCTGGTGTAGGTAATCAGTTCCATTTTTGTTGCTTCAATTGACACCACAAATACTTGATTATATTTATATCTGGCAATTACTTGGATCAATCCATGCTCTTTCAACATTTCTAACCAGTTCTTAATGACCAGCAGTATTAATGGATGCATTATTGTCCTGTAAGATGGTGCTACCAATGGGAAAGCCATGGGATGCACCTCATCAAACAAAATTTACAGATAATCTTAGGAGTTCATCCTGCCATACAGTACTACTACTAGACCAAGAGAATTCTATGCTATAGCTGCCCAAGTCATCCCTGATGCACTGCCATGCTTAATTGTTAGAATGGGACAATCATAAGCTTCTTTGAGCATCCTCCACAGGGAAGAAATTTAAAGGAAGATTCTTCTCAATATATCACATTCCTCCAAATTGGTCCATTATCCAATTCTTATGGTCAGTAATACCAGGCTTTTTGAAGTTCTCAATGAACACACTCATTTGTTAAGTGTGTGCATTACGGAGGTGGACTCGATCTACCTTACCAGTTTCAGCCTACCACTGATGCCTTCCACACATCCCCCAACCAAAGCCTACTTGTCAATGCTGGCCAGGTGTCACTCTCTCTGCACATTGCATTATGTTCCTCTACATGTGAGCCCAGTGCCTCCCTTAGTTGCCAAGTCTCGCCTCTGCCACCAAGAGATGCTAGTCATACCCTAAGCCCTTTGGGTTTAGGGTTAGGAAACTGCTTTAAGAGCTTGGTGTAGCTCTTGCTCTGCCCAGAATACCACCGAGGTGGGTACCACCTCTGACTCTTTGTCACTACGCCTCTGCTCTCAAAGCTTCTACAGCACCGGGAGTATTGCTTTCAGCCTTCTTGGAACACACTTTGTGTCACGCTAGGTCCATGCCAGTTTATATGGATGGTTCCAAGTCCCAGCAAGGGGTGGTGGTTTCCACACTGTTTCCTCTCCTTCTGTGGGAAATGGTGAGTAGGTGTGTGAGAGAGATAGTGGTGTACAAGAGTGATAGGGGGAAATAGTGGTGAAATATGAAGGAAGTTTCCTCTCTGTTTGAAGTCAGTCTTGCTCTACTAGGTGAGGCTCTCCATCTGTCTTCACTGCCGAGCTGGTTGATACATTTCAGTAGGGGGATAATGTAGCATGACTGGATTGTTCTTTAGCCACACAGTGTGTCCTGAGTTCTCTCAGTGCATTGAAATCTCCACACTACCTGGTTTGCGGTATTCATGATGCTACGGTTGCCACATGCTGGTGGATGTCAAGGTTATCTTCTGGTGGGCTCCTGGACTTGTGAGAATTACACAAAATGAGTGCGCTGATAATGACACCGAAGAGTGAGGACTAGGCGACCAGTCCAGTGTTTTGCTCTTCCTAACACTGATTACATGGCAGGAATCAGGGCATCCCTGTGGGCTGCTTTGCAAAGAAGATGGGAGATTGTGCCATTGCTCTGTGACTGTTACCATGGACCTACCCCCCAATGTCATGATTTTTTCATCTCTGAATTGGGCACACTCGCCAGACATACTGCCATTTGATGGAGTGCTTGCCTGCACTTTATTGTGACAAATGCGTTGTTCACTGCACAATATTGCTCATTCTTGATGAATGTTCCATTTGGAGTGATCTTCACACACATTACCTTTCCCACTATTGGGATGTGCTGGGTCACTACGGCCTGTCTCTTGTATTTGGGACAGGTTTGTGTCCATAGACTTGTAGAGTATCTAACTTTTGGAGAAGTCTGGCCTCCTCCATTTTATTTGACTCTGTTGTAGGTCACATGTTCCTGCATCGAGGGGAGATCCAACTCCCCTGACACTAGAGCATAATTCCTTCTTCTTGCCTTTTTTGCTTTTGTTTTTCTTGCTCATTTCATTAGTAAAATTAGCGAGAAATAGTAACATTCTAATGCCTTCTATTTTTTCTAGGAAATATTTAAATATAGCTATTTTAAAAATTGCTAATTGTTTTGCTATAAAGTCTTCTAAAGAATTATGTAATTTATATTCTGAGAAAGATACTGGTTTCACTAAAAATTTATAGTTGGAATAAATAGTTTTATTTTTTATACAAAACATGGAATAATATTACTTTAACCTCAGACTGATAGGCAGCAAGAACTACATAAATATGGAATCTATTTTGATGATGATTATGATTACCTTGAACATCTGCGTGGAGTCAAAGAAGCTGTCGATTGGGAGCATGCGGACTCTGAAGTTTACACCATAAAGAAAGAAGATCTTAAGGTCAGTCATAAGGCAACGATTTTAACCCTTTAAGTGTGCATCGCATTTAGAATGGCCAAGACTCAAATTGCTGAGTGTGTATGGCATTTTGTAAGCCACACATAATATTGCACTACATGCCAATTACTTTATGGATTAGTACACACTCAATTTGATATATATATATATATATATATATATATATATATATATATTCACTATAGGTCTATATAGATATTTTACCTTTCTCTCTCTCTCTACATATATATATATATATATATATATATATATATATATATATATATATATATATATATATATATATATATATATATATATATATATATATATATATATACACACACACACACACACACAAAACATATGACCCCCCCCCCCCCTTACAAAGTATTGCACTATATGCCAATTAGGTACCCATCAGAACATACTCAATTTTATATCACTATAGGCCTATATAGATACTTTCCCCCTCTCTCTCCATCTATCTATATATATATATATATATATATTGGTGATGGAGTCATTCCTTGGGAACCTTATTCGTAGCAGGAATATGAAGACATATGCGATGGTTACGAACATTTAATTTTCTGGACATTTCGTTCATTAACAATGACCATCATCAGCGAATTCTAAATACAAAGAATTATTTTTGTAAGAATAACTAAATACAGTAATAAAAACATTACAAGCGTCAAAAATGATAACCGAAAGCAAGAAGTTAAAATGAAATATATAATCCTAAACCGTTGAAAGCAAATGGGTGAAAATCTATTAATATATATATATATGTGTAACATATGCCCCCCTCCCCCTCACACGATATGTAACACAAGATCCACACACACAATAAGCGTCCTGGAGTCAGGTCAATGAGTTCATCATTGATGAAATATTTATAATAATCATATTTACATTAATTTATGTTTAGAGCACACTGGACCTTGACACTGCAGTGGCGAGCATCAAATTATACCCACTTGGCATATAGTCTTTCTCCGTTTTCCATTTGATACCGCTACCACCACTAGGCTGGTCATTATCACTAGCTTTAGAACTATCACCATCACTACTTGTAGTTTCTGCTATAAAACAATCAGTATCACTAGAATCACTTTCCTCTAATAAAAGATCGCAGATATCTGCTCCAATTTTGCATTTACGTGACACAGATCAACCCGTCATGGTTAGCAAAGCGCATTAGTTTACTTAGTATAAGATAATATACATAGTCAGTAAAAAATGCAGTTGTCATACCATAATGTGCTATAAATTATTTATATACTTTTTATTATATACATTAACATAAAAAATTCGCTAAAAAATATTTCTATGTAATTGAATAACTGGTCTTTGAAGCAAAAAAAGGAGATTGCATTATTTAGACCATGAGAGCATTGAAAAACCATTTTACAAGCTATTATGCAACATCATTTTATCAATTTATTTCCAAATTAAAGAGTTCCTATTAAAAGAAACCAAATAAAGAAAACTGTTTTATCAGATGGATTAAACTAAAGAGAAATAAATTAATAAGTATGAGTGTTTTGCAAGTGTAAAAATGGATAATTTTGAAGTCTTTTTTTTGCTCCGTAACAAGACAAAAGGACTGGGGTTGCAATGCATGCTTAAAGGGTTAATTTGAAGAACAAAGTCAAATGAGTGCTATAGATTTTGGGTATAAACCTGAGCAAGGATACTTTTTTCCAGTTTGATGAATCGACTTACAATAGTGCAGCCCTTGTTCTTCCTTCATCAGTTTTTGAATCTTATGTTGAAGAGCCAATTGGGCTTTTAAATCGTGCAGCCCCTCTCACAGGTCAGCTTTTATTTTTTATTAAAATATATATGACCTTCCTCCACCAATCCTATAAAATTGTATGACCTTCCTCCCCTATTCCTATAAAATCAGTATGACCTTCCTCCCCTATTCCTATAAAATCAGTATGACCTTCCCCCTTATTCCTATACAATCTATATGATCTTCTTCCCCCTCCCTATTCCTATAAAATTGGTATGACCTTCCTCACCTATTCCTTAAAATCTGTATGACCTTCCTACCATATTCCTATAATATATGTATGTCCTTCTTCCCCTTTCCTATAAAATCTGTATGACCTTCCTCCCCTATTCCTATAAAATCTGTATGACCTTCATCCCCTATTCCTATAAAATTTGTATGACTTTGCTCCCCTATTCCTTTAAAATCTGTATGACCTTGCTCCCCTATTCCTTTAAAATATATATGACCTTCCTCCCCTATTCCTATAAAATTTGTATGACCTTCCTCCCCTATTCCTATAAAATCTGTATGACCTTGCTCCCCTATTCATATAATATCTGTATGATCTCCTTCCCTGATTCCTATAAAATCTGTATGACCTTCCCTAATTCCTATAAAATTTGTATGCCCTTGCTCCCCTATTCCTTTAAGATCTGTATGACCTTCTTTCCCTATTCATATAAAATCTGTATGAACTTCCTCCCCTATTCCTATAATATATGTATGACCTTTCCCTATTCCTATAAAATCTGTATGACCTTCCTCCTCTATTCCTATAAAATTTGTATGACCTTCCTCCTCTATTTCTATAAAATTTGTATTACCTTGCTCCCCTATTCCTTTAAAATCTGTATGACCTTGCTCCCCTATTCCTTTAAAATCTGTATGACCTTTCCCTATTCCTATAAAATCTGTATGACCTTCCTTCCCTATTTATATAATATCTGTATTACCTTCTTCCCCTATTCCTATAAAATTTGTATGACCTTCCTCCCCTATTCCTATAAAATAAGTACCTAGAGGAGCTTCACATCCTTCCTGGCCTGAGTGCCTTTTTAGGGACGCCCCGTCACCCACACTGGGTTGTCTTGAACACTCTGATGCGGCTTGGGAAAGTTGTTTGTCCGCTTCTTCCTCGCTCACGCTACTTTTTAATTATTATTTAGTAGTATTTTTATATTATATTATTTTTAATATTTACAATGATTATTTATTAGTATTGTAATTATTGTGCATTACTATTACTAGATTATTATTATTGTATATTATTATATATTATTAGTATTATTATTTATTCAATATTATTTATTATGGATATCCCCTCAACCTTTTCTATCTGCACTTTATACCAAGAGGACTTTTCCCACCTGGACAAAGTTCATTCGGTAGACATGGTGCTGCGGGGGACTGCATGTCATCCCCAGACCCCCTAGCATTGGGGTATAATAATAATAGGGTGGTCACCCATCCTACTCTTTAGTGGACCTTCGTATTTCTACTTCTCTTTATTACATACTCTCCTACCTCTTTCCACACTTACTCTTCTATCCACAGAGGTTCTGGCTGCCCAACACACTTTTGTCCTCGTATGAGCCTTAGTTGAGTGGCAGTGTATAAGGTCTCTCCCTATCGGCTGCGAGGGCTAAAATCCCACTGGCTAGGGCAAGTATTATGTAAGGGGTGTATTGGGACAACAATTCTGCTCACCTTCCAGTACACATATAAGATGGCTACACTGGTATCATCCTTTATGTTTAAAGCTTGATGACAATTTCGTCTGTGATGGACCCTGTTGGCAATGCTCATCAATGTTGGAATTTTTATGATCCTATGGGGACTTTTCTCTTAACCTCCCAAGTCATGAGGGGGGGGGGGCATAGTATCTACTTTCATTGTCCTTTTTTTTATCTTACTAAATTTTGGTGACAATATAAGGCAAAAGTACGAATGTGTATGGGGCACCAGCTCCAAATGCTCCTCTTCAACCAGCGGCAAAGGGGCTTGTCTTTTGCCCACTTTAGAGCTGCTCTTGGGTAACTCCACCTTTGAAAAGGCCGTGCCCCCCTCTCACACTCTTCTATTGGAAAGGAGACTTAATTCTCTAATAGGCTTACAGGTGCTGTTGCCTGAGAGATCCCTGCAGTGGTCCACATTTCAGGAAATCGCTTGCTTCTCTGTCCTAGTCGAGGAGTGTTGGTCGGTGGATTAAGTAATTGAGTTCTTCCCCAGCAACCTCATCACCGAAGGCCTACCTACTATTTGTATAACATCTGGCTATTTTGCATACTGGCTCCTTCCGTGGTTGTCAGCTGAGTGAGACAGCCCAAGCATTTTTCCTACATTTGCTATAAGCGCCACCTGAATGATTTCACTGTCAGTGAATTTCATCGAGCAAAGGCTAGCTTCCAGTATATTTCAAAGCACACCCACCACTTTTCCTGGCTGGCCTATATGTCCTAATGTGATGAACCCTCTAGCATAGGTGTGGAAGTTCTCACAGGATCTCCCCCCTCCCCCTCCCATTCTCAAGGTACATGGGATTGCAATCAGACCCTGCATGTGTGGCAGAGTCCTTCGCAACCTCATTCTCTAGCTGGGATGCTGCTCTCTTTTGGTGTGGGCCAGGTAGACTCAATCCGCTCACTCTGCACACTGCATTATGCGATGTACATGTGAGCCCAGCGGCTCCCTCATTCATCAACAACTCTCATTGCATCTGCAGCCAGTCTCACCAGTGCCTCTGCCACCAAGAGATGCATCATATCCTAAGCCCTTAGAGGTTTTAGAGCTAGGAAACTCGTTTGAGAGCTCAGTGTAGCTCTCCAGCCAGTGACACACTGTTTCTGCCCAGGACACTACCCTGGAGGGTAGCCCCTTTGAGTATTTGTCTGCTGCTACAGCATTGGGAGTATGCATTTGGCCCTTTTGGAGCACACTTCATGTTACATTGGGTCCATCTGTGCCTTTGTATACAGATGGTTCCAAGTCCCAGAAGGGGTTCAGTTTCCACGCCATATCCCTTCTTGGCAAAGAAGATGTATGACAGCCAAGAGGAACTTAAATTTGCCTGCCATTGCCCCGCGACTGTTCCCATGCTGCGATCCCTTAAGTTCGCTTTCTGTCATTTTCAAATTGAGTACACTTGCAGAATGCACCGCCATTTTATGGAGTGCTCATTTGCACTTTATTGTAACAACTTCTTTGTCCCCCAGACTGTTTAGCACATTCCTGTTGAATGTCAAGTCTGGGTGATCTTTGAGCACATTACCTGTCCCAGTACTGGTACGAGCAGGGACAGTACCAATCGTCTCTGGTACTCCTGATGGGTTTGTGTACACACTTATGGACTATCTGAAAATTTGGAGGAGGTTGGCTCCCTCCATTTCATTTGATTTTCTTTGTGGCGCTGGGGGGGAGGCTCACTTTCTTCTAATTGCTTTTTCGCTTCTTTTTCTTTTGTATTTTGCATGTTTTTAATTTAATCTAGCCTAGCATTAGGCTGTAAGGTGATTACTGCAACCTTACCTTAGTGTGCAGTTGCCAGATAGGCTCTTGATTTAAAAAAATGCAAATAACCATACCTGATTGTTATTTTATTTGCTTGATTAACTATAATCTGCTCAGGCTCATTTGCAGTTATGCAAGAGAGAGATTGGGATAGTAATAATTATTATTATTAGCAACATTTTTTTTCACCTAATTATAATCTGTGAAAGAAGCAATGTCATGACTGAATTCACTCCTCTTAATTTTTTGAAAAGGCGACCTGTGCTGCTTGGTATTCACACTGGGAGCTCCAATATGAAGGTCTATGCTTGCTTGGGTGTCAATCTGAGGATGATGCAGATGATACAGAAAGAGTTAGATGAGTCAGGCTGTGGGTAAGATGACTCTGAAACCTTGCTCTAAGCATTCACAATGACTAGGGTGATGAGGGTACGATGGCTGAAACTTTGCTCTAAGCATTCACAAGGACTAGGATGATGAGTGTATGATAGCTGAAACCTTGCTCTAAGCATTCACAAGGACTAGGGTGCCAATCTCCCATCAGGCAATTAGTGCATGAGGACATCAGCTACTACTCTTTTAAGATGGGAAAGGGCCAGTTTCTGTTGCTGAAGATGGACAAGCGAAAGGAATATGCAACAAAGCTTGTGAACAAACTGAAGCATCCTTAAAGTCTGGGTGCCTTCAAATCTTCCCCAGTGCCAAGCCTATATGCCGAAAGCGGCCTTCTTCCATTAAACTACCACTGCCTGATTCAGAACCTGAAATATTTCCTCTGTATCCAACAAATAACTAATACCCCAGTCTACCAGAGCATCCTAGGGAGATGTTCAAATGCAATTTATGATAGTTCCATCTATTGCACGACCATTTGAGTTAAGGATGGGTGAGCTTGCAGTGCGTATTGGAAGTGCTATCAGGATGCCCAGCTACCAACCACAAGTCCCACCATGGATCAGAGGCACCCCTGAAGTGTGCAAAAACTTCCACATTCCCTATAAATCAGACTTCCACCCTCTCACACTGAAAAATATTTTCTTGCAACATATAAACTAAAACCATGGTTTTCATTCAAAAGGCCCGGCTGGTATTGGGGTAGGTGTGATATCACCCATGGGGACTACCCTAGTCACACTCCCACCCCATGCATCCATTTTTAAAGCAGAATTGACAGCGATACTTCCTGCACTTCATGAGATCTCCAGCTCATCACCTGATTCTTATGTAATTTATTCTGACTCAAGAAGTTTACTAGATTCTATAAGTTCCCTACACAACAACCACCCACTTGTCCTCAAAATTCAGGACTGGTTGTACTGGATGAGTACTAAGTACAAGATTACATTCTGCTGGGTCCCTGGCCATATAGGGATAAACTCAGATGAAAAAGGGGTTGAAGCCGCAAAGGAAGCACCTGGGAGAGGGCCTGCTCCCATTGGGGCACCAGTAGCCACTGGTGAGGGCATATGCCTACTCACTTTGGCAGCAGGAGTGGGAAGTGATAGATCCTCTAACTAAGCCTCATGGTGTAAAACCATTTGTGCTTCCATGTCCAAATAGAGACCAGCCATTGAGCAGGTTGAGGATTGGGCACACAAGGTTTACGCATAGGCACCTCATGTGTGGCACCCCACCACCCATCTGTGCCTCTTGCAATGTGCCAGTGTCCATCCTTCACATCCTTATAGAATGCCCCCCCCTCATTAACCAGAGGACAAGAGCATTCCCTTTCCTGAACAATAATCCAGCAAACTCAGCCCTGAAATCGGTTTTATCTCCAATGTCCAAATACTGATCAAAAAGCACTTTTCAGGTTCCTAAAAGACATTAATGTCTTTAAAGAAATCTAGTGCAACGACGCGTAATCGAAGAATTTTAATGAGTCCCTGTTTCACCTTTTACCGTTTTTAATATTTGGCAAAATGTGCAAATGTGGTATTGAGTACCACAAATTTTTAATAGTCTATTTATATACCATCCGCACCTGTTTTAATTTTAGATATTTTGACATGCCTGCCAATGGCATTGATTTCATATGCACCATGACCCAGCTGGACTGAGCGTGGTGTATGAAGAAAACTCTTAACCCCCAATGTACCTGGCTGCAAGATAGTCTTTACAGACTGTGTAGCATTGCACTGGTGTATTAATCATCACCTTAAAGTCTGGGATACTTTGGTTCTTCTCAGATAGAAGAATTTCAGGCAGGACCTGGTGGTGAATTATCAAAACAACCACTGGCTTGCCTTGTGTCCCAAAGATGTATTGAGAGTCAGGAAGACCAAGTTTCCAGTCCACATCATAGTTTTTGTGGTGATCAATAGTAAATCCCCCCTCCCCCCCATTTATTTTCCTGGAGGGCCTCACACTTAATATGGAGGACTACCTCAAGTGCCTGTAAGAGTTGGTGTTGCCCTGGATCATCCAGGAGGTGGGTGCTGGAACTCTACATGTGTCATCAATGACTCTGCACCATACCACACAAGCAAAAGACCCAGTTGTTGCTGTCTGGCAATTTTTTTAACTACATCATTCCGAACATCTGAGCTCCCAACTCTCAAGACTGCAACCCCTTGGACTATTATGTGTGGGGTATTGTTGAGAGAGGGACCAATGAGTCCCTGTGCACCACCAAAGTGGATATTAGTTCCAGGATTACTTCAGTTTTCACCCAGTTAAGCCAGGACTGTTCGCAAGGCCTGCAGTAGGCTCGGATGACCTGAGGCTGACAGTGATTTCATTTAATAAAATGAATAATACAGCAATCCTTATTTTTTTTAAATGTAATTTTGCTGAGTATATCTGTATAATTGAACTGTGTTATTTTCTTTTATACTGAATTTAATTTTTTATTAGGACCAAGACCAGAACTTGATCCAGATGTTGTGGCCCAGCTTGATCGTGATGAAAGTTTGGAGGAGGAAGATATATTTGATCCTGAAGATGAGGAAGGCTTTCCTGATAACTTTGTTTCACTTCTGAATTCTGATGTTGATATTGTTGAGGATACTCCAAAGGGGCAGTTTGAGGATATTGAACGATGGTTGCATAATACTACTGCTCATCAGGATCCTTCAGATGTATATACTGAACAGTCATTTAAACCTTACTTTCCCAGGTAAAAAAAATTGTTGGTTTGTTTTTTTACTTCAAGAATTAACCTTTAGAAAATGACTATAGTTAAAAAAAAAAATTCTTTGAGAATTAACCTTTAGAAAATTTTCTCTACCTATACAAGTATTTCTTTGTTTTGGCACGAATTATCATCACAATTTCCTGTTTTCCTTACATGATAGATTAATTCTTCAAAGCAAATCTATCATTTTACCAGAACAACAACAGACCAACAAATAAGTTGTATAGCTTCACCCTTTAAGATAGATTGTATCAAAGTTATTTCGTGTAGGTAAATCATTGGATTTCCACACCTAGGTACTGTGTTCAGTTGAGGTCAAGAAAAAAAAATCCCTGCATTTGAGAATTCTGATCTATAGGTGGTAAAATCTCTATCCACACACACAGCCAATCACAAAACTGCTCTCTCATTCATTCACTTACAGTCAACTGCATAATACTTTGCATAGAAACAGAGCACCAACTACTATGTCATTTTTTTTTATATTACCTGCTATGTGAGTCAGGTGGGGTTGGGTAACAGGAAACTAAGCATAGTTTCCGTTTGCTTCTGGTGTATGTAGTTAGAGGTGGAGGGGGGGCTAAAATTAAATTGCAATAACTTGCGCCCTTGGTGGCAGTCAACAGATGGGCATGTTAAAAAAATCAGGGGCCAAAATTTCAAGTGCTGCTTGAATGTGAGAGGGAAGGAGCTGAATGAAGGATTCCCAAAGGAAATCCCAGCTCGCACTATCCCCTAGTGTCTCCTCCAATATCCTTAAGAGATCCTCGGAAGAGATGAGGTATCTCAGTGGAATCAGCTGAAAGTTCCATTTTTTGAGCTCTAGATGGGGTAAACTTTTCCAAAAATGGTGGAATTGTCAGGTCAATTTCTAAAGTAATATCATTTATGGAAAAGGGAAAGATTGGTTGATTTTACAAGCTGACATTCTGTAAAACACAAGCCTAAACGAGAAAGTGGAAAGGGAGTTACTGCCATAACAAATCTATGCAAATTCTGATCTCTTCAAAAGCAGTAGCCTATTGTTTCTTTTTAGTGTATATTGCCCTTGCCTTTTGCCATCCCCAAGAATATGATGGAATTAACAAAAAACAAGTATTCATTAATTCAACCTTAATTATCTTATACCCACAGTTTTTCATAACATGCCCTTACCCTCTCTTTAATCCCAAAGATAAGTGAAATACAGCTAGAATAAAATCATTTATGTGCCTCCAAGTTCTGCCAATCATTACTTTAGAGGCCCTGGTGGACTTTAAAAAAATCTTATATGGCAATAACCATGGGGCTATTTCTTTAAGAAGCACTTCAAAGAGGGGCTGCTATTATATTATATCTATTTATTACTGACAGTAATAAGGACCGGTATGAGGAGTATAGCGATGGCAGCAGTCAATATGGATTGTTCTTGAGTGATGATGAAATAGAGGAAATCGATGATGATGTTACGAGTCTTCCTGACATTGCTGTTCCAAGTAAAGCAGCCACCAGCAAATCCTCAAGAACTTCTGCTAGTGCATCCACATTGCCTCGTTCTGAGTTGTTGTCACACTTGGATGAAAAGTTTGAATATTTGGTAAAGTTTTGTCTCAACATTCTTGACATTTGTGTCTAACAAATCTTACTCCCACATTTGTCTCAATCTTTTCAATTCTTCTCAATGTCCACCAAGCAAAACATTTAGTTCTATTCATCAACTTTTACCTTGATTCTGCTTTCCTCTTATTCACCTATTGTTTCTTAGGGACCAGGTTAGAGTGGAGGGAGGCTGTTGCATGCTGTGGGAATTTTATAGCACCCCTATGTGCTAGTGATCCATGCAACAGTTAGGAAAATTGAAGTTCTATTGCAACTTAACCTCACATGGAATACATCCAGGTGGGGTTATTGTGTCATATCTACTTGGAAATGACTGACCACTTTTTCTCTTGTCCTAAGAGTGGCTTGGAGTGGGTGGTCAAATTTAGTGTCATTGTTGCACTCTGTGAGAAAGTGGAAGATGTTGAGGGAGGGGTGAGGCGTCCCATTATTCATGTACATCACCATCATTACCATGGCACCCTAAGACTAGGCATCAAATCATTAATGACATGAGCTAAGAAGGAAGAAGGGCTGCAGGTTATCTCCCACCTTACAAAAATACAATAGTAGCTCTTAACACATTGACCACAAGTTGGGCCATATGTGGTACACTGGTAGTCTCAAATAATTTATCCTTACCAGTTTTTTTATATCCCTCTTTAAGCATTAACACATAAGGGCGCTGTTCATAACATATAATACTTGTATAACTTACTTTTAGCTCTTTGGAAGCCTTCGCAGTCAACTTGTTAATGCAGTTTGCAGGACTAGCGTCCAGGGGGGGCTTGTCCTCCCCACTCAATCCTGTTATTGAACATGGGAAATTATTAAACAAGAGAGTTGCTTCTCTGCTAGTCTAGTTGCCTTCCCCAACCAAGGGGGTGCACTAGTCATGAACATCTAAAACAAAAACACTACCCACCCTTTTTATGTCTATTTAAGTACCAAGCCCACTATCATTTTTTTTCTCAAAATTGGCGATAACCACACGATAGAAAAGGATTAAAACTACTCATGAGAGGAGGCAGGTACTACTAAACAACCTTACTCTTGGTTTCCTTTCTTGCAGTACAATAAAGACTACACTGAAGACAAAATAGGTTCTCTTGATGACCAAATAATTGAAGGCCCTTATACCATCAACTCTGAGATCTTTCAGCAAGCCGTTGAGATGACAAAGACTCAGTTCAAGTCGAATGTGTTTGCAGATTCTAATGATGGCCTTGATGACACCATTCGTTGGATCAAAGAGACCATGGAGGTGCGGGACTTTGTGAATGAGAAAGAGGAGGTGAGTATTTGAAATTAATAGGTGTGGTTGTATCTGTCTTTCACTAAAGTGTAAATGTGAAAACGAGGGTTATGGATCATTTAACTGTCACATTTTATTAGCATACTATTGGCAAGGTTCTTTTATGTATGTATAATGGCAGGAAGATGGGTCAATTGCTAAACAAATAGATTGCCTTTGTGGCATTGTGTATGGAAGATGTTCACCTAAAAGAAGAGAATTGTGTGTGCTAGGCGTGTTTAGATTCTAAAGGCTGGAAGATGAATGGCTGGGTAGTAAGGAGTTCATTTGGCTGTAAAAACAAACTATTCAAATTGTATGTGACCCCTTCATCCCTCTCATATGTATATAAAAACATGCCAAAGAAATTTTTAACTCATTTATCATCTATCCACTCAAATTCATCAGCCCATGTAAACCATTAACCCAAGAGTTGTTTCAAACTCTTCAAGCAGTTTCCATAGGCCCAACACAGAATTGCTTAGGGTACGATTGGCATCTCTCATTGGCATATGAGCTGTAAAGATTGTTCACAGACGAAATGATAACCTTTGTGGACACATAAGAAACTCATGAAAACTGTAAATTTTTTAATATGTCAAACTAAGTTGCTTGGGGGTTTAGGGGGGGGGAGGCTAAGGACGAAATGAGAGACATTTTCGCCTGAGGGACACATTAAATTTGTACAAGTGCATATTAAATTGCCAGTTGTTTGGGGGGAGGAAGAGATGAAAAAAATATCTAGACATGGGTACTCTTTAACACAGCTATAATTCTTGGCTATAATAAACTGCATATTTTGACACTGAAATGCTTGAAAATACTTAATATTTGACCTTGAATTTTTTTTTCATGTATATTTGAAATATAAAAACAAGAGGATATGAAAGAGGGATACATGGATGTATCGATGTTGGTCTCATGGTGATCACACAGTAATTCAATTTAATAAAAAGAGGCTCTTGTAAATTTTATTTTAGAATTTAAAAGGTGATAATGGATAGATGATGTTTGATAGGGTCTCTTTTCTTTTAAAAAAAAAAAAACCTGTACACTGGTGACTCCTTGTCTGAAGGGGTTAGTTTGTTGTCTTATCTCTGTCTGAAGCCGACTTTTTTTTGGCGGCTCCTTCTTGATTGCAATACATTGTTTTGGAAACTAATTCATATGACAAACACCACACTAAATGCCCTTGAGGTATTGGAACCTGCTCAACCCCTAGTTTGCAGTATCTGCAACTCCATGGCTGCTGCGAGTTGGGAGAATTTTTAGAGTGGTTTCTACACACCCTGATATAGTGCTCTGATGTTTTTATTGTAGATTTTGGTCACAAAAGATCGCTACTCCTCACTCCTTCCCCTCCATGCTGCTCAGCAGCCAGTAACTGCTATGGGTTTCTTATCAAAATTTATACACTGACCAAGTTTGATCTTTTTGAAAGTTTAAAACTGCCCTCTCACTTTTTATTATTGAATCTTTTATTTTCAGACCTTTGGTCTCTTAAGCTGGTGATTTTTACCTCATCGTGTTTAGTCTCTCTTTTAGTAATGTTGACTTGCCTTGTTCTCTTCAGACTGCTTTTCCATCTCAACTATTTCTACCTATAGTTCTGGCAGCTGTCAATCCAGGGCCATAGCTTTCTCATCTTCCACAGTGGAATTTATGAAGGGGCTGATTGGAGTAGCTTCTGCCACACATATTATATTGCCTTATTGGATGTCTTTGATAATATTGTCTGAACTGTGGATTTTGTAACATCAGTTTGTTTCACTGTAAAACGAACCATATCTAGATGATTTCCTTGTTGAAGTCTACTGTACCCTGGTAAAATGAAGAGTGTGGCAACTGTACAAGCCTACAAATTGCCCCATGTCCAATATTGCAGAAGTCCTTTGCCATGGTCACAAATTGACAAGTAATGCGCAGGGACTCCTTTAACAAGCCTGTTGACCCTCTTGGCATAAATATGTATCCTCAATATTTTCTTTGACTACATCTGCAAAGATCTAGATGATGATAAATAATATCCAGAATAAGTATACTGGCCATGATAATCAGATTTGGTGTTTAAATGCTAGTGTAATGTTTGACCATGTTTTGGTGGCTAGCACATTGACTGGTCGTTTTCAGTTTAGGTAGCATTGTCAGGTACCCAGCTTATAATAATGTTTTTTAACAATTTTTGAAATGCATGCTGCCCTTCTCTCTGTCTTGACATCTGACCTTGATGAAATTCATTGAGCCTTTTTATTACATCTATATCCACATACATAATTGTTTCTATTAGATGTCTATAATCTTGTCTGGTAAAGGGATTTTACTGATGTCTTGGCGTATGTGAGTGATTTTGCCATTTCTTAAATCTGGCAGGGATTGTTTGAATACAGACAGTTACCGCCACCATTTCTCTCCTGAGCAAATTATCAGAGAAAGTTGTCAAAGTCTGGTTGGACTTATTTTTAAAGTTAATATCCACCTTTCTCCTTTTCAATGAGGGAGACAGCCTGTGTTCTAGGCCCTGCCGTTATTGCAATTAGGTTGGGTCGCACTTTCTTTGGGGCTGTCTTAAGGGACTAAGTTAGAGTAGAGGGAATCGGTTGCATGCTGTGAGAATTTTATAACACCCCTCTGTTTTAGTGGACCATGCAACAGTTAGGAAGTTGGATTTCAATTGCAACTTAATCTTAAACAGGATACATCCAAGTGAGGGTGTTTGTGTCATATCCACTTTGAAATGACTGCCCACTCTACAATTTTATTCTTACCCTACAGGGTGGCTATAGTTTAAAAAAAACAAAACAACCACACTTGCGCCTTCTGGGCGGTTTAACTCTTCACATCAAGAAGGCCTATGACACTACGAGCAATAAAGGCATCTTGCATGTTTGGAGGATGCAGTCTTTTACTTACTTTTGTTTGGAGGGTTTTTTCACCCATAATTTAAAAGAGACATTGGTGAAGCCTATTCCAACATAAAGTCCTGTTACACTTAGGAACCTTGATGAGCTGCACGTCCTCCAAGCCTGAGTGCAAATTAAGAACTATATGGGTTCGGGAGAAGTTGTCGGCGGTGTGTTCCCTTGTTCCCTCCCTGTAAACAGCACTGCGATTTGTTTTCCTGGCTGCCATGCTGAGCGGCGTCAGTGCCCTGTCCGGCTCCAACTGCCTCTTCTCCTTTCTGACACCTTGTCGTCTTTCCCTGCTTCCTCACTTTCACTACAACCTCTCCCACAACTTTCGTCGGACTCTAATTTCGCAGTGTAAACACTGACGAGTTTTCACCCAGCCATCCCGGATCGGGGCTGGGTGGGGTGACTGCCTCACCCCCACCCTCACTCTTCCCACATCCCTCTCTCTTTTCAGTCTATCAATTTTACGCCCAACCTAAGGTGGAGCCGCCATACTGATGGGTTTCCTGTTCACCGGGCAGGAGGAGTGGCCTCTAATTGTGGCAGCTGGCTTTGTCGGCTTCGTTTACACCGATCTCAAAGCAGGCCACTGCGCTGGGTGATTAGCGTTTGCATCCTTAGTAATAATAGGGTCCCAATGCCCAATCATGATTTTGACTCACACTTTACCTTCGTCAGAGCCGCTCTACGGCAGAAAAGGTGGTGCCCCCTTGCTTTCTCAGGGGCACCTCCAAACTCCTTTGACCCGAGAGGAGGCTTACTTTTCTACTAGGCCTGGGGGTGCGGTGGACTCGCCTCACTCTTTTCTCTCTCTCCTTTTTCCAGCGGCAATCCCCACTTTACTTTCACAGGGGACTCTTCTTATAGTACTCCATAGGTTAAATCACCTTTGAACTCGCTGACCAAGGAAGGGTCAAGGTCAAATGTGTGATCATAAAACAAGGAGGGGCCTCGAGACCCACCCCTACACTCTTCGTCACGTTCGACTGTGACAAGTTCCCAGAGTCAGTGCGTGCCGGTTGGTATCGCTGCCGCGTGAAGGCATTTGTGCCACTGCCGCGGAGATGCTACTACTGCCACCGCTTCGGCCCTCTGAATCGCTCCTTTAGACCTGCAAATTTAGCGTTACGGAAAGTCTATGTAAGTTGCTCCAAGGGTGCACATGATAAATCTAAATAGTGTGTGGCCAAGTGTGTCTTTTGCGGAGAACCGCGCCCATTCAGAACCCTTCTCCAGGTTCTACCCAACCCGGGTGCTTTCCTGGTACAGATGGCGGCACAAAGCGTTCACACCCAGCCGCGGTTAAACCAGAGGTCTCACCCTCCACTATGGTGACCGTTTCCCGTAAGGCGAAACGGCCCTGCGCCTCCACCGTGTCGTTAGACTCAAGAGGCAACACCCCTGAAGTTGGTGATGAGGCTGTCTTCCGGGATTGCTAAATCTGCTCCCGAAAGGAGGACAGCACCAAAGGAGCTTTGGCTCTTACTCACCCCCCCGTAAGGGGCGCGGCGATTTGCCATCCTGGCCGCCGTGCTGACGGGACTCAGCACCCCGTCCGACCCCAGCTTAGCCTCTTCTCCTTCCTTCAAAACACTTGTTTCCTTGCTTTTCATACAACCTATCCCACAACTTTCTCTGCTAAGCCTCTAATTTCACAGGGTAGATGCTGACCTTCTCAGCCAACCGTCCAGGATCGGGGCTGAGGGGGGAGGGGACAATGTTCCCTAACCCCTGAGCCCGGTCTGGGGTGGCTGGTTTTTAACAACCTACTTCATCCCCACCCATACCTTCCTCACATCCTTTTTCCTCTCCTCTTCACATTCTGTCAATTTCACGCCGTGTTCAAGGTGGAGCCACCATGCCGATGGACTGCCAGGCCATCAGGCGGAAAGGGTGGTCCCAAATGGCGGCGCCTGGCTCTGCCAGGCCTGTAAGCACCTCTTGCAGTGCGGGCAACTGCAAGAGGTGATGAGCTATCTTTTTGCAGGAGACCATGCTAGGTGCGTGCCCCCTGCCCGCCCTCCCGGGGTATAAGGGTCTTGCGACCCCACCACCGCGGGATGGCCGGGCTGGGGGATGCGCGGTCTACACCCGGCGTGATGTCTTTGTTCTTCCTTTCTCTTTAGATACCCCCTTTCAGGCAGTGGCTGTCCAACTGCACCTGGATAGGAGGTATACTATCATTTCTGCGTACATTCCACCGTCAGCTGACTTTGACGCGGGGGACTTTCGCCGCCTTGTGGCACGATTGCCGAGGTCCTATCTCTTGCTTGGAGATCTGAACGGCAGGCATCCTCTCTGGCGAGATTACTCCATAAATCCCAGGGGACAAGCCCTTGCCGATCTGATCGAAGAGCTTGAGATGGGTGTCCTAAACGTGGATGAGTTTACGCATCACTGTCCGAGAACCGCTTCATTTTCTTGCCTTGACCTATCTTTGTGCTCTTCGGATGCACAGCCTGATTTTGATGGGGGGTGGTCGATGACCTCCATGGTAGTGATCACTTTCCAATTCAAATATCATTTTCAGGGCAACTGCTGCCTGAGAGCCCACCTCGGTGGTGCTTGGCGCGGGCGCGGTGGCTTGCATTTCAGGAAATGACTGAATTTTCTATCTAAGTCGAGGAGTTTAGGTCGGTAGATGAGGCCGTTGAGTTGTTCTCCGGCAACCTCATTGCGCGGGCCTGACTACTATTTCTAGGACGTCTGGCCGTTTTGCACGCCGACCACTCCCATGGTGGTCGGCCGAGTGTGAGACGGCCCTCAAACAGAAGCGTTATGCCTACATGCGCTATAAGCGGCGCCCGAACGATTTCACTGTCGCTGAATTTCGTCGGGCTAGGGCTATACTTCGAAGCACGCCTGCCGGTCTTTTTGGCGTGCAAAGGTGTCTTCACTTAACGGGAAGACCGCTTTAGCAGAGGTGTGGAAGCGAGTCAAAAGGATTCGGGGCAAGTTCTCGCACGACTTCCGTCCCGTTCTCCAGGAGAATGGGACCGCAATCTCGGACCACGCGTCCGTGGCGGAATCCTTAGCGACCGCAGTTTCCGCATTCTCTAGCCGGGATGCTGCTCCGCCAGCATTCAATGCACGTCGTGATGTCGCGGAAGGCCTCCGCCTGGACTTTACCCCCAGAGGCAGAGAACCCTTCAACGACAAGTTTACTGTGAGTGAGTTCCGCTCCGCTCTCGTTTCGTTCGCGGACACCGCCCATGGTCCGGACGATGTCCCGTACGCCATGCTTTGACACCTGGGTGAGCGAGGCATAGCCTTCTTGTTAGATCTGTTCAACAGGATCTGGGTGGAGGGTCTTCTCCCAGACTCCTGGCGAATCGCTACTGTGGTCGCCTTTCGCAAACCGGGGAGAGATCACTCTACTCTGACCGGTTTCCGCACAATCTCGCTAACCTCTCGCGTGTGCAAGTTGATTGAGAAATTGGTAAATGTTAGATTAGCCTTTTTCCTGGACAGCGGAGGCCATCTGTCTTCTGCACAGTGCGGCTTCCGCAAGTTCCGCACAGGTTTCGGTTTTCTTTGGCCAAGACTAAGGTGGTGCACTTCTGCCGCCATCCACGGCTTCACCCCGACCCAGATTTGTTTCTTAATGGGGTGCGCCAGGGGGCTGGTGGAATCGCACCGTTTCCTCGGTCTTGTATTCGACCGACGCCTCACTTGGGAGGCTCATATTCGCAGCCTTAGGGTCTCTTGTACCCGCGCCATGGACATTCTCCGTTCCGTGACGTTCAGCGCTTGGGGCGCTGATCGGGCTACTGCCCTACTTTTTTATCGATCCTTTGTTTGTTTGTATCCCGACTACGGATGCGAGTTTTATGCATCCGCAGCCGAGCGTTTATTGCAGAAGGTGGATTCGATCCACCACACCGGCCTTCGCCTTGCGACCGGTGCCTTCCGCACTTTCCCCATTGAGAGCCTGTTGGTCGATGCTGGGGAGATGCCACTCGCTCTGCGCCGCGTGCAGTGCATCACTCGCCTGTACGCGCGAGCCCGGTGCCTTCCTCAGTCGGCAACAGCTCTCACTGCATCCGCAGCTGATCTCGATTGTGCCTATGCCGCCAAGAGACGCCAGTCATACCCTAAGCCCTTTGGGTTTAGGGCCAGGAAACTCCTTCGAGAGCTAGATATAGCTCTCGGGCCGGTGGCACCCCTGGTTCTGCCCAGGACGCCACCCTGGAGGGTTCCACCTTTGGCTATTTGTCGCTATGATTCTGTTCCCAAAGCTCCTCCCGCGCCAGGAGTATCGCGTTCGACCTTTTTGGAGCACACCTCATGGCACGCCGGAACCATGCCAGTGTATACGGATGGCTCCAAGTCCCAAGAGGGGGTTGGCTTCCACGCTGTATCCCCTCTGTTTGTAGTCAGCGGGGCTCTGCCAGGCGCTGCGTCTTTCTTCACGGCCGAGCTGGTGGCAATACACCACTCGGTACGGGAGATTACGCGACGTGCCCGGTTCGGAGACCGGATTGTGATCTATAGCGACTCACAAAGCGCCCTGAGTGCTCTCGGGGCATTGGAATCTCCGCATCCCCTGGTTCGCGATATCCGTGACGCCACGGTTTTGGCGAGCCGGGCAGATGTCGAGATTATCTTCTGCTGGGTTCCTCGACATGTAGGAATTGCGGGGAATGAGCGCGCCAAAGAGTCCGCGAGGACTCTGCGACCGGACCAGCGTTTCGCTCTTCCTCACACCGACTACATGGCAGGAATACGGGCAGCTCTTCGGACTGCTTGGCAAAGAAGATGGGAGACGGTCGAAGGGAACTTAAAGTTGCGTGCCATTGCGCCGCGACTGTTCCCATGGACCTATCCCCCAATGCCGCGGCGGCTTCAAGTTGCTTTCTGTCGTCTTCGAATCGGACACACTCGTGTGACGCATCGCTACTTGATGGAGCGCTGGCATGCGCCCTATTGCAACGACTGCGTCGTCCCCCAGACTGTTCGGCATATTCTTTTCGAATGTCCCAGTCTGGGTGATCTTCGCGCACGATACCTGTCTCGGTACCGGGATGGGCGGGGTCGCTACCGCCTGTCCCTTGTACTCGGGACGAGTGCGTGCACCATGACTGGTGGACTTATTGACTTTTGGGGGGAGGCCGGCCTTCTCCCCTTTATTTAAGGTTCCTTTTTTTTTATTGTTTTGTTTGTAGGTTGCACTCTCCTGCACCGGGGTGAGGGGGACCTCCCCCCGCTGCCGGAGATTGCTTCGATTGTTAAGTTTTTCCACTTTATATCATTGTTAAGTTTTCATATTTTTACTTTAAAGTAGCCTAGTTCTAGGCTGTCGTGTTTTTCGGCGACTTATGCCCAAGTGGGTAGTTGCCAGATGGGCTCCATAAAATTTAAAAAAAAAAAAATGCCACGGTTATAGCGAGCCGGGCAGATGTCGAGATTATCTTCTGCTGGGTTCCTGGACATGTAGGAATTGCGGGGAATGAGCGCGCCGATGAGGGCGTCAAAGAGTCCGCGATGACTGGGCGAACGGACCAGCGTTTCGCTCTTCCTCACACTGACTAGATGGCAGGAATACGAGCATCTCTTCGTACTGCTTGGCAAAGAAGATGGGAGACGGTCGAAGGGAACTTAGAGTTGAGTGTCATTGCGCCGCGACTGTTCCCATGGACCTATCCCCCAATGCCGTGACGGCTTCAGGTCGCTTTCTGTCGTCTCCGAATCGGACACACTCGTGTGACGCAGTGCTATTTGATGGAGCGCTCGCATGCGCCCTATTGCGACGACTGCGTCGTCCCCCAGACTGTTCGGCATATTCTTGTCGAATGTTCCAGTCTGGGTGATCTTCGCGCACGTTACCTGTCCCAGTATCGGGATGGGCGGGGTCGCTACCGCCTGTCCCTTGTACTCGGGATGAGTGCGTGCACATTGACTGGTGGACTTGTTGACTTTTTGGGGGAGGCCGGCCTTCTCCCTAGTATTAAGGCAGTGCTTGTTTTTTTTTCCTTTAGGTTGCACCCTCCTGCGCCGGGGGGACCTTCCCCGGCGCAGGAGGGGACCTTCTTCCTTTCTCCCTCTTAGCGCTATTTTTTTCTACGATTATCCCCTCACCCTCTTGCCTTTAAGACCTCACCACCTACCTTATGCCGTGTCAGAAGAGAAGCTTTGGAACCTCTATAAACAAAGCCCTGAGGTCGCAAGAGGCCCCGACTTGAGGGGTCCCGGGCATTGTGGCGCGATTAATGGGAAGATCGGGTGATGGGAACTTGTTTCGTTCCATTGCCTCGATTCACTGTTGAATCACCCTATGGTGACAACGGCGGTAAAACACCTAATATAATAATAATAATCCATTACCTCGCCACTGTTCCCGTGGGCCTACCCCCCAATTCCTTGGCTTCTTCAAGTCTCCTTTTTGTCGTCTTCGAATTGAGCAGTTTCGCGGGACGCACCGTCATTTGAAGGAACGCTCGCCCACACTTTATTACGACGACCTCTTTCTTTCCCAGACTATTCGGCGCATTCTTGTTGAATGTCCCAGTCTGGGTGATTTCGCCCACGTTACCTGTCTACCGGGACTAGGCGGGGTTGCTACCGCTTCTTTCGTACTCGGGATGGATTTGTACACGCACTTCCAGACTGTACGACTTCCTGGGGAAGGCCATTTTATTTGACTGTTGTTAGGCGCATGTTCCGGTTCCTGGGGGAGGCGAAACTTCCCTCGACGCCGCAGCGGTTCCTTCTTTTTGCTTTTTCTGTTTGCTAGGTTTATTTTATTTTATTTTTTTTTAGTACATTTTTGAGGTGGGGCTTTGTTTTGTTTTTGTAATGTAGCCTAGTAATAGGCTAAATTTATTATGATGACTTATGCCCCTTTGCTGGCAGTCACCAGATAGTTACCTTAAACAAATGTGGAAAACTCGTAAACGTTAAAATTGATTTTTTTTAAAAATTATCAACAGTTGACTCAGTTTGAAAAGAAGCCGAAGTGTCCTTATGATTGCGAATCGATTATATCGACCTATTCCAACACTCGAAACCATCCCCACCTCATCGATGAGCGGGATCTGTTCAAAAAGGGGAAAGCAAAGTTGACGACCAAAGCACTCAGGAAACACGATCGTGAAGAAGGAACCGCAGGTAAGTCCCTTCCCCGGACTTGCAGTGTGGACTGTCGTAGAATGACTCCCGACGATACTATATATAACACTATTCGTTGAGGGAACTTCCTTAATTATCTTTAGAGTGCGTTTTACTGTCTGGCGGCCGATATTATATATCTTCAAAATGCTTAAGAAGTGGAACTGAGCTCAAGGATAATAATATTGCTATCATTAATAAAATAGAGTTTTATTAATAATAACTATAAACAAAACACAAAAACGGAAAATATTGACAAACAGAATGGAAAGGGTCGTGGAGACTCGGGCTAATCCAAGGATTTAAGGGATCAAAAAAGGTAAAACAAATATGGAGTTAAAGAGATGGGATGGTTCGATAAACCATTTAAAGCACAGGATAGAATTGACAAATAAGGGATCAATACTCAAAAGGTGACGCTTGGCTTACGTAACTTCATTAGGGTGCAGTGGAAGGTACTTGAAGGAATATTCGGTCCGCTGGCGAGTTCCAGCCGAAGGGGGGGGATAAAAGGATCCTGACGAGGCGTCTTGGAAAGGAGAACCGTTACTCGACGAACGGCTCGACGAACAATGGCTGTTCTACTTTGTTCTCTTCTGAACAAAGGGGGGATGAAAACCGTCTCTTGTCTACGGGCTCAAGAACAATGGCTGTTCTAATGTTGTTCTCCTTTGAACAACAGGGGGGGGATGAGAACCGTTTCTTGGCGAAGGGCTCAAAACGAACAATGGCTGTTCTAATGTTGTTCTCCTTGAACAACAGGGGGGGGATGAGAACCGTTTCTTGGCGAAGGGCTCAAAACGAACAATGGCTGTTCTAGGTTGTTCTCTTCTGAACAAAGGGGGGGGATGAGAACCGTCTCTTGTCTACGGGCTCAAGAACAATGGCTGTTCTAATGTTGTTCTCCTTGAACAACAGGGGGGGTGAGAACCGTTTCTTGGCGAAGGGCTCAAAACGAACAATGGCTGTTCTAATGTTGTTCTCCTTGAACAACAGGGGGGGGGATGCCTTGGGGACTTGGCGTCACTAAAGGCTCGAACCTTTGGCACTCAAGGAATATTGTCCTCCTTCTGGACAAGTGATGGTGAATCTCGAGGTCGAGGTCCCTTGGCGCACAAAGGGAGAGAGGGTCGTGGTGATGTTTCGCGACGAAAATCTGGATCTCCAATCTGATCTTAGTGGTAAAGTTTCCATATAAATAGCCAGGACATCTCCTTGGCGTGGGGGAGAATGGGGTGGAAGCTTCGAGGGAACGCACAGCTGGGCCGGAGAAAAATGCCTTATCTGTCCATAAGCCTAACTCGATCAGGCGAGGTCGGCGTATGGGGGCGAACGGGGGGGACGATAACCTCCTTGTTTAAACATTGACGTCCGGTAGCTGTTGATAAGACTCCAAGCCTCGAATCGAAGATGCACGTGGGCCTCCTCGAGGTTTTAACTAATATGGGATAGGAGTTGAATTTAACACAGATTCAACTCGTTCTATCACATGGACCTAAGCAAGTTCTCTTTTCCTCAAGTCCCCGCATTTCATTTAACACCAATACTCACTATTTGTGTATATCCTAGACCCATTTTAACAGGATCTGAATCGCGGCTGTGTGCAACAGAGTCCTCTCTCTCAAAGTCTGACCATCCCATTGTGACTTATCTCTCATGTGTGAGTGGTTTGACCAACTAGTCGAATGGTCACAACTGGTGTGCTGCTACTTCAAGACTTCAACTTTAATCAGTTTTCCACACAGGAGTTGGCGCACTTCATCGCCTTATTAAACACAAAGTCACGTATCTTTTCAATGCTCAATTTGCTCTTTAAGGCCATGGGGTGTTATGGGCTGTAGCATTTCGTCCACTCCTGACTAGAATTCTCCTAGCATGTCTCTTCACAAACCCTCTCCATTTATACATCTATTACACTAGCCAACAAATTTTAACTTTATCTCTGCTACAAGAGTAAATGTCGTTGTAACTAACTAATTTTGGTGTGCTGATTCCAAATCTCAGATTTGTCCTAGCACGTAACGTTCCTAAGTTATGCAACTAGGCTATATGACTCACTTTGTCACCTTGGATCAATTAATAATATAATTATTACGAGTTTGAGAAGAATGAGATGTTTCTGGGCAAAGGTTTGGAATTGGGGCACCCTATTTGGCACTATGTACATCCTTTTGTCAGACCTAGACAAGATATGTATTACATATAAAAGAGCTAGTACTCACCTAACTATAAATTTCTTGAAAAATGTTTGAAGCTTGGTCTTGCACTAGTACGTGGATATAGGATCCTCCCGTTGTAGAAACCAGCAGTAGTCACCCATCATGTTTTCGTTTAAGCGGCCTTGATACCTGCTTTCCATCATTGCGATATCTCGGTGGAACCTTTCCCCATGTTCGTCACTAATATCACTCATATTAGATGGAAAGAAATCTTGATGCGAATGCAAGAAATGCATCTTAAGAGACATTCGATGATAGGCCTTTAGCATGTTGTCGACTAGTTCTTCATAGTTTCCAGCCCTATGATTGATTACCAAGGAAGTTCTGCACTACATGGACAAATGAATCACATGCTGCCAACTCAAGTGGAGTTAGTTTATTTCTGAACTCCCTGTCACGTATCAATTCTCTGATCTCTGGCCCTACAAAAATGCCAGCTTAAAGTTTTCTTTGCACCAAATTTCTCTTTGAGATACTGGAATCCATCAGAATCATGGGCCATTACTTTAACAAAATTCGTGATAAGGCCAAGAGTTTGATATGAAGTGGTGGAAGGTAGATCTTGTGTAGATGTACAAAAGGCATGTGCTTCACATTATATCGGCCAACTATGTGTTCTTCTCTATCGGGCCACTTTTTGACAATATAATGATTCCTGTCTTCACGGCTGTTCCATAGGTATAAGAAGCACATATTCTTTGTATGTATATCCTAGCTGCAGTCCAAGAAGTATAGAATTACCTTTAGATCACCACAGATATTCCACTTATGATGCAATTAATGAACACCTTCCAAAATAAATTTCATTGAGTCATATGTCTCTATCATCCCAACAATTAGTGCAGCAGGAATTGAAGTTTTTTTGTTACCATTGTGTAGCAACACAGCTTTGAGGCTAGCAGTACTTGCATTGATGGAGAGTCTCCATTCATCAGGTAAATGCTCGTTTCCTTGCTGATTCATGAGGCTTATTAACATCAGTACAGAAACAAGCACCATCTTCTTTATACAAGGCAGCTAAGGCCTCATGGCGTTTACGGAAAGTAGATATTTTTGCACCGTCCTCTAGAAGATTCCATTGCTGTAGTCTGGAGCCCAACAGTTCTGCGTTCTCCTTTGACAATGACATCTCTCACCAAATCAATCTTTCTGATTTATCAACTGGATCTGCTTTTCCTTAGAATCGTCATTGTTATCCTCTTATTCACGTGATGAATCATCATCTTTAACTGCACTAGCTAATGGAAGAACTGGTATTGGCATCTCCATATTATGGGGTACTGGTTTTATAGCTGATTTACAATCTGAATATACAATTTTTGACTTGTTCTTATTTGAGAATCCTGCAATATTTGTGATACAAAAGTAGCAATCAAAAACATGATTTATTAGCTCACACCACACCATTGGTGCAGCAAAAGGCATACCCTTCCGTTTGCCATTTAACCACTGTGTGAGCCCCTTATAACACACAGTACAAGATTTGTGAGGCCCAGGGCTTGTCTTGGTCACCAACTTTACAACCACAATAGTCATTGTATGCAGTTTTCACTCTTTTAGCTAAATTTTTCCGCTGGTTGCTTAGAGTATATCTTCCATAGATATAACAAAAGTTGTCTGGGCTATTTATACATCCTCGCCAATTCATGTTTTCAACTTAGTTTGTATATATCCTGTTATATACTTTTGTACAATCTTATTTCATTTACAAATTAATTGAGATATAAATCTGAAAGAAACATGCAATTAATCACTGCATGTAAATACCGTTTCAACACCACTACTATAATGGCTAAATTTGACATGATAAAGCAGGAACCAAACACACACAACACATCCTCTCACTACGGTAGTCAAAGCAACACTGCCCATATGTATAACTCAGGAACCTTACCTGCTAGAACAATTCTGATTACAGATTCGGAATCAGCATACTCGATTTAGTATAAATCACAAGTTAATACCCAAGTAGCAAAATCATTGTTGACTAATGTTATACAGAAATCCACTTCAGTCTTTTTTCTATTTTTACTCGATCTTGCAAGCTTTCACACACCCTGCCATTAACTCGCGTATATTCTATTTACAAGTCTATTTTCAGCGCATTCTTATGTCCCCATCCCTCAACCCACTCAGTCACAGCAAATATCTCCTCGTTCCTCACCCTATTTACCTTTCGCGCATCATGCCTCTCAACTAGTCCATTTGCATTAATCTCACTCGAGATCTTTTCTTCTTCCATACCATATTACTCGCTCCCGCGCATCAGCGTTAGCACCAACATACAGCTTCCTGGCTTATTCCACACTCAAACCCTTACCATTCACTAGCGCTAAAATTTCCCCAGAGACTTTCCTACCATTTAAAACCTTGTGGTTGCAATCTGCTTCATAGATACCACTCACAATGTACTTTGAAGACAACTGCAATTGTTCAAGGGTGACAATGGACTCGGATGCCATATCCCACCCCAGTAATATCCCCAAATATAAAGTTGGTCAGAAAGTCCTGACTCACTTAAGAAGGGGAAAGAAAACAAAATATTTTTATCGAGCAACACCAACATTAAGTAAGGTTAACCTTAATCATTCGACTACTAGCCTCCGTACGCTGCTGTTGTTTATTTCTCTTGCGCAGTTTATTTCTCTTTGGTGAGGTCGCAACTGACAGAAATAAGTTTGGAATAAAGTGGAATTAGTTTTGATTTTCTACTGTTACACGTGAAAACTTTCTACAAGAGTTGCTGTGAAGGAAATTTGCGATACTGAAGGCGAAGGTCTCGAGGTGATCTTACCCTTGACTATCAACCTTTGACAGCGAGGCTTTAGTGACAGCATTAAAAGTTGAACCTTCTGCAAACAGCCGTGATTTTGCAAACGTTGTTGGGAGTGTCATCTCATCAGACTGCTGAACCGATTTTGTTCACAAGAAGCCGAGATTGGATCCATATGACCTCACCGAAGCACAAGCTGCCCGTAGAGTCGAGATTTGCAGCCAACTTCTCAATAACCCAATGGACGACCGATTCTGGAGGCGAATTGTCGCATCAGATGAGAAGTGGGTGTACTTGGTTAATCACGATCGGGAGAGGAAATGGGTTACGCGAGGTGAACAAACGGAATCGGTTTAACAAGAATGTCCAAGGAATACTGCATTTTGAGCTTGTTCCACATGTTTGAGCCATCAACCCTAAACTGTATTGCCAACAGCTAGACCTCGTGTACAACAAACTGAAGGAGGAGTATCCTTCTTTGATCAATCGACGTCAGGCTTTGTTTCAGCAAGACACTACAAGGCTACACACTTCCAGGTTGACTATGGAGAAGTTCAAACAAATGGACGGTGTTGAGATCCGTCCATACCACCATTCAGTCCCGATGCCGCTCGGGGTGACTATGGCCTATTCTGCTCAATGGCACACTTCTTCCGCGACCAGCAATTCAACACTTTTGATCGAGTGAAGGAAGCTTGTTTACAGTATTTTGATTCAAACTCAACTGGCTGGTATCTGGAACAAATTCGGATGCTGGATGAAGATTGTAGAGAAGGATGGACTTTATTTTGAAGAATAAATGTTTGTGTTGCTCCATAAAATTTTGTTTTCTTTCTGGTTCCTAAGTGAGTCAGGACTTTGTGGCCATATACCATTACCTTGCTCTTTTCTGCATTCACTTTTACCTCTTATCTCTCACACCCTGTCGAAAGCTACAATCAACATTTCCAAACACCTCTCACTCTCAGCTACCAACACCAGATACATCAGCATGTACCAACGGAGACTGAACCCATCCCTCGTCAATCTCACACCCCTTTCTCTCGTTCACATACCTACTTCTCGCAGTACTCCATCCATAAAGATATTTGGCAGCCATGGCGACATCATACAACCTTCTCTTACACCCACACGCATTCCAAACTATTCACTCCTGGTATCTTTCGTCATATCGCCACACCTCACTTCCAACATATTCTTCACACCATCCGATAGTTTATCAATCATTTGCTATAATGGTTCTATATCTACACGACCAGAAGCTTTCTTCAGATCCATCATATACTTTAAATCTCTCATCCCTTGTTTTATGACCTAGATGTCTTGGTGGAAGATGCACGCACACACCCTGCGCCTTGTTTATCCCCTATTAATCCCTTATGTATCCTTATAATTTGTCCATACAATACCTACAACACACTTCCCCCTCAGGTTTTTTAATTCCTCTTTAATAGAATGGTACCTCCGCCCTGGAGGTAAGGCTGTGTTTTTTAATCTCTAGTAGCCACCTGTAGGAAAGGAGTTGTAGAGTGGTCAGTCCTTTTCAAGTGGATTAGACATGGCCACCCCACTTGGATGCAATCTGCGTCAGGTTAAATTGTTGCAATTGAATGTCCACTTCCTAACTGGAATGGATCGCTAGTTCAGGGGTGGTGCTATAAAATTCCCACAGCATGCAACAGCCTCCATCCACTCTAACCTGGTCCCTTAGGACAGTCTTTCAGAAAGCGCGGCCAATATTGGTGGGGGTCGCCAATACAGGATCGAAGGTTTTCACCTTTAATCTCCCAAGCGATCGGGAGGAGCAATGCAACAATGACACTGTTCTCTATTCTTTGCTCTAAAATGACTGACAAAACACTCGCCGCACCCACTCCAGAACGCAATCACCACCACTTTTTAGTATCTCAGCGACTATATCAACTACTCCAGCTAGCTTCTCATTTTTCAGACCTCTCCGGGCACTAACAATCCTCTTTCATGCTTATCCATACCCCGAAACCTCTGATTTATGCCCATGAAGCAAATCATATTTGCATCTTCTTCTATACCCACATTATAAAATTCATCAAAGTTTTCTCGCCATCTATTTTTGACCTCATTATGGCAAATACCCTGCCACTCTTGTCCTTGATGTTCGTTCACACAGCTATTCTATTTCTCACCCCTCTCACTTTCTAAAATAACTTCCTGCTCTCACGGCGATCATCATTCATCTTCCCTCCTAATTCTTCATTTGCTGCTTTCCTACTCTGTTTAATCAGTCTTTTCATTTTCCCTTTCTTTTCCTTGTATGCATTCAATGATTTCTCCCCAACATCCTCAGCACAATATGCGTTTGGAAGTTCTATTTGCTGTCCACTACATGTTTCACCTTTGTCATTCCACCATTCAGCATTTTGCTTCTTCTTTTCAGCACTTGGACTAGTATCACTTCCTTAAAATTGTTCCGCATTTGCACTATCTCCATGCTCGCACTTATTTCATTTCTTCTACCCTCAAGCATTCTCACACTCCCCCTTTCTCTTTGATTCAATAACATTTCACTTCTGATTATTCCATTTTCTTCATGCCTTCACCTAGATGCACCAACCATTTTGATCTTACACACCATAATCATGTTGTTGCATTGCTTCCCAGGAGCAAATGTCAATCATATGACCACATTCATAATTGCACACTCACACCTCTTACAGCTTTGACGTCAAATACGTTCCGCATCATATTCTTTCTTACTAAGCAGGAATCAACCACACTCTTAACGTCTCTTTTGCACACTTCATTGTGCTGAAAGATTTATTTGCTACACAAAAGTTTTTTCCCAACAGAACCCTACCACCCTCTCTCCATTTTCATTCCCTCTGGGTGTATCATAAGCTCCGGTCTAAGCTCCCTCTCTCATTCTTTCACCTTTTCATACATTCTAATCTCATACACCCATTCCCGATTCCATTCACCACTCGTCCGAAGTCATTCCAGAACCTCTTTCTTGGCTTCACTTATGTCATTAAAGGTTTTTATATTACAACCACGCCCAGTTTTCCCTTTGCACATCTTAACCTTCACCCACATAATTCTCAAGCTCGTGCATTCATACCCAGCCATTGCATCATGCCAATCATCACTTGAATCAACTGCCTCTCTTTCTCTGATCGCACCGCAGTCAGTCATTACACACACACACAGACACACTTCTCATCTGTGATCTCCTTGTTTTAAAGACATTGACTACCATTCCCCTCTTTCCCATACACCCTTCACAATCTCATACACTCGATCACACATGGAGGTTAATCTTCCTGATAGGCTGGGGTCCGCAGGTTCCTCGCCCATTGCCCGTCGCGGTCCTAGGATAAACCCAGAAGACACAGCTTCCCAGGCCAGCAGCCCCTTATCCGGGGTTAGTTGTTTTGCCACGCGCGCTGGGCAGCGTTAGGACAACTCTTCCTTCTGTCTAACAGTCAGGCAAATTACTGCTTGCAATATTGGGGATTGATCGTTGGAACTCATGAACGTGACTTTGCAGATACTTCCGGTGTACAGGATCCAGACACGTTGACTTTGTTGTCCTGTATAAGTGCCATTTCGATTCGGCCCAAGAACGAGTCCCAAGAGGAGAGGAGGGAGAGGAAGAACGCCCTTAAGGAACTCCGAAGGGTAAGGAAAAATGAATTGAGCTTGGTGTTTTTGTTTTTTTTTAATGGGAGGAGTTGACTTTTTTTCTTAGTGAAGACCTACTGTTTAAACGTAGGATCTGAACAATGGGTGTCTATACAACGTATAGTAATCTTCGACTTGCCTTACCCGATGTGGGTTAAGTTGCTTTTAATCGGAAACGGTGTTTCCAATCGGCTGTGCCGTAGTCACAACTCGGATGGGTCGGCAGATGCAATGACCTAATTCTGATTGGTTTTCCTTATCGCGGTCACACGGGCGCGTTAGAGCCAAACCAAACGGCGCTCACGTTTACTTTAATCTAAGTCCACCTCTACCTCCCATCCTTCTTAATCTTTTTGTGATGTATGCTTGATCCCCCTAGACTGTTAGGCACAGCCCGGGGAGTTCCTTGCGCGCTGCTTGTCCCGGTAACTGGATGAGCGGGGTCGCTACCACTTGTCTAATGTACTCGGGAATGGCTTGTGCTCACCTGACTGAAAGATTTTAGGGTAGAGGCGACCCGCCTTCATGGTAGTATGAGTTCTGTTACACTTGGTACCTGGAGGTGTTAGATTATCCTTCTTCATGGACACTCCACTATAACAAGACTTTCGTAGACATCACTACAGTCAGACTCTTTACCCTGAGCATCAACGGTATCACCTCCCTGGTGCTGGAAGAGGTTCTCGCTACGCTCTACATATAGACGACCCCTCAATCACTTTTAGTGGACCCCAGATGCCAACTAGGGATTGTCGACTCTAATAGGCATTGAACTGCATCTCTCGCAATGCTGAAGCACAAAGGCTCCAGTTTTCCTTGGTCAAGACTAAGATGGTACTCTAATGTCGCCACCCACGGAGGGCTTTCCTGTGTAGCCTGTTAGATGGGTATCAGGAGTTACTGCACTCGTCGAGGCCTTGTCACTAGGATGACTTGAACACTGATCGGGCATGGGAAAGTTTTTGGTTCACTTTCTCCTCGCCCACACTCGGCTCTACTTTACCTTTTTGTTATTATTAGTTATTATTATCAGTCTTAATATTTATAATGATCTTATGTATTATAACTTTAATCATCAGAGACCTGAGCAAACTTTTCTCACTGACTTCAAATCTGACTTTAGTTGTTCGATATTCGAAAATGCAATATGACCCCCGTCGCTGATAGAATGTAGCGTTTTACTCTGATTTCTTTGCCGAAACTGGTGATATATGGTTGCATAGCGCCATTGCTAGAAAAGAATTGCCTTCTGTATATCTCCATGTGCATTGAAAAGTTGAACTGACACAAAATGATGCATTTAACATATAGAAACTCTAAAATTTATCATTCTCAGGCGTAAACATATGATAAAGATAAATAGCCATGTTATGTTTATTCCACAAGCATCATAAAGTTAATGGTACTTATATTGCATGTATAAGAATGCTAAATAATGATTGAAGGGCTAATAAGTCAAAACTCGAATTCATAAACGTTGTGCATGGGATTTGAGTTTGAATTTTTTGTCAGGATTATCACAATGACCTCCCATCATGTTCTCATTCCAAAAGCCTTGATAGCAAGTTTCCATGGTCTTGATATCCTCATGGAAACGTTCACCTTGCTCGTCACTTACGGCTCCAAGATTTTCTGCGAAAAAGTCTAGGTGTGAATGCAGGAAGTGGATTTTAAGTGACATACGGCATCCCATTTCTTTATAAGATTTAAGAAGGTTATCCACGCCATCTCTGTATGCAGGTGACTTGTTGATGTCCAGAAAGTTTGCACATAACCACTTGAAGGCTAGCCATGCATTTAGTTCAAGAAGAGTGAGGGTCTTCTCGAAGTCAGGGTCTGTTAAAACCTCCCTGATTTGTGGTCCCACAAATATGCCTTCTTTTACTTTTGCCGTGCTGAGTTGTGGAAATTTTTTGCACAGATATTGGAATCCCTGAGAATTGTCGTTAGCCATTGCTTTCACGAAGTTTTTATATTAGACCTAGTTTCAAATGAAGAGGCAGATATATTTTCTGAGGCTCTACCAGGGGGACAGACTGAACACTGCTTATTCCAGGCTCATATGTAGATCGAAGTGTCCAGTCACGCTTGTCATAATGTTTTGCAGTAACATGGCTATCCCACAGGCAGAGGAAGCAACAGTACTTCGTGAATCCTCCTTGCATACCCATTAGCATGCCTATGACTTTTAGATCACAGATGTACCACTGATGTGCTTGGTAGTTTATGGCTTTAAGAAGAATATCCATATTGTCCTGTCTCCTTAAGGTGGACAGAATGGCCAATAGGAATGGAAGGCTTTACATTGTCATTGTGTAAGAGGACAGCTTTCAAGCTTGTCTTAGAAGCATGAATAAAGAGACGCCTCATATGTCTGTGACAAGGTTTTGAACAATCCATTTATATCATGGCAGTAGCAGAGAGGCCCATTAACTGTGAAGAATGAGGTTAAATCACGATTACGCTTTCTAAAGTAACTCGCATGCACATTTTTTTCGAGTAAGAATTTTCCCTGTAGTCAAGATGCTAGAGGTTCTGCTTTCTCCTTTGACAGTGACATCTCTCTCACAAGATCATTCAAATCTTCCCGAGTAAATAACTTTGGCTCAGAGTTAGCATCCTCATATTCAACATCCGCATCTAATGTGCATGCACCTTCAGTACTGCTATCATCAGGTGGAACTGGAATTGGCAAAGATACATCATGTGGAACTGGTTTGCACGCCTAATCCATGGTTGGATAAACAATTTGGTGCTTGTTCTTTGCAGAAAACCCTTTTGTGGTCACACTGCAGAAATAGCAATCTTCGAGATGATATCTGAGCTTTCTCCATATCATAGGAACAGCGAAGGGCATTGAAGCTTTTTTTTTGTTAATCCACTCATGTAATCCATTAGAGCAGGAAGTACAAATTTGGTGTGGTGCCCATGCTTTATCTTGGTCACCCAGAGGGCAACCAAGTAGAGTTTGTACATTTTCTTTATATCATTTGTGATAGTACGCTGCTGAGATTTTGTTGTAAAATGCCCACATACATAGCAGAATTTATCTGGGTGATTTTTGCACTCTCGAAGCATTTTTACTGCTTTGTGGAAATATTTGGAAGCCTCTTATGATCAACGCAGAAGGAGCAGCTTAGAAGATGCACATCACATGAGGAACCTGAAAGCATAAAAGATAATTATAAATAATTGCACAAAATATGCATGCGAGTTACAAATGTAAATGAATTCTTCTCTATACCCCTTTAAGCAGCAAGAACTCACGAACCATCTAGTTTGCTCATCTTATCAGTACAATAATGATGCATGCAATAGAGCAATACCAGTAATATACTACATTTTATAATCGCAGGCGGCCATTTTGAATTTTTGGCATATCTTAAAAACGGTACGCACTAGAGCAAAACCGAAGGCAGATTCGGGTTCAGCATGTAAAATGCATTTAGAAAAGTATAGTAAGGTCTCTATAATTGAACACACTCGCGGGAATCACTTCCCTTTTATGGAGCGCTCGCGTGCGCCTTATTGTGAAGACTGCGTTGTCATCCAGACTGTTCGGCACATTCTTGTTTAATTCCCAGTCTGGGTGATCTTCGCGCATGTTACCGGGACGACCGGGGGCGCTACCGTTCGTTCCTTGTACTCTGGAGTGGTTCGTGAAGATAGACTTGCGGATTATATGATTTTTTGGAGGAGGCTGGCCTCCTCCACTTTAATCACCGTTTATTGTAGGTTGCATGTTCCTGCGGCGGGCTTCCTTCTTGTCGCCCCTTTTGCTTTGTTTTTTGAGCCTTTGTTCCCTTTTTTATTGTTAATTATTTACGTATTTTTATTTGTGTTTTTTTTCAATCTAGCTTAGTAGAACAAATCACTGAGTGACAATTATGGGTACCCATGATAGCCATAACCTGTATGTAGAAGGAGAGATGAATTATTATGAGTTAGTATCAGAGAAATGACCTTAATTTGATACATATTTGTTTAAATTATAAACAAATTTGAATTTTGAATAAAATAATGATAAGTAGCATTCATTTCTTGAAAAAAAACCCAAACCCGGGTTTTTCAAATTTCAATTGAAAAAAAAAAAACAGGAATATAACCCGGGGTTTTTTTATTTGCCCACCCTGATAGGAAGTATACTGTTATTTTTGTGTCCATTCAACCGTCAGCCGACTTTGACGTGGGGAACTTCCACCGCCTCGTGGCACGGTTTCCGATGTCCTTTCTCTTGAACGGTAGATACCCCTTCTGGTGGACACTACTCGATCAATCCCAGGGGTCAAGTCCTTGCCGACCTGATCGACGAGCTGGAGATAGGTGTTCTAAATGTGGATAAGTTTACGCATCACTGCCAGAGAACCGTTTCATTTTTCGGTCTTAATCTATCTTTGTGCTCTCCGGATGCACAGCCTGATTTTAGGTGGGAAGTATTTGATGACCATGGTAGGGATCACTTTCCCATTCAAATATCATTTTCTGGATCCCTGCCGCCTGAGAGCTTTCCCTTTCTGGTAGTTCTTGCGCGGGCGCGGTGGTTCGCATTTCAAGAAATGACTGATATATCTGTCCCAGTCGAGAAGTTTAGGTAAGTGGATAAAGCCGTTGAGTTCTCCGGCAACCATCGCCGTGTACCTCTATCTACTATTCCTAGAACGTCTTGCTGTTGTTTAGCACGCCGACCGGTGCCGTGGTGGTCAGCCTAGTGTGAGACGGCCCTCAAACAGAAAGAAGGGTTATGCCTACACGCGCTCTAAGCGCCGCCCGAACGATTTTACTTGGTAAATTTCATCTCGCAAGGGCTAGGTTCTGATATGTTTCGAAGCATGTCCGCCGCTCTTCCATGCGGGCATACGTGTCTATTTTTAACGGGAAGACACTTCTAGTGGAGGTGTGGAATCGAATCAAAAGGATTCGGGGCAAGTTCTCTCAGGACCCTCGTCCCATTCTCCTGGGAATGGGTCCACAATATCGGAACCTGCATCCGTGGAGGAGTACTTCTCTAGCTGGGATGCTGCTCCACCAGCATTCAATGCGCCTCGTGTTATCGCTGATGTCCGCCAACTGGACTATACCTCCGGAAGCGGAGAACGCTTCAGTGACAGGTTTACATTGAATGAGTAGCGTTTCCCTCTCGCTTCTTACGCGGAAACCGAATTTGGTCCGGAAGATGCCCTCTATGACATGCTTCAACACCTGGATGAACGAAGCATGGCCTTTCTCTTCGATTTGTTCAACAGGATCTGAGCAGAGGGTATCCTACCAGACTCGTGGCGAATGGCTACTGTGCTCGATTTTAGCAAACCAGTGAGATATCATTTTACCCCGGCTTGCTTCCGCCTAATCTCTCTATCTCCTTCGTGTGCAAGTTGATGAAATTGGTAAATGTTAGGCTAGCCGCCTTTTTTCATGACAGCAGAGGCCACCTGTCTTCTGCACAGTGCGGCTTCCACAAGTTCCACTCCACGTCGGATGCTTTGTTCCCACTGGAGCATGCCGTCTGCAAGGCCACGTTTTTTTCGATCTTGAGAAAGCTTATGATATCACATGGCGTTACGGTATCATTGGAGACTCTCCACACGATAGGGGCGAGGGGACGCCTCCCAATTTTTATATCTGAATTTTTGCGAGATCGTCGATTCCGTGTACGCGTCTGGGGAGCCCTCTCCGGCACAATGGATCAGGAAGAGGGTCGCGCTGAGATGTGTACTCAGTGTCACACTCTTTACTCTGAGCATCAATGGTATCACCTCGGTGCTGCCGTAAGATGTTCTCGCTACGCTCTACGTGGACGAACTTTTGATCTCTTGGCTCGTCCCAGATGCCAATTCTGGAACGTCGACTCTACTAGGAATTGAACCGCGTCTCTCGCTATTCCGAAGCGCGCATGTTTTGGTTTTCCTTGGTTAAGACTAAGGTGGTGCACTTTTGCCGCTATCCACGGCTCCACCCCGAACCAGACTTGTTTCTAAATTGTGTTCACTAGGAAGTGATGTATTCGCACCATTTCCCTGGTCTTCTCTTTTTTACCGATGCCTCATCTGGGAGGCTAATATTCGTAGTGTTAGGTTCTATTGTGCCTTCTCCATGGACATTCATCGTTACGTGACGTTCAAGGCCTGCCGTGCTGATATGGCAACGGCCTTACTTTTCTATCGATCCTTTGTTCGTTCAAAGCTTGAAAACGGATGCGAGTTTTATGTATCCGCACCCGAGCGTCTATTGCGGAAGGTAGGCTCGATCCACCACACCAGCCTCCGCCTGGCGACCTGTGCCTTCCGCACGTCCCACATTGCGAGCCAACTTGTCGATGCTGGGGAGATGCCACTCACTCTGCGCCCTGCACAGTGCACTATTCGCCTGTACTCGGGAGTCCTGCGCCTTCATCAGTCGCCACCATCTCTCACTGCATTCGCAGCCGATCTCAACGGTCCCTATGCTGTCGAGAGACGCCAGTCATACCCAAAGCTCTAAACCGGGTTTAGGGCTAGGAAACTCATTCGAGAGCTCGCTATAGCTCTCGGGCCGGTGGCGCCCCTGGTTTTACCCAGGACGCCACCCTGGAATATATCACCTTTGATTATATTTCTCACCACGCCTCTGCTCCCAAAGCTTGTAGAGTGCCGGAACTATTGTGTTCGGCCTTTTTGAGCATACTTCGTCACGCAAGAGATCCGTTTCCACGCCGTATCTCCTCTGTTTGAAGTCAGCGGGGCTCTCCCAAGCTCTGCGTTTGTCTTCACGACCGAGCTGGTTGCAATACACCGCTGGGAACGGGAGCTAACGCGTCGAGCCAGCTTCGAAGATGTGAGTGTGATCTATAGTGACTCACAAAGCGCCTTGAGTGCTCTCAGGTCATTGGATTCTCCACATGCCCTGGTTCGTGGTAGCCGTGACGCCACGGTTTCCGCGAGCCAGGCGGATGTCGAGATTATCATTTGCTGGCTTGTTGGAATGAGCGCGCCGATGACGGACCCAAAGAGTCTGCGAGAACTTGGTGACCAGACCATCGTCTCGCTCTTCCTCACACCGATTGTAGGGCAGGAATCTGGGCTGCTTGGCAAAGATGGGAGACGGCCGAGGGGAATTTTAAAGTTACATGTCATTTCGCTGCGACTGTTCCCATGGACCTACCCCCAAATGCCGCGACGTCCCTAGGTTGGTTTCTGTCGTCTTCGAATTGGGCACACTCGTGAGATACACCGCCATTTGATGGAGCGATCGCCGGAACCTTGTTGCGATGGCTGCGTTGTCCCCCAGACTGTTCGGTACATTCTTGTTGAATGTCCCAGTCTGGGTGATCTTCGCGCACGTTACCTGTCCCCGTATCGGGATCGAGCAGGGTCGCTACCACATCTCCCTTGTACTGCGGACTGTCTAACATTTTGGAGGATGCTGGCCTCCATTTTATTTAACTCTCTTTGTTGTAGGCCGCATGTTCCTCCGTCGCGGGGCAGGCGGGCCTCTCCCGACGCCGCAGCGTGCTTCCTTGCCCTTTTGCTTTTTTTCCGGGGTGTTTTTTGTGTCCTTGTTATTTTTTTTCTTTTTATTCATCTAGCCTAGTATTAGGATGTAGCCTGATGACGGCGACTTTTGCCCTAGTAGGCAGTCACCAGATGGACCGCAAAAAATTGTTTTCCCGAAGAAGACTGCTCTCCTCCATTATATTTGACTTTGTTGATGACAGGTGTGCATGATCCGACGACGGAGGATGTCTGCTTTGTGCGTATTATTTCTGATTGTTTTTTTGTTTCTTTTTAATTTGGCCTTTTTGATATGCTGAAGGGGGATTTTTGCGACTAACTAGTTCCCTGGAGGCAGTCGCCAGATAGCACCTTTTAATTAAAAACGCTGGCAAGCCCGAGGGCACCATGGATCGGTCCTCATTTTGGGAGGTGCAAATGCAAGATAGTATTGTTTTGACACCAGATTGCGAACATAGAACCCTTCTTGAAACATGGGTGTGGTATCACCAGTTACACAATTGCGATGACTGGATGTGGATTTCCCTTAGGCAAGTTCCGGGCCGGAAGAGTGGATATGTTGTGTTTTGAAGACGAGGTGGAGAAAAGACTACGGGGATTCCCCCAATGGCAAGCTCAGTGTGTGGAAATTTTCTGTCCGCTCTCGCTCATCATATTGCGCTCGATTCTTAGTCATCGCCAGATGTACTAGGCTTTAATGCTCCGAGAGTTGGGCGAGGATAGTTTGATCATCGGCGTAGAATGTGATTTCGGAGAGGAAAACTGTTGGGGAGAGTACGGATCCCTCCGGCACTCGATCGTCTATGTAATTTATCCGTGATAGCTCGCTGTGGTGTTTTTTTTTTTTTGCTTGTGCTTGTCACCCTGAGAGAAAAGTGGCGAGTCGTTTGTTGGAGTTGAGTGATTTTTAGTTTTGGCTTATGAGGATGTGTTGAGGTACCGCTTTCCTCTGTCAGTTGTTGACATTGTATGTTATGTCAAGTATTTTGGATCTGTGGTATGGTTATGCTGAGCCTGTATTGGTGTTCCCATTTATTGCTGGTGAGGATGGTAGCTGTGAATTTGGTTAAACCAGTTATGTAATGCTTTGAGTTGTTGGAGGAGACTGAGTCGCTGTGTCTGATTCAGTGCGAGAGTTATGTCATCTGCGTATGACGCTTTGTGTATTTGAGTGATTGGTGTCGGTATGTCTTGCAGGTAAGAGCTAAACATGGTGAGGGACAGTGTGCACCCTTGAGGTGACACCATCTCTGACCATCAAATGTCACCCATCTGTCGAAGGTCGAAATCCTGATGACCGGGGAATTTATGAGGTGGAGAGTGTACTAGGATGCCTACTCTTGACCCTTTCTAGTGCGCATATGAGGTAATTATGCTGGACTCCATGGGACAAGGGGATTTTTCTTATACCGTGGGGTAAGATTTTTCCTCATGTTATTTGATTGTAGTTTTTTCATACGAAATTGTTTTCCAGGAGAGGCGAAAAGAAAAGAAAATGAATAAATTAGCGTTCAAAGAAGAGATGAAACGCCAAGTGAGACTTTCGGTCATTCGTCCCAAATGCAAAGTTGTGACTGTCGTTTGATTTATTTTTTAACTTTTGGATTTTGTAGCTATTTGCTCTTGCCGAATCTTTTATAAAGGGTTCATGCTGCAAAGTTCTTTTCTTTTTCCATGATTATAACTCGTCTGCTGGTTTATATATGACATTGACTGTTCCCAGAACGGGAAAGTTGGTACACTTAACGCAACTACCGGCATGAAAGGATGGGACCCATTACCGACCGGCTCATTGCCTATTACGCTCGTGTAATAACTTTTTACGAAATGTGCTGGAAGACGGTATGGGTATTCGCCTTGCCCCATGTGTTTTATTATCATTCGGATGTCATAATTTCCAATATTTGGATGCCATTTGGTATGGATTAATACACTCTTCAAAGAAATCTAAAAAATGTGCACTTTGAACAGTTTTATGAAATCTTATACCATATGGGCTAACTTCGAACCCAAATAACATTTGACCTAAGGGAATCGAATAGATAAGTACTCCAAAAAGCGTACTGTTTCCCTTCTAATACCTCTTTTGGAAGAGTACGAATGATCAAATGACCAGGGTTTTTTTCCCACTTAAGCTGGTGGGATCTGTGCAAGCGATGCAAAGTATAATTATTAAATATACAAACTAACAAAATAATAATGAGCGCCTAAAGATACTGCAAGAACTCTTAAAGAAATGAGTAGAACTGCTGGATCCTAGGAGCGTTAAAGCTCAAGACAAAGATCACCACTCTCATGAAGTACAACCTTCTGCCAGAAAAGCAATTAGTACATTTTATAATGGTAAATACCGTCAAAATTATAATCTATATAGATATCTCTTAACGTAAAAAAGAAATAGCATAGTTATATTTTCCAAATTACTGTAATTTTCGTAGCAGTTGCTTATTTGTATCTTTAACTAAATCATTAATTTTCATTCCCTTAACTAGAGGATCTTTAGTACCTATTTTAAAAGACGAATATAATATTTAGGTTGAATAATTTAAAATATCTGCTGTGTAAACGAGTTTTGGTAATAATTACAATTCATTGGCCTCTATATATTTAATTTAAATGTAATGAATGGAGGATTTAAAAGAGAATTTGTGCTTTGAGCCCTAAAAGGAAAGAGATATGGTCGCATTTAGCAACTATTGAACCTGGATGTTTGAAAGATGTCACCATGTTACTTGATTACATATCAGATTTGTCCCTCTAAATGACTTTAATCTTATAGAAAAACAATTAAAATAATGGCTTTATTTTATAATTAATATAAAAATTAAAACAAACCATATACAATAAACTAAACTCCAGAAACCTCTATTTGAATTTATTAAATGCTCTAAGTATGAACCCATTTTATCGAGGAAATATGAATGGAAACTATCTTATTAATTATGTATCATTAAGTAACAATTGTAAGATTCTACAATAATGTAAAACGTAAAAAAAATTAATGTATGATGTACAAATTTAATATTATTTGGAACTCATATCAAATGTACAAAATTTAACTACATATGTATCTTGTTTGCCGCAGTGTATGCGGCCCTTTTACATAAAAGGGAAATTAAAAAGTAGCTGAGGATGAAGATGTTCCAAATTCCCGCCGAATATATAATACCTAATCCAGCACCGAAGATTTCTTTGCACTTAAAGAAATCCCTGATCACCTGTGCCCAAGCTGCAATCGAGAGAGAAGATAACTCTACCCATTGGAGTCACTGCCTCACGTAAAAGGCACTCCGCGAAGAATCGAATGGATAGCCACCAACCCGAACCAAAAACCTTATCTGGCTTTCTAGGCCCCGTAAGGGGCGCGGCGATTTGCCATCCTGGCCGCCGTGCTGACGGGATACAGCGCTCCGTCCGGCCCCAGCTTAGCCTCTCTTCTTTCCTTCAGATAGCCCGATTTCTCCCCTACCTCGTTGCTTTTCATACAACCTCTCCCACAACTTTCTCTGGTCAGCCTCTAATTTCACAGGGTAGATGCTGACCTCCTTCTCAAGCCAACCACCCCGGATCGGGGCTGGGAGGAGAGGGGACATTGTTCCCTAACCCCTCAGCTCCGGTTCGGGATGGGGTTTTTTTAACAACCTGCTTCATCCCCACCCATACCTTCCTCACATCCCCTATTCTCTCCTCTTCACATTCTATCAATTTTACGCCGTGTCCAAGGTGGAGCCGCCATGCCGATGGACTGCCAGGCCACCAGGCGGGAGGGGTGGTCCCGAATGGCGGCGCCTGGCTCTGCCGGGCTTGTAAGCACCTCGCAGTGCGGGCAACTGCGAGAGGTGATGAGCTATTGCGTCCCGTATGACAAAAAAAACAAAAAAACCCAACCCCCAACTTCCCCAAGAAAATCAACGGAGCCGCCCTCGGGCAGCTCCACCGAGAAAATGGAGGTCTCCCCCCTTGTGCTTGCGCAAGGGACCCTCCATAATTCTTTAACCGGAGAGGAGGCTTACTCCTCTCCTACGCCTACGGGTGTAGGGGACCCCCTCACCCCCTTCTCTGGAGGTCCTTTCGGGCACCTCCCTATCTCCAACGGCAGTCCCTCCTTTGCTTTCTAAGGGGACTGCCAAGAAAGCCAGCAGGCAGCCCATTGCCGACCGCCCCTCGTGCAAGCGGCTCGGTAGGGCAAACCCCCTTAGGGGGGAGAGGGAAGCCAGGCCCCTTCGGTCGCTTCCCTCAAAAGACCTGCTGGCAAGAATTTTAAACCTTGCTGGGGTCAAGGCCTGTGCCTCCCCACACAAGACTGGCGACACTGCCAAGGGGACCTGCGATGTCCTGGGAGGGGATGGCCAACTGGAGGCCCCTCCTGTGATAAAACATGGTCCTTGAGGAGACCCAGCCTCAGATGGTAGGGCCTTCCATGGGGGGGAATCCGGGCTCGGCGCCAAGCACCGAACCCGAATCCGCCCCTATGCAAGGTCCCCCTCAAACGGCCGAAGGCTCCGAGGCAGTAAAAGGAGGGGAGGGATCTCCTCCGACAGGTGCCCCTACGACGACCAGGACCTTCTCCATTTCAGAGAGGGACCTGGCTGAGGCCGGCCCATCTGGCATGGGGGCTTCTGCCGACGGAGGTGAGAAGCGGGTTCATTCCCCGCCCTCCTCTCCTAAAAAGAAAAATACTAAAAAGACGAAGAAGACTCGGGGCTCTTCTCCATCCGCGGGGGCTGCGGGGACGGATGGGTCTGCTGCCACTTTGGTAGGCGACGACCAAGCCAAGATCGGCACATCCGGCCCCTCTACCCCCTCGTGTGCGGAGCCCCTGACTAAGACAAACACCAAGAATGCACAGGGCGGAGCCTCGATGACATCGGGGCCCCTCATTCAGAGGTTACCTGGCGTTTTCGAGCCCCCTGGCTTCAAGCGCTTCCTCGTTATTCGCTCCACTGATGGCACCATGTTGTCCAAGGGCAACATGATCCATCAGAGGAGAGGATTAGCTAGTGCAATTGGTAGAGAGCCGAAGGTAACCCGTTTCTCGGACGGGAGCCTTCTGGCGAATCCCGCCGAGGCGGCCAAGATAAGTGCTCTTCGGACACTTCATGGCACCCCGGTGAGTGTGACGCCGCACTCTACCATGAACTTTGTGAAAGGAGTAGTTTATGCGAGGGAACTCGTTGACTACTCCATTGAAGACATCCCCCTAGAGCTGGCCGACCATGGGGCGGTCAAGGTCGAACGTGTGATGAGAAAACAGGGAGGGGCCTCGAGACCCACCCCTATACTCTTCGTCACGTTCGACTGTGACAAGCTCCCTGAGTCGGTGCGTGCCGGTTGGTACCGCTACCGCGTGAAGGCATTCGTGCCACTGCCGCGGCGGTGCTATTACTGTCACCGCTTCGGCCATACGAATCGATCATGTAGACGTGCAAAATCGGGGTCACCCGAAGTCTGTGTAAATTGCTCCAAGGTCGCACACGATAAGTCCAAATCGTGTGTGGCCAAGTGTGTCAATTGCGGAGAGCCGCACCCTGCTTCTTCGAAGCAATGTGGTGCATATCTCCTTGAGAAAGAAGGCCAGGGATCGACTCTCATTCCGCGAGGCAAAGGACTTGGTCCTGGCACGCCCGGCTCTGCCTGGGACGTCATATGCCTCAATAGTTAGCAAGGCACCCTCTGCTCCTGGCCCATCCAGGCCAACGAGCACGGTTGTTTCCGCGCCCATTCGGAGCCCTTCTGCGGGCTCTACCCAACCCGGGCGCTCCCCTGGTAAAGCTGGCGGCAAAAATGGTTCATACCCTGCCCCGGCTAAAACCAGCGCTCCCCCCTCTTTCCCCAGCGTGACCGTTTCCCGTAAGGCGAAACGGCCACGCGCCTCCACCGAGTCGTTAGACTCACAGGAGGCAACACCCCTGAAGCTGGTCGCCAGGTCATCTTCCGGGGTTCCTAAAGCTGCTCCCCGAAAGGAGGACAGCAACAATGGAGCTTCGGCTCCTTCGCCCACGCCCCGAGGTGGAGCGAGTGGCTCGGAGACGGTGGCTCCTCGAAAAGAGGGCCCCCCGCCTCCGAATCCGCAACGCCCGACTAAGGTTTCGAGGCGGAGGGAGGAAAAGACTCGCATGGCGAGCCCAACCTCCCCCAATAAGTCCTCGAAGGCAACAGCGCCCGGGGTTCTGCCCCCGGGAAGCGTACGGCCATTCCCGTGAGGGTCTTCAATTCGAGGAGGGCCCCCGCGTCTCCTCCGAGCTAGGCCTGGAGGGCATATTCCTTCAATGGAATTGCCGTGGATTCCGGGCCAACTGGGGGGAGCTGCGGAGGCTCGTCTCGTCCCGTTCCCCGTTAGCTATTTTTTTGCAGGAGACCATGCTAGGTGCGTGCCCCCTCCCTGCCCTCCCGGGGTATAAGGGTCTTGCGACATCACCACCGCGGGATGGCCGGGCTGGGGGCTGCGCAGTTTACACCCGGCATGATGTCTCCGTTCTTCCTTTCTCTTTAGATACCTCCTTTCAGGCAGTGGCTGTGCAGCTGCACCTGGATAGGAGGTATACTATCATTTCTGCGTAAATTCCACCGTCAGCTGACTTCGACGCGTCGTGGCCCTATCTCTTGCTTGGAGATCTGAACGGCAGGCATCCTCTCTGGGGAGATTACTCCATAAATCCCAGGGGACAAGTCCTTGCCGATCTGATCGAAGAGCTTGAGATGGGCGTCCTAAACGTGGATGAGTTTACGCATCACTGTCCGAGAACCGCTTCATTTTCTTGCCTTGACCTATCTTTGTGCTCTTCGGATGCACAGCCTGATTTTGATTGGGGGGTGGTCGATGACCTCCATGGTAGTGATCACTTTCCCATTCAAATATCCTTTTCAGGGCAACTGCCGCCTGAGAGACCACCTCGGTGGTGCTTGGCGCGGGCGCGGTGGCCTGCATTTCAGGAAATGACTGAATTCTCTATCTAAGTCGAGGAGTTTAGGTCGGTAGATGAGGCCGTTGAGTTGTTCTCCGGCAACCTCATCGCCGTGGGCCTGACTACTATTCCTAGGACGTCTGGCCGTTTTGCACGCCGACCACTCCCATGGTGGTCGGCCGAGTGTGAGACGGCCCTCAAACAGAAGCGTTATGCCTACATGTGCTATAAGCGCCGCCCGAACGATTTCACTGTCGCTGAATTTCGTCGGGCTAGGTTTCGGTATATTTCGAAGCACGCCCGCCGCTCTTCTTGGCGGGCATACGTGTCTTCACTTAACGGGAAGACCCCTTTAGCTGAGGTGTGGAAGAGAGTCAAAAGGATTCGGGGCAAGTTCTCGCAGGACCCCCCTCCCGTTCTCCAGGAGAATGGGACCGCAATCTCTGACCCCGCGTCCGTGGCGGAATCCTTAGCGACCGCTTTTTCCGCATTCTCTAGCCGTGATGCTGCTCCGCCAGCATTCAATGCACGTCGTGATGTCGCGGAAGGCCGCCGGCTGGACTTTACCTCCAGAGGCGGAGAACCCTTCAACGACAAGTTTACTGTGAGTGAGTTGCGTTCCGCTCTCGCTTCGTGCGCGGACACCGCCCATGGTCCGGACGATGTCCCGTACGCCATGCTTCGACACCTGGGTGAGTGAGGCATGGCCTTTCTGTTAGATTTGTTTAACAGGATCTGGGTGGAAGGTCTTCTCCCAGACTCCTGGCGAATCGCTACTGTGCTCGCCTTTCGCAACCCGGGGAGAGATCACTCTACTCCGACTGGTTTCCGCCCAATCTCTCTAACCTCTTGCGTGTGCAAGTTGATGGAGAAATTGGTAAATGTTAGATTAGCCTATTTCCTGGACAGCGGAGGCCATCTGTCTTCTGCACAGTGCGGCTTCCGTAAGTTCCACTCCACGTCGGATGCTCTGCTCCGACTGGAAAATGCCGTCTGCGAGGCTTTCCTTCGTAGACAGCACTACGCCACGGTGTTTTTTTGATCTGGAGAAGGCCTATGATACCGCATGGCGATACGGTATCATGGAGACTCTCCACACGATGGGGGCGAGGGGACGCCTCCCAATGTTTATATCTGAATTTTTGCGAGATCGTCGATTCCGCGTACGGGTGGGGGGAGCCCTCTCCGGCCCAAAGGAGCAGGAAGAGGGTGTCCCGCAGGGAAGTGTCCTCAGTGTCACACTCTTTGCCCTGAGCATCAACGGCATCACCTCGGTGCTGCCGGAAGATGTTCTCGCTACGCTCTACGTGGACGACCTTTCGATCTCTTTTGGCGCGGCCCAGATGCCAACTCTGGAGCGTCGACTCCAACAGGCATTGAACCGCGTCTCTCGCTATGCCGAAGCGCACAGGTTTCGGTTTTCTTTGGCCAAGACTAAGGTGGTGCACTTCTGCCGCCATCCACGGCTTCACCCCGACCCAGATTTGTTTCTTAATGGGGTGCGCCTGGATGTGGTTGAGTCGCACCGTTTCCTTGGTCTTGTATTCGACCGACGCCTCACCTGGGAGGCTCATATTCGCAGCCTTAGGGTCTCTTGTACCCGCGCCATGGACATTCTCCGTTCCGTGACGTTCAGCGCTTGGGGCGCTGATAGGGTTACCGCCTTACTTTTTTATCGATCCTTTGTTCGCTCGAAGCTCGACTACGGATGCGAGTTTTATGCATCCGCAGCCGAGCGTTTATTGCGGAAGGTGGATTCGATCCACCACACCGGCCTTCGCCTTGCGACCGGTGCCTTCCGCACTTCCCCCATTGAGAGCCTGTTGGTCGATGCTGGGGAGATGCCACTCGCTCTGCGCCGCGTGCAGTGCATCACTCGCCTGTACGCGCGAGCGCGGCGCCTCCCTCAGTCGCCAACAGCTCTCACTGCATCCGCAGCTGATCTCGATGGTGCCTATGCCGCCGAGAGACGCCAGTCATACCCTAAGCCCTTTGGGTTTAGGGCCAGGAAACTCCTTTGAGAGGTAGATATAGCTCTCGGGCCGGTGGCGCCCCTGGTTCTGCCCAGGACGCCACCCTGGAGGGTACCACATTTGGCTATTTGTCGCCACGCCTCTGCTCCCAAAGCTTGTACTGCGCCGGGATTATTGCGTTCGACCTTTTTGGAGCACACATCGTGTCACGCTGGTACCGTGCCAGTGTATACGGATGGCTCCAAGTCCCAAGAGGGGGTCGGCTTCCACGCCGTATCCCCTCTGTTTGAAGTCAGCGGGGCTCTACCAGGCGCTGCGTCTGTCTTCACGGCCGAGCTGGTGGCAATACACCACTCGGTACGGGAGATTACGCGACGTGCCCGGTTCGGAGACCGGATTGTGATCTAAAGCGACTCACAAAGCGCCCTGAGTGCTCTCGGGGCATTGGAATCTCCGCATCCCCTGGTTCGCGAAATCCGTGACGCCACGGTTTTGGCGAGCCGGGCAGATGTCGAGATTATCTTCTGCTGGGTTCCTGGACATGTAGGAATTGCGGGGAATGAGCGCGCCGATGAGGGCGCCAAAGAGTCCGCGAGGACTCTGCGACCGGACCAGCGTTTCGCTCTTCCTCACACTGACTACATGGCAGAAATACGGGCAGCTCTTCGGACTGCTTGGCAAAGAAGATGGGAGACGGTCGAGGGTAACTTAAAGTTGCGTGCCATTGCGCCGCGACTGTTCCCATGGACCTATCCCCCAATGCCGCGGCGGCTTCAGGTTTCTTTCTGTCGTCTCCGAATCGGACACACTCGTGTGACGCATCGCTATCTGGTGGAGCGCTCGCCTGCGCCCTATTGCAACCACTGCGTTCGGCACATTCTTGTCGAATGTCCCAGTCTGGGTGATCTTCGCGCACGATACCTGTCCCGGTACCGGGATGGGCGGGGTCGCTACCGCCTGTCCCTTGTACTCGGGACGAGTGCGTGCACCATGACTAGTGGACTTATTGACTTTTGGGGGGAGGCTGGCCTTCTCCCTTTCATTTAACCCTGTTTAATTGTTGTTGTTTTTGTTATTGCTTTTTTATTGTTATTGTTATTTCTTTTTATTGCTTCCTGTTTAATTTTTAAAGTAGCCTAGAACTAGGCTGTTTGTTTACGGCGACTAATGCCTAAGTCGGCAGTCGCCAGATAGCCCCTTAATTAAAAAAAAAAAAAAAAAGAAATGGCTTTCTAGGAGTGGTACTAAAACTCGTTGACAAATCACTTTTGGTAACCAATCCACTCACTACAGGGCTACAACACACAGGAAAATAGGCTATTTTATGTAGAAATTTGGTATTATTTTTAACCCGATTGATCCCTGGTTCCACTACATGCGTATTCTCTAAGCGATATCCTCTTCAGTGGCAATGCCAAAGAGTAGGAATTTCCAGCAAAAATTTATGTCTCCTCGTTTCCTACGTGTCCGGTTAGATGTTAAAGTTAGCCACTGAGTATGTACGAGGTCGTTGATAGACCTAAGGATTGATCGCGCATGCTCGCTGATATGTTTAGCTCCTTCATGTCCTATGTCGTCATTAGGGTAGCAAGTTAGCGAGCAGAATGAGCCTTCGCAGGTATGGGAGGCTTAGGGGACTGTAAGCTACCGCTTGATTTAAAAAAAAAAATCATATAATTTGAAAGACATTTTTAGGTCATGTGGTCCCTCCTCTCCAATTACAGTGTTATATTGCCTATATACAGTCATCTTGTGAGGCTCAATACATATTTAGTAGCACATTGCATATAAAGTTCTAAATAAAACAACTGGCCATTAATTGTCATACCACGTAATTAGGCCTCCTTAATTTCTACTCTCCTATTTAGGGGTTTAAAATGTCGATTTCTTTTCGTTTTTAAACTCCCCTTTTTTTGCTATACTCGATTTGTAGGCACAAGCGCTTTATGGTGAATGGCGGCCTGCCTTTGGTGACACGCATCACAACTTGAACTTGACTGAAAGGTTTTGCCAGTCACAATTGAACAACATTAGATTATTTTAGTGTTACTCCTGGAAAGGCAGTCGGGGAGGTACCCTTGTGCCGTTTGTGGGAAGGGAGTTGGAGTTAACTTCATTATGTGCACTGCATGTTACAAGTGGGTGCATAGGAGGTGTTCAGGCCTGGGGAACATTAATCGAGCTCAAAATTTTGTCTGTTTAAAATGCGTAAGGAGGAGAAACGCTGTTCCTAGAGCGGAGAACACCATTGTTGTTGATGGACAGGTGGTGGAGGAAGTTGAACATTTCTGTTATTTGGGTGATGTACTGGATGGCGAGGGAGGTGTGGATAGAGGAGTTCGTGGCAGCAGCGTGGAGGAGGTGGGGGGATTACTTATCAACAGGGGGATCCCACTTAGGAACCGTGGAAAGGTTTATGATGCATGTGTCAGGCCAATCTTAATTTATGGATCAGAGACTTGGCGACTCACACAGAGGTTGGCAAAAGTGCTAATGAGCTGTGATAAGAGAATGTTGAAGTACAAGGCTGGTTTAACATTGTAGGATAGAGTTTGGAGTGAAGAGGTAGCTAGAAAGTGTGGTGTTGATGAGCTGGACGGAGTTGTGTGGAGAAGAAGATTGAGCACGTTTGGACATGTGAAGCGAAGAGATGAAGAAGAGGCACTTGGTAGGGTGAGAGAGTTTGAGATGGATGGAAGAAGACCAATAGGTAGACCCAAGAAAACATGGAAGAAGAATATAGGGGAAGACATAGTGATGTTAGGAGTGCAAGAAAACGAGGCGTATAATAGAGAAAGATGGTAGCAAACCATCAAACGCCTAACCTCAAGAAATCAAAATTGAGAAATCTGACGCAAAAAGGATTAAGTAAGTATGTACTCCTGATTGCGTTTATTATGTGCCGAGGCCTAACATACTATTTTATATTAATGTAGCCATATGTCGATACGAATGCTCAACCTTTGCCTTATGTATCTCTCGTGTAATTTTTTATTCTTGTCCTATCTTCCTCCCACTAGGGATTATCCTTCAATATATTAGAAAGATCTCAGAAAAAGGCCAGGGTTATATTAGAGTTGCATCACTACCAATAAGATGAGAAAAAGGAAATGTAGTGCTCACATTGCAAGATTGAAAGAAACCTCAAAAATGAGCACTTTAAAGTTTTATGAAATCGAATAATGGGTCCACACGTTGAACCGAAACATAACATTTGACGGAAGACAATCCAAATGAGTACTTTGAAGAGCAATGCTCTCATATGGTATTACCACTCCTTAACCTGGTGTGATTTGTGCAAGCGAGCAAACTACAGTTAGTTCTACATAACTACGAAATCGAAACGAGCGCTTAAAACACAGCCCAAATCCGTAAAGAAATGGGATTAAATAATAATGTAAAATATTGTAAAATAAATTAATGTAAGTAGACTGAATAAATTTAATATTGGTGGAACTCATTAAATGTATAAAAATTTATTCCATTTGTATACTGTTAAATACCGCAGTATGTGTGCGGGCCATTATGTAAAAGGGAAATTGGAAATGGCATCAAGATGTAAACTCTATTCTAAGAAGAGACACATCTTTAAGACTTTCGAAGTTCCCGCCAAATATAGAATACTGAATCCATCTTCAAGATTGTTTTACCTTTGAAGAAACCCTTGATCACCTTTATCCAACCACCAAGCAAGAACGAAGAGAACTCTCTACCCTTTAGGAGTTAGTGCCTCACGTACAAGTCACGCCCAGAATAATCACACGTTAGCCACCCAGGCGGACCAAGAAACCTGTTAGGTAGCCCTAAGACTAAGAGTATTATCTAAACTCAGTGACAAATCACCATTGGCATATTAATGCGACATTTTATAGCACTTAGACATAAGAAAAAAAATCCACTAATCCAACATGCTTCAACATAGAGTTATAATGCTTACACACATTTATTTAGCCGGTTGGGCATTTACAGTAGTGGATGGGAAGTGTCTGCTGTGAAGTATGTATATCTTCAGGAGGGCCATGTTTATTCAGCTGTAACTTTTGGTATAAAAAATAAGTAATGTTTTATGGATTTATGATATAGAAAACATTTGACATGGCTCACATTTGCTCACAATGAGAGGTTAGAAGTGAAATTTTGTCAGGCGAGAGTGGATCAAAATAGGTGTTCCCTATCAGGTTAAATCATAAACACTTGTCTTTTTCAGATATAAGATGACTACTTTGTGAAAACAGGACAACGTATATTTGCTGGGAAACGAGGAAGAGTCTCTGTCGGGCTGCAAGCTTCCATCCGAAGGCGACGTACTCCGAGTATATCTGCATCGCATGGGCGAAAAACGAATGGTGAAGCATGAAGCAGCAGTGCAGACTATGAAGGAGGTCGAAAGCTTTTGTGGGAAAGGACCGCATTCCCATTCGGCCTTTTCACCATGCTGTGAAGAAGCTCAAAGGTCTTGTGTCAGAATGGGAAGCCTTGAAGAAGAATAAGGAAAAAATGAGTGAAACACAGGAGAAGAACGAAGAGAGATTTTGCGACACCTAAAATGATCTTGTCGACATAGTCCACCAAGATCTACTAAAGATGATAAAGATCACAGGGGATAAAACATTTCTGAAGGCACGGCGGGTGAAGAGGAAGCATGGCAGGATTTGACATTAAGCAGGCAATTAAGAAAAAGGAGAAATCAAAACAAGAAAATAGTAAGCTGAGGGGGATTGCAAAGCAGCAGGACGAAGCTTGTCAGTATGAGAGAAGTATCACCCTGGAGGACTCTTCCTGTAGTTCCTCAGCCGGAGAAAGTGAGACAGAAGGAGCCACTGCAGAAGCGGTGAAGCGTAGAAGAGGAAAGAAGAGCATTCTGAGTCCAGGAGTTCCTTTCAGCCCTGGATCGAACCCAGACCAGTGATCGTCACGCGGTACACACTATCTGCTGTCAACCAACTACTTGACGAGTTCAAAGTCAGCTGATCTTCCATCCTCCGTGCTCGTCAGCAACGCCGTAAGGATAGCTCTGCAGATCTTAAGTAGGGGTTTTCTTGCGAACCGCCTTTAACACTTCATTGGGACCGAAAACTGATGGCTAAACTGACAGGAGACGAGAAAGTGGACAGGCTCCCAATCATTGTGTCTGGAAAAGGCGTTGAACAGTTGTTTTGCGTACCCAAGTTGCCAGCTGGAGCTGGTCAAGCAATGGTGGAAGCAATATCTGAAGTAGAGGCAGATTCGGGTTTGGAGAACTGGATTCGTTCCATTTACTTCGACACAACTTCGAGCAACACAGGCAGAAAGAATGGCGCCTACATTTTGTTTCAGCAGATGATGGGGAAGAACCTGCTGCACTTGGCGTGTCACCATCATATTCACGAGATACTCTTTGGAAGAGGTTTTTCTCTTCACCATGGGCCCATCATCCGATCCAGGCAATAGTATCTTCAAGAGATTCAAGAGTCACTGGTACCAAATGTCCTTGGCTAAATACAAGCCAGGAATCAATGACGCTGATGTTGCCAGTGCTTTGACGAATATGACTCACAACAACTGGAAGAAGTTCATCCTCGGGAAGATTACCGGGAGCTGTTGGAACTGACCATCATGTTCCTTGGAGGAATTCCAACTAGAGAAGTTCACTTTTCCAAACCAGGAGCAATGCATCGTGCCCGCTTTATGGCACGACTAATTTATGCACTGAATATTTATTTCTTCCGGGGTGTATTCAGTCTAACTGCCCGCGAACTGAAAGGCAAGAAGAAACTATGTGTCTTTGGAGTGAAACACTATGTGAAGTCTTGGTTTTACTGCTGTCTCCCAACAGCTGCGCCAAAGAGCGATCTGGAACTCCTGAAGTCGCTGGCTGTTGCTGATGACAGAGCTGCAAAAGGTGCCCTCAAGAAGCTGTCCAACCACCTCTGGTACTTGAATGAAGAGCTAGTGGCACTGGCTTTCTTTGATACAGCTGTCACTATGGCTGAAAAGAAGGCGATGATCGCTGCCATGGACAACAGAGGAGACCAGGAGCCACTGAAGAGGGTGAATGTGGATCTGATAACCACTGGAAGGAAGAATTTAAGCGATTTTGTCACAAATAACACTCGGAGTTCTTCGATATTCTAGATCTCAGTCGGGAGTTCTTAACTGAAGATCCCAGTACCTGGGCCCACAACAGAATATACATCACCGCAGAGGAGAGGCATGGCGCTTATTCAGGAGTATAATGGACTCCGGTCAAAAACTTAAGAACAGACACAGTTCATTATGCAAGTCGTCAGAGAGCACCTAAAAGCTGTTTCCAGACAGCCCCGAGAGTACTGTTGTTGAAGAACTCATCGGAGTGTAGTGAAGATCTCCTACATCAGACCATATTTTGTTGTTACAATTTCACATTTGAATGGCAGTGTCCTAGTTTTGCTTTAATCAGTATTATTACTATTTAGAGAGTTCTATGCTCTGATATTAACCAGTGTCCACTGTCCAGTACTGTGACTGGTGAAATGTAATGTTGGTAATGTTGAGTTTAAGTTATGAATAATCAGCACTGTATTTCATCGCATTACGGCAGTTAGGAACAAAATTTAGTTTCAGTGAGCACACCTTAAGCGCAATCTAATCTCAATAAAATTTGGCCTACTTCGTTTTTTCATGAAATGGAATATATTGAAGGGGTGAGAGGTAAAGATTTCAAAAGTCAAAAAATAAGAACCCCCCTAATCCTTATTTGTAGAATAATTTGACGAATAGATAGGTTGATCGCCAGAGACCTCCCTACGACAACTCCGCAGGAGTTAGTACTTCTGAAGCGCAGTGATTCCACCCAAGTCATCAAAGAACACGATCAACGGATGTATGTGTTGATTTTAGGAAATAATTGGACTAGTGATGAACAATTTAGGAATCTTGGGCAGATTTACAAGGAGAGGTATGGATAAAAAAAAACTGCATTGGCAGCAAGTAAGCGGATGCTTTCAAAGAGAGTTGAATGAGTTTGGAGGATCTTTCGCCAATAGATAAATGGCAAATAATCTATGGTTAAAAAGGACGGCAATGCTTACAACAGCTCCAAAAGTGAGTAGATTTTCTCTAATCGATGTCGTAAAAGACTAGAGCTGTACGATAATGGGAGTTCTTTCGGGAATGCTCTTAGAATCTAATGTTTCGAGCAACAGAAATTGTGATTTAAACTCGGAGATCGGAAATACCTCTAAAATTGAACGCGATAATAAACCACCGAACACTCTCTAGTCTCCACTTGTAGGCACGTCTGACAGCGATGTCTCCATTTTGTTTTTACATGTATGGGTAATTTCTATTTATATGATGGAAAATTCTTTCTTATTTCTTTAAATAAAAGAATTCTGAAGAGTTTACATACACCATATTTTTGACTAACTGGTATTTTTCTTTTGTCGGTGAATGAAATGGATTCGGCCAGAAGATCGTGCAAAATTAAGTCCGACGTATTCCGTGACATTAGCGGCGAATACACTATGGGGGTAAAGGAGACCTGTTTATATGTAAACGGGGTGATCTAATCAATTGGTAAGTGAGGCTAAGGCAGCGGTACTGTAGAATTTAATGACTCCGAATGTCAGTTTTGTTATCCACTTGTCGGCTGGGTTACGGTAACCGGATAGACTACTTGCCAAAAGGAGGGAATCGGAAGAAAAATGGCGATTTTGTAGGCTTTTAATCTTGGCTTCGGGCCACTTCAGTTCGGGCAAGTGAAATCGCTGAGTTTCAGATTTGTTTGTGTGCTCACGTCCTTGTGACTGGCTATCAGTATTAATAAACTCAGTATCTCTCCTTCTCTGTCAGAGTGTGGGCGGACGGACCGTGGATTGGGGGTACTGCCTGACTCTTGGCGGTTGATTTAATCTTGATACTAATAATGCTGATCTTTGTTGTGTTTTTCAAGCCTATTTATTCTAACGGAAATTTAGGGATGGATGGGGTGGGCTCCGTTTTTCCAACTCGAGGGCCGGGCAGAGCTTATCCGATCAGAGGGTATGTGCGTGTCTTCTCCGGGTGGAGTTTATTCGATCAGAGGGTGTGTTCATCATGTTCAATGTAGGCACGTGTGCACAAAGAGTATTTGAATTTGGAAACCTGACTGGGCTTTATCAAGCTGACATCCGTAGCAGGATTGATTTCGTCTTTCACGGCCTGTCGTCAAGGCTGGTTGGTCGGGCTTCCTCTCTATCGGATTCCGTTCCTTGTATGCACAGCTGTTTCCACAGCTGTTTCCTAATTTGTGTATGTTTGTATATTCGCGTGGGAATACAACGATTTCACTTGCATTTTTACAAAATCTTCTGCTTTGCATTGATAAATAATTATTAAATTGCAATTTAACATTATTTAAAAGTATTTACTTTGTTCTAAATTAATTAATTGTTACAAGTTGGCATATTATTTCGATGTTCGATTTGTGTGTCTAATTTCAAGATTTCATAGGGCGAACGGTGTGCTCATTTGTGAGACTCCTTTTTGGCTCTACTCCACCTTGCAATTGGGCACCACAACACCATTGTTTCTAACAAGAATCCAGTCACAAGTTTCATAAAGCGTACTTACTATGCTTATTTTGACATGGGCGCCACAAAGGGTATCCAAGCCACGCACCGCGTATCTGTGTCGTTGGTCCAAGGGCCAGAAAAGTTGTTTGAAGCTAACAAACCATGGCACTGACTGCTACTTCTGCGCTACTGATTTGACTGCGATCAACAGAAAGAACCAGAGCAGCCTTAAGTAACCTAATCTTTAATCCGCACGTAGTTTTGTAGCTCATTGTGATGAAATTCCAGTACCTGTCTTTGGAGAACTTCTTGACATTAGTGACAAATATTCATCCAGTATTGACGAAAACAAGAAGAAGAATGACTTTTAACGATGAACGATGATGGTCCACATTCTCCCCCCCCCCCAAGGAGCTAAATGATTTATTTTGCGATCTCACCTTGTAAACGTCTTCTGTCGAACTGTTGGCATCCAGATTGAAGGAAAAAAAAACCCTCCTCTCTGGCAGTACTCGCATCACCTTCTACCGCTACAGACATCAAGAATACCTCCATTTTTTTTCCTCCGGGGAGAATATTGCGCAACTTCTGCACAAGCTTGGATTACCACAGTACCAACCTAAAGATTGGAAACTGTTTATTGACAGAAGCAAGCGATCGTTGAAATGTGTTCTGCTGCACAACGACAACCAGTTTGTCTCTGTACCCCTCGATCACTCGACTACAATGAAGGAGAAGTACAAAACGGTGAAGTACGTGCTGGAGAAAATTCGTTATGATCAGCATGAGTGGTTGATTTTATATTGAACTGAAGATGGTGAACTTTTAGTTTGGACAACAGTCCAAGTTCACCAAATACCCGTGCTTTCTGTGCATGTTGGATCTTAGGGACTGAGCTCAGCATTACACGAAAAAAGACTAGCATGTACGGGAGGAATTGGTGCCTTGTATAGCAAGGAACGTCATAAACCACCTTCTGGTGGACAGAGACTAGACTCTCTTCCCACCGCTGCACATCAATCTCGGCTTGATCAATCAGTTCACCAAGGCTCTTTACAAAATTATGGTTGCTTCACTTACTTGCACCACGCTTTTGCCGGAATAATCATGGGGAAGTTGAAATCTGGTGTCTTTAGCCGTCATCAACTCTGTCCGCTCATCAGAGATCCAGGGTTTGAACACTCAATGAATGAAGTGGAACTGAAAGCGTAGGAGGCTTTTGTTCTGGTCTTGAAGAACTTTCTTGGCAACAAGAAGGTTAGGAACTGCACACAACTTGTCACCAATATGCTGACTGCTTTCAAAAACTACAAATGCATCATTAACATCAAAATGCATTACTTATTCTCACATATGGATGGGTTTCCTGAGAATCTGGGATCGATGAGTGACGAGCAGGGGGAGTAGAGGTTCCATCAGAACATGAAAGAGATGGAGACAAGGCATCAGAGACGCTGGGATGCAATCATGATGGCTGATTACTGTTGGACTCTGAAGAGAGACATCCCTACCGCTGAACATTCTAGGAGTTCGAAGAAACGGAAGTTCATGGCCTCAATTCTGAACAATGACCTAATATCCAATTTACATGTACTTACCTTTATCAATGTTGACTATTCACTGTACACAATCAGTTTTGGTAACATTTAATTAATAAATTGGGTTAGAAAACGTTTTTTATCTTAAAAACCTACTTCGGAGGAGAAATATTTACAAAAATCAACTGAAAATGTCGCAAAAAATCTAATCTATGTAATTAGTTATAAGTTCAGAGTTTTAAAATCGATTTAGCTCCAGAGTCTGACATGGGAGGAACCGAACGTCATTTTCCGATGCAAAATTGTCCTAAATAAATTAGTTGAAAAAACTTAAGAGGACCTACAAAGATTTCTTTTGTAACCCAGTATTATATACAAATTTGGATATTTCACCCATAAGACTGATCTATCTAAATCACGAACATATAAAAACGATAGTAACAGCAACATAAACCCTTTAGCTAACTAACTAACACCACTGGTTAGATTATTTGTTAATTTTAGCACACTGAAACACCAATCTGTAATAACATTTTACTAGACAATAGGATGGAAATAAAAGAGCCAATCCGCTCGCTTTTAACCCTATGGGTCATGAATTATTTTACTCAAATATTATTATGTTGTAGTTTTGTTTTATATTTATTTTGAAGGTATTAAATGATATAAAACACATTTTAGAAAATCTAGATCTTTATTTTTCAAATACTGACATGAACCATATATGACTCATTGTGACTATATTGATAAAAAAAATCCCAAAATAAAAAATCCAGAAAATTAAAAACAAAATGGGTAAATAATATTCATAAAATAAAAACAAATCATTTACCGAGGAGTATGAAAATCTAGGAAGCAATTTCTATCTTTGTTAAAACATAGCGAAATTTTACACTTGATGCAAAAGGCATATGTGTAGGGTCCATTACACCCCTCCTTTTTGCACCTTTTTCGTTCTTTTTTCCATTCTGGGAAATGGCCAATTCCATCATATTTTACAGCATTTTCTGCTTGACGTTGTGGTACCCTTTTAGTTGGCCTTCCTGGAGTTACATTGGCAAGTGGATTTGATCAGCATTTTATCATGCATTCTGCGATACTAAACCTGAACTTGAGAAGAGTCATTTGCTCCGGGAGAGCCATTCCTACAGATTCACAGTCTCTTCTGTACTGCAACCAAGAAGTGACAACTGCAAGGTCTACAAAATGGAATATGACTCTCAATGGCCATTTTTTAGATTTTATATGAATTCTGTAGAGTGACATCAAAAAATCTAGCTTGTCCACACCTCCCATACTCCTATTATACTGAAGCACTGCTGATGGGCAAGGTATTTCTACTTTAGCTTTTGCTGTTTTGTCCCAACGACAGACATGGCCTGTCTCTTTATTCCAGGCATATGCAGATGAAAGTACAGTGACTATGGAATTGTCATTCCACTTCAGCAAACACATTTCTCCATCACTAGATGTGCACCCATCCATAGAACCTCTGCCTTCCTTTACCAAGTCCTTATTACTTTTTATTGGCAAATTCCCACCAACCCTGTTACTCCTAACTGTCCCAGTACAATATATCCCCAAAACAGAGAGATGAGCCACTAAACGTGGCGAGGTGAAGAAATTATCAAAAAATAATCTATAATCGGCCAAAGGCTCTAGTCTATTTTCTACTAATGCAACAACTACAGACCCTGAAATCCCTAAATGATTGTATTCTTCAGGAAGGTTTGTGGATTTTCCTTGGTAATCAATAAAGTTATACGGCATTCCGGACTCACCACAAAGAAAAAATAACTTTATTCCCCAAGGATTGGGTTTCCCTTTCATGTATTGTTTGACCTGCAGTTTTCCTTTGAAGGGAATGAGTTGTTCATCTACGCAAACTCTTTTTTCAGGAATTTCTTTGGACAACTCTTTCAAATAGTCATCCATTATTGGTCGCACTTTCCAAAATTTGTCGGTGTCTCGTTGATTGTTCTGCAAGTTATCAACACAATGAAGGTTATTACGCAAAGTGCTAAATCTGTTGAACGTCATGGCATCGGCAATTATCTCATGTCGGCGAGCTTTACTCCAATAAACTCTGCGGTTTGGGAATCCAAGAGAGCCCATCTCAATGTGTATGCCAAAAAGAATTTTTATTTCTTCTGGTTTTGTATTCAGATTCTTCCCAGTGTTTTGCAAATAATACATGTTAGTTTTTTCACACACGTCTTCTATAAGCTTATTATGCATAAACTTAGTAAAATATTGGTACGGTAACATTGGCTCGGTATATTCGTAATCATGAGCGACTTCCATCGACGCTGAAGGAATAAAATCTTTTCTAACCCAAGAAAAATTTTGTTTAGTTGGCATGCGTGGTTCCTTCGTTGAAAGAATTTCTCCATCGTCATTCCCTGCACATTCAGCGTTTGTGATTTCTATTTCCATTTCATCATCAGGGCCTACCTCAATGAGTTCGATCTCATTTTCATCATCCGACAATCCGTCCACGTCTGATTCATTTCCGAAGTTTTCAGAATTGATAGCTTCTGCAATGTCATTTCCACTCAACCTGTTTTTAGCCATTGACCCCTGCAATTAAAAGAAATAGAATAAATATTAGTCATATGTAAAAATAAACATTAGAATTCTGCGAGTTCTATAACCGCCTCATGGGAGCTACCCACCGCTGAGGTACAAGCACCTCAGGTAAATAGGCCTACTCTATTTTTACGACCATTTGGTCACAATGAGTCATATCTGATTCATGAAGAAAATACAGGGATTTATGTTATGACAAAATGGCGAGAAACACTTTATCACTATATATTTTACTTTCATGATGTCTTATGATTATAATAAATCACTTTGAACCACATTCTTGACATTATTATTACAATAACAAAGAGCAACTCACCTGACAACAACAGATACTCACAATAGGCAAGAACGGACTGATGTCACTCGGAGACTAATGGCAACTAGTCATCAGCGGAGATTTTTCTGAATTCTGATTGGTTAAGCAAATATCACTCACGGTGATCTGAAGGCTGCAGACTATAAATCTTGGTACTAAAATTCGCCGAAATTATGAGTCATATATAGATCAAGGTGACTCAAAGGGTTAAGAACTTTTATAATACTTCTTTGGTCTGGAATGATGGGGGAGGGGACGTGCCGAAGAGATGGGGGGAAAAGAGAACCAAATACTCCACATATCTACCTGTTCTGAACCTTTAGAATGTTTTTGTTATTTCGTAAGTTATATCGCATATTTGATTAGAACTAAACATTTCTAAAGGTTATGACTAAATTTTGAAGGTGATAAGGATGCAATGAAACCTGTTTCCAATGTTGATATAAAGTTCCTAGAAAGTCCTTAGTGAAAATAAGTTATTTAAAGATGCGACATAAATAAAGTTAATTCGTTAAGCCGTATTTTTTTTTTTTGTTATTTTGAACTATTTCGTTGGGAAGATGATTTCGAAAAGACAGCTCAATAAGCGTGCCACAGTGTTTCGTTTGTTGGGTGTGCCCCAGTGACTTCTTCCTTATATATTTATTTTCTCATTCAACAATATATTCTTATTTTCTTAACATGAGCAGACATACGCAAACCACCGCTTTAATGAAATATGATAAGTTAAAATTTTAAAACTATTATTTAGACTGCCCCAGATTTGGTCTAATTTTTAAAATATGAACCCAGAAAGAGTGTGAAAGTCGAAGATATTTGGGGGAAATTCGTGGTATTGGCAATCCTGCCTCATGTAACCGTGATATTTGGCATTCAAATACTAAGAAGCATTTATTGCTTTATTTTCGTCTCAGAAACAAGTAAATTATGTTAGTCTTTCACTTTACCGAGAATGCAATTGCTTAATTGCGATTTTTTCCTCTCTCGTAGATGCGCACAGGATAATAATGATGGTGAACGAACACGTGGCCCGAAATTTCATTAATTTATACCACGCCGCTGGGAGAAATTTCTCGATGTATCCACCAATCGGTAACAAAAACAGGAAAGAGAAAAATACTGGTTTATGTTAAGGGCAAACTTGTGAATCAAATAAAAATTGATTACATTTTTCTTGATTACGAAATCCTAGAGGAATATGATAAGTGTAAAAAAACGTACACTTCAATACGTGAACGAAAAAACCGCTAAACAATCAATTGTCGATCATTTTATCCTTAATAAAAACACCTTTTTATTGGTCTTAAAATCTGACATAAACTATTATATTTATCGTTGAGTATAAACAAAGATATGTAGGTTACCTACTTACCGCTGAAAAGGCAATGGCATTGTTGGTTTATCCTCTTAGAACGAATACAACGAAGACTATGGAGTCACGTTGGAGTCGCTGCCATAATTGCTAAGTTGCACACTTTTTTCGTGTGCACCTCAGTCGCGTTTGCGGTGCGGTGTTGGTGAGATACTATATAGATTAGCCTAGGTTTCTTTTGATGACTGGCTGCCACATACGAGGGAAAAAACTACACGTAAGATCTGCTCTGTATTACGTCATCTCAGTAAAATGAAATTTTTAACGTATATTATGTATTCAATAATTTTCTAGTAGGACATCAAGAAAGTTCGTGTTATAACGGAAAATTTAATAAGTTACGCCCAACATTCATATAACTAACATTTTGGGAAGAATAATACAACTATATTATAAATACATGTTTGAGCTAATGGAATTTTCGAAAGTTTTAAAACTTTTCTAGAAGTTTCCTTGGTTACGACTACCTATGACTCTAAAGGCCCATTATTCTCAAATAACTTATTTTGTGCACCCTAATGACCGGAAATTCAAAATAGTTTCGCATTCTTTTGAATTTTAAAAATAATGTTTTTTTATCTATTTTATATAAAAGTGCGCACTACTTGAACAGTTGCTCGTCAATTGGGAAAGCAGTGAAAAGGAAATAATTGATGTCGATAGGATACCATTCTTTGGGAAAAGAACGGCGCTGTAGTTGAGTACAAATTTATAAAGTACAACGTGAAGAATATCATCATCACTAACTCTATAATTTAAGAAGGGGATTTTTTTAGTATTTAAATAATAATTTCATCTGTTTGGTTATGACTTATGTTTTTTATCAAAGTTATTTCTAATCATTCTTTTATAATATCAAACCAGGCAATGGCTTCGCCACTCCCCCCTACGGGGTTAGCTTGCGCTTTACTACTAAGATTAAAATTTAAAATCTAAAAAAAAGCAGCTATGGTTAAATTTTTATAAATTTTCTGAACTTCGCCAATTATAATAATTTCTGATATTATAAAAGAATGATTAGAAAATAACTGATAAAAAAAACGTCATAACCAAACTAAGATGAATTATATTATTCAAATATGTACTAAAAAAAAATCCCTTTCTTAAATTATAGAGTTAGTGATGAGAAACAAAATGGTGAAGTTCAGAAATAAATATAAGTATCGAAATTTTGTGATTTTTTTTTTTTAACCCACAGGATTACAAATGGTAAAATTATTATAATTAGCGAAGTTCAGAAAATTTATAAAAATTTAACCATGGCTGCTTGTTTTAATTTTAAATTTTAATCTTAGTAGCGAAGCGCAAGCGCGAAGCCATTGCCTGGTATTAATATATTTAAAAAAATAATTACCGTCAAACTGCTTACTAGAGACAAATACGTTTCTTTTATTTATTGACATTAAAAATCCACCAGTTAATACTAATTGAATATACAAATTTGGCACTGCGGTAATGAAATAATCTATACGTTCACACAAGGGTCCAAATTTGTGATTTTGTGGATTTTTTTTTTAAGTTTATGTTTACGCTAGTTTAATTTTTGTGGGTTCATTTTTGTTTTTAGTAAGTTTTGTTAGGTTTTGTGTGCTGTTTTTCCTGCTGGAAAGGAACCAAACAAGAAGCCTATTCATTTTAACAAACTTGCCACGAGAGCTCTGCCTGACTTAAGCTTCAGTTCAAAATGATTGATGATTTTTGTGATGGCTGTGATACAACGGTGTTTGCGTTCTTTCGTTAACATTATTGGTTAATTTGTAAAATTAACAAAATGGTAAATTTAGAATACAGTCACCCACTTCAAGGAAATTTAATGACTTTTTGTAGCTTCTCCCCGAAGAGGCGGGGCACTGCATAAAAACAATGAACATTAGAGTACCTAACAAAGTCTCACAACCTAATTTGAATTCGAACTCTAAGGTGATTATTTCGAAATGAGGCGCTTTGCCATCCATACCCCTTTTAAGGGTGGGGGTTGCACCTCCACTCACCCGCTATTTGTAATCAGCTAGTAGTATACACAATTCGAAAGCCTAGTAATAGGTTCGAATTCAAGCGATTGTCGGACGTCGTTAGGCGGTAAAGTTGTAGATTAGCTGCTAATCTAGTTGTTCCTGAGGGCGGGCGGTGGGTATGGGGGGTGTAGCCCCCCATATAGTAGCTCATAGCTCGGCTCGAAACCGGCTTCCAGTAACTAAACACATATACGAATAACTAAATACATATACATATAATTCAAATATATATTAGCGGCCGAGCAGCTTATCTTCAACTTTACCTTTCAATATTGTTTCTCTTCCTTAATTTGGATGACGTCACAGTGCAGAAGTATTTTATGCACAAGAATTGGTACAGTGACGTCATATTGTCTACATAATTTCGACCGAGCTTACTTCGTCCCCATTTGCCTCTGTTTTTGATTGCAATGTTTTGCGTTATGATTTGTAGTGGGTGTGAATTAGCTTTCGAAGACCTCGATGAAGTGGTTCACAGTGACCCTAATCTTGCATTGGAAATTTTTCTTCAGGGTATTTATTCAAATCTGCTTCTCATTTTGGGTGGTCGCAAGGCGAAATGTAGCAAAATCATGTCTTTTTTTGTCCTTTCAAGTTGTTTATGCTAATAGTTATTACCTTTTTTGGTGAGTGTGTTGGGGCGTAAGCCCCCCCCCCCAAAAAAAAAGGTTTGTATAGTTTCGCAAACTGGTCATTTGAAACTTGAAAGTTATATAGGCTCAGTTTATTTTTCTTGAACTATTTTTTTTATATTTTGTTAAAATCTGTTCTTGTTTGCCGTTTGCAAGGCGAAATGCCGCAAAATCCGGGTTTACTTCGATTTCGACCGAATCGGTATAAAACTGTCTTCCCCCATTTTTCCTTCCCACCACCAAAAAAGAACAGATTTGAACAAAACAGAAAAAATGTAGGAAGAAGTAATGTACAAAAAAGTGATTACTGTAAAGTAAATAACCCAACTTTCTACATCGTAGTTAAATTAGCGTCTTACTTAAATGTGAGCTAATTATCATCTTGGAAATTGATATTTCTTGAATCGGTGCTCCCCACTAGGATTATTACCTCATGACGACAGGGCAAATAATGGCTCAGAAAATACTACATATAAGGTCTAATAACTCGGAAAGTAATGTTTTCCGCGCTGAATAAATAGCAGCAGGCAATTCAAATTCAGATAAGGCTTGAGAATTGAGTGAAAGTAAATTTGGTAAATATGTAGACGAGCGGCCCGGCCGATAATATGTACTATTTCGTCCGTGTTCCAAAATATTTCACGTTTTTGGAGTACATTTATAGGGGACGGCTCGTGGGGGGTTAAACACGATGCGTGGACCGCATTACGATGATCCTGAGTTTCATAATGTTCTGACGTTTACAGAGGTTAATGCTTTAACTACATCATGTCAGCGCCTTTAATCGTTTTGCGGATTATAATAGGGGTGGGGAGGTTGGGTATGACGTCAGAAATGACACGGGTGAACGATAATATTTATAAAAAAATAATTTTTTCCGGCCGGGCCGCTCGTCTGCATGTTTACCGTAAATTTTAAGCACAAAATGGTGGTCGTTAATCCGTAAAATTTCCTTGCGCCCTTCATGCCCTAGTATGGAGGGGCTGGAGTTTTACTCAGCATCGGAGTCTGACCTTATAATCCTACCCAACTTGGTGTCAGCTGCAAACTTGCTCCGGTCGCTACTCATACATACCTACGCTGAGATTATTAATATAAATCAAGAACAACAACGGCCCCGACACCGACCCCTGACGAACTTCACTGGTAACATTCTCCCACTTAGATTTAATCTCATCCTATTTATATTAACCCTAGTTTCTCATTTCCTGGGATTTATGCTTCTCACGGGATTCAGGGATAAAATTGATAATTTAATTTTAAAATTAAAATATATAAGAAGAAATTAATATAAAAATTAGTGTCAGCGTTTTAAGTCATCTTTTAATGTCTGCTCTCCTACGTCTAAGATAAAGTGTAAAAGAAAACGTTTCTGTCAGAATTGTATCTATTAAAAAAATACTAATTCATATCATTGAAAGCAAACTATTACTAACTAGTGAGTGCTGAATAGCGTAGGTATAACAAAAAAGTAATTAATCTTTGTATTGTTAAAAAAATAAATTCACAAAAAATAGTTTTAACATAAAATAAACCCTGAATAATGGATATGACAAATTAATTGCTTTAACAATTTAGTAAATAAAAATAACTTTAAACTAAAAAAATGTTAATTCAAATTTTAAAAATAAGATTTCAAAAAGCAAAAATGGTCTATACTTTGATCGCTCAAGCTCGTTCTCATTTTAGTCATAAAAAATCTGGCTGCTGAGAACACCCTTTCAAAATCTATTGAGCTGGGTGCAATGGTATTTAAAGCAGTCAAAGAAGAGCAATTTTCTGACTTTTCTCCGGCTGCTTCTAAACTTGCTAATTAATTTTTGTAAACTGTTCTGTATCACTTGTTTTGCTTTTTGTAGGTGCTTTTTGTATCTTACTCTGCCTCGGATGCTTTAAGAAACGCATCTAACTTGTCAGCTAAAGTTATTATATGCGGTAGATGGACAGTTTATGATTCTTGTACATAATCAAATTCATCTACTTCGCTAGAAAGAAAACTAGCAGACACTCCAAAAAGGCGACCCCGTAAGAACGCGGCGATTTACCATCCTGACTGCTGTGCTGACGGGACTCAGCACCCCGACCGACCCCAGCTTAGCTTCTTCTCCTTCCTTCAAAACACTTATTTCCTCGCTTTTCATACAACCTCTCCCACAACTTTGGGTGTTTAGCCTCTAATTTCACAGGGTAGATGCTGACCTTCTCGGCCAACCGTCCCGGATCGGGGCTGAGGGGGGAGGGGACAACGTACCCTAACCCCTGAGCTCGGGTTCGGGATGGGTTTTTTATAAACAACCTGCTATATCCCCACCCATACCTTCCTCGCATCCCTTTTCCTTCCCTCTTCACACTCAGTTTTACGCCGTGTCTAAGGTGGAGCTGCCATGCCGATGGGCTGCTAGCCAGCAGGCGGGAGGGGTTGTCCCAAATGGCGGCGCCTGGCTCTGCCAGCCCTGTAAGCACCTCTTGCAGTGCGGGCAACTGCGAGAGGTGATGAGCTATTGAGTCCCGTGGCACAAATAGGGTCACCATGCCCATGGATGAGTCTTCAAAAAACCAAACCCCTAAAACTCCCCCTGAAACAACGACGGTGCCGCCCTCGGGCAGCTCCAGCGAAAAAAATGGAGGTCCGCCCCCTGTGCTTGCGCAGGGGACCCTCCATATTTCTCTAACCGGAGAGGAGGCTTACTCCTCTCCTTCACCTAAGGGAGTAGGGGACTCACCATCACCCCCTTCTATGGAGGTGCTTTCGGGCACCTCCCTTTTTCCAGCCGCAGTCCACTCTTTTCTTTCTAAGGGGACTGCCAAGAAAGCCAGCAGGCAGCCCTTAGCCAGCCGCTCCCCATTGAAGCGGCTCGGTATGGCAAACCCCCTTAAGGGGGAGAGGGAAGCCAGGCCCCTTCGGTCGCTTCCCTCAAAAGACCTGCTGGCAAGAATATTAAACCTTGCCGGGGTTAAGGCCTGTTCCTCCCCACACAAGACTGGTGACTCTGCCAAGGAGACCTGCGATATCCTGGAAGGGGATGGCTAACTGGAGGCCCCTCCTGTGATAGACATGGTCATTGAGGAAACCCAGCTTCAGATGGTAGGGCCTTCCATGGGGGTGAATCCGGGCTCGGCGCCAAACACCGAACCCAAATCCGCCCATATGCAAGGACCTCCTCAAACGGCTAGGGTTTCTGAGGCAGTACAAGGAGGGGAGGAATCTCCTCCGACAGGTGCCCCTTACGACTACCAGGACCTTCTCCATTTCGGAGAAGGACCTGGCTGAGGCCGGTCCATCTGGCCTGGGGGCTTCTGCCGGCGGAGGTGAGAAGTGGGTTCATTCCCCGCCCTCCTCTCCAAAAAAGAAAGGACCAAAAAAACAAAGCAGACTCGGGGCTCCTCTCCATCCGCGGGGGCTGCAGGGACGGATGGGTCTGCTTCAACGGCGGCAAGCGACCAAGCCAAGATCGGCACATGCGGCCCCTCTGCCCCCCCGGGTGCGGAGCCTCTGACTATGACAAAGAACAAAAGTGCACAGGGCGGAGCCTCGATGACATCGGGGCCCCTCATTCAGAGGTTACCTTGCGTTTTTGAGCCCGCTGGCTTCAAGCGCTTCCTCGTTATTCGCTCCACTGATCACACCATGTTGGCCAAGGGCAACATGATCCATCAGAGGAGAGGATTAGCTAGTGGAATTGGTAGAAAGCCGAAAGTGACCCATTTCTCGGACGGGAGACTTCTGGTGAATCGCGCCGAGGCGGCCAAGATGAGTGCTCTTCGGACACTTGATGGCACCCCGGTGAGTGTGACGCCACACTACCATGAACTTTGTGAAAGGAGTAGTTTATGCGAGGGAACTCGTTGACTACTCCATTGAGGACATCACCTTAGAGCTGGCCGACCATGGGGCGGTCAAGGTCGAACGTGTGATGAGAAAACATGGAGGGGCCTCGAGACCCACCCCTACACTCTTCGTCATGTTCGACTGTGACAAGCTCCCTGAGTCGTTGCGTGCCGGTTGGTACCTCTACCGCGTGAAGGCATTCGTGCCACTGCTATTACTATCACCGCTTCGGCCATACGAATCGTTCTTGTAGACGTGCAAAGTCGGGTTCATCCGAAGTCTGTGTAAATTGCTCCAATTCCGCACACGATGAGTCTCAATCGTGTGTGGCCAGGTGTGTCAATTGCGCAGAGCCGCACCCTGCTTCTTCGAAGCAATGTAGTGCATATATCATCGAGAAAGAAATCCTGGCCGTTCAGGCGCAGGATCACATCTCATTCCGCGAGGCTAAGGACTTGGTCCTGGCGCGCCCGGCTCTGCCTGGGACGTCATATGCGTCAATAGTTAGAAAGGCACCCCCTGCTCCGGCCCCATCCAGGCCAACGAGCACGGTTGTTTCTGCGCCCATACGGAGCCCTTCTGCGGGCTCTACTCAACCCGGGCGCTCCCCTGGTAAAGCTGGCGGCAAAAAGGGTTCATACCCAGCCCCGGCTAAAGCCAGGGCTCCCCCCTCTTCCCCCAGCGTGACCGTTTCGCGTAAGGCGAAACGGCCACGTGCCTCCACCGAGTGGTTAGACTCTCAGGGGACAACAACCCTGAAGTTGGTCGCCAGGCCATCTTCCGTGGTTCCTAAAGCTGTTCCCCGAAAGGAGGACAGCAAACGGGAGCTTCGGCTTCTTCATCCACGCCTAGTGGTGGAGCGAGTGGCTCGGAGACTGTGGTTCCTCGAAAAGAGGGCCCCCTGCCTCCGAAGCCGCAACGCCCGCCTAAGGTTTCGAGGCGGAGGGAGGAAAAGAGTCGCATGGTGAGCCCAACCTCCCCCAATAGGTTCATCGAAGGCGAGAGCGCCTTCAGCACTTTGTCCGTCCAACAGCGCCCGGGGTTCTGCCTCCGGGAAGCGTACGGCCATTTCCGTGAGGGTCTTCTGTTCGAGGAGGGCCCCCGCGTCTCCTCTGAGCTAGGCCTGGAGGGCATATTCCTTCAATGGAATTGACGTGGAGTCTGGGCCAACTGGGAGGAGCTGCGGAGGCTCGTCTCGTCCCGTTCCCCGTTAGCTATCTTTTTGCAGGAGACCATGCTAGGCGCGTGCCCCCTGCCCGCCCTACCGGGGTGTAAAGGTCTTGCGACCCCACCACCACGGGATGGCCGGGTTGGGGTATGCGCGGTTTACACCCGGCATGATGTCTCCTTTCTTCCTTTCTCTTTAGATACCTCCTTTCAGGCAGTGGCTGTGCAGCTGCACCTGGATAGGAGGTATACTATCATTTCTGCGTACATTCCACCGTCAGCTGACTTCGACGCGTCGTGGCACGGTTGCCGATTTCCTTTCTCTTGCTTTGAGATCTGAACGGCAGGCATCCTCTCTGGGGAGATTACTCAATAAATCCCAGAGAACAAGTCCTTGGCGATCTGATCGAAGAGCTTTAGATGGATGTCCTAAACGTAGATGAGTTTACGCATCAACGTCCGAGAACCGTTTCGTTTTCTTGCCTTTACCTATCTTTGTGCTCTTCGGATGCACAGCCTGATTTTGATTGGGGGGTGGTCGATGCCCTCCATGTTAGTGATCACTTTCCCATTCAATTATCATTTTCAGGGCAACTGCCGCCTGAGAGCCCACCTCGGTGGTGCTTGGCGCGGTGGCCTGCATTTCAGGAAATGACTGAATTCTCTATCAATCGAGGGGTTTAGGTGGGTAGATGAGGCCGTTTAGTTCTTCCGAGGCAACCTCATCGCCGCGGGCCTGACTACTATTCCAGATGCCAACTCTGGAGCGTCGACTCCAACAGGCATTGAACCGCGTCTCTCTCTATGCTAAAGCGCACAGGTTTCAGTTTTCTTTGGCCAAGACTAAGGTGGTGCACTTCTGCCGCCATCCACGGCTCCACCTCGACCCATATTTGTTTCTTAATGGGGTGCGCCTGGATGTGGTTGAATCGCACCGTTTCCTTGGTCTTGTATTTGACCGATGCCTCACCTGGGAGGCTCATATTCGCAGCCTTAGGGTCTCGTGTACCCGCGCCATGGATATTCTCCGTTCCGTGATGTTCAGCGCTTGGGTTGCTGATAGAGCTACTGCCTTTCTTTTTTATCGATCCTTTGTTCGTTCGAAGATTGACTACGGATGCGAGTGTTATGCATCCGCATTCGAGCGTTTATTGCGGAAGGTGGATTCGATCCACCACACCGGCCTTCGCCTTGCGACCGGTGCCTTCCGCAGTTTCGCCATTGAGAGCCTGTTGGTCAATGCTGGGGAGATGCCACTCGCTCTACGCCGCATGCAGTGCATTACTCGCCTGTATGCGCGACCCCGCCGCCTCCCTCAGTCGCCAACAGCTCTCACTGTATCCGCAGCTGATCTCGAGGGTGCCTATGCCGCCGAGCGACGCCAGTCGTACCCTAAGCCTTTGGGTTTAGGGCCGCGAAACTCCTTCAAGAGCTAGATATAGCTCTCGGGCCGGTGGCGCCCCTGTTTCTGCCCAGGACGCCACCCTGGAGGGTACCACATTTGGCTATTTGTCGCCACGCCTCTGCTCCCAAAGCTTGTACAGCGCCGGGAGTATTGCGTTCGACCTTTTTGGAGCACCCTCGTGTCACGCTGGAACCGTGCCAGTGTATACGGATGGCTCCAAGTCCCAAGAGGGGGTCGGCTTTCACGCCGTATCCCCTCTGTTTGAAGTCAGCGGGGCTCTGTCAGGCGCTGCGTCCGTCTTCACGGCCGAACTGGTGGCAATACACCACTCGGTACGGGAGTTAATGGATGTCCTTGGTTCGGAGACCGGATTATGATCTATAACGACTGAAAAAGCGCCCTAAATACTCTCGGGGCATTGGAATCTCCGCATCCCCTGGTTCGCGATATCCGTGACGCCACGGTTTTAGCGAGCCGGGAGGATGTTGAGATTATCTTCTGCTGGGTTCCTGGACATATAGGAATTGCGGGGAATGAGGGCGCCAAAGAGTCCGCGAGGACTCTGCGACCGGACCAGCGTTTCGCTCTTCCTCACACCGACTACATGGCAGGAATAGGGTCAGCTCTTCGGACTGCTTGGCAAAGAAGATGGGAGACGGTCGAAGGGAACTTAAAGTGGCATGCCATTGCGCCGCGACTGTTCCCATTGACCTATCCCCCAATGCGTCGACGGCTTCAGGTCGCTTTCTGTCGTCTCCGAATCGGACATAGTTGTGTGACGCATCGCTATTTGATGGAGCGCTCGCCTGCGCCCAATTGCAACGACTGTGTCGTCCCCCAGACTGTTCGGCACATTTTTGTCGAATGTCCCAGTCTGGGTGATCTTCGCGCACGTTCCGGTACCGGGATGGGCGGGGTCGCTACCACCTGCCCCTTGTACTTGGGACGAGTTCGTCCACATTGCCTTTGGACTTTTTGACTTTTGGTGGTAGGGCGGGCTTCTCTTCTTTATTCAAGTAGGTTCTATTTTATTTTTGTTATTGTTTTCTTTGTAGGTTGCACGCTCCTGCACCGGGGTGAGGGGGACCTCCCCCCCGACGCTGGAGATTTTTTCCTAATTGTTAAGTTTTTCCAATTTTTATCATTATGTTTTCATATTCTTATTTTAAAGTAGCCTAGTTCTAGGCTGTCGTGTTTTCGGCGACTTATTCCCAAGTGGGCAGTCGCCAGATGAGCTATAAAAAAAAAAAATCACGACCATAGCGGAACTTCCTATTCCAGCGAGCAATGGTTGCATAGGAAGGGGCGGTGTCGTTGTACACTGCAACCATGCGTTCATGGATCTCTTTTTGCATTATTGCCTTCCTTGGTCAAAAATTTGATCACTGCGCGGTGCTCAACCTTCTCCATTGTTGAAAAAATTGCGACTGACGATCTGCGATCAGCTACTGCTTCTTAATTAGACGAGGCAGGAGCGTGCGGCTGCAGGTCATGACTTGTCATAACTTGTCCTAACACCCCCACAAACAGCAATCCCCCTTCCTCTGTTTTGCCCTACCGATTCGCAAAGCTTATTGACCCTCCCTCTCTCCCTCTTACATAAATTATATTAAGACCTCAATTTTGTTGACTACTTGGCTAATATAGGAAATACAAATAATCTTTGTCACAATCACAAATAACAATAAAAATGGAAGAGTGGTGCTATAAAAAAAATGCAAACTTACTATAATGCGTTTGAGTTTCTGATCTTGGTGAAGTGACCAGTTGAGTTGTCATACATCATCAGCGCCTGCGCAATGTTTAATAATATAGATTATTTGATCTATATATTTTTAATAAGTAAAACTTTAAAAATTAACTTTTCTAAGTCACTTGAATACTACATAAAAAAATGACTATAATTAAAATAAATTTTCATATTATACATATAGTACAACTCTATATATTTTATAGCATCCTTGAATGTTTTATTAAGGATTTAATTGGGAAATGACGAAAGAGATATTATTTCAAACAATATTGATAAATATTTTAATTAATAGAATTATATTAAACGTAAAAAAAATTGAGTGCAGGATTTCCATCGAAATTTAATTCCATCCTGGGAAATATCGTAGATAAAAAGTGGCCGGGATCCCGGGAAAGAAGCCCTAATACTAACTCTGCTGTCACCAAGACGACTGAATTCACCTAGAAATCCTTCCATCGCTCTCATGCGCTTTAACTTTATTCAAAAGTCGTAAGTGTGGCACCCTGTTGAACGCCTTACTAAAATCCCAATAAACATTATTGTAATTCTCATCTCTCACCCGTATTATAAACTATAAAAAGAGTCAACTAATCAAGCAAGATTTGCCTCTAAGTAAAGCCGAGTTGAGATTCCTTAATCAGCTGATGCTTATCTAAGTAATCAAGAATAGATTTCGCTGGTACATATTCAATCATTTTCCCCACCACTGATGTCAAACTCACTGGCCGGTAATTAGACAATCGTTTTATCCCCCTTCTTAAAGATGGGTATCGCATTAACTTTCTTCCACGCCGTTTGTACAACATCAGTCTCTAAGGATCTTCTAATTATGCAGGCTAGAGGCTTACTTACATCTTTAGATTCTTTCAAAATCCCAGGAAAAATCTTAAGGCTCGGTGCTTGACTAGATTTAATTCTATTTCTATAATATTCTAATTTCTCCCCCTCATTCCTCCTGAAGATCTAAGTACCATTAGGTACAATTAGATTATCCTCGAGTGTAAATACTAAAAGAAAATCCTTTTTAACATCCTAACAATTGTATCACTATCACTCGCTAACTTTCTGTCTGTAGTTATAAAAGGGCATTTTTTATCTCTATTCTTAGTCCTGTATAATTGAAAGAAACCTTTAGGATCTTCCTTTGTTTTAATTTCACAATTTCTCCTTGCGAAGCTAATTAACCGTTTAATGTTCCTAGTTAGCTCATTGTATTTCTGCCTTAATTGACTCTCACCATTTTTTTTATTTTCCTATAAATGCCCCTTTTAATGCCGATACATTGACCTCGCATTTCCTGACCTGATCTCACTTGCTAGTCCCCAAACAACAGTCTCCAGGTACCAGCTAAGACTACTATAATCCGCCTTTCTCAATCCTGAGATTTTAACTTTATTTATTCAGCTGAGAACCCCATTCCATTTTAACCTAAATCTAATTTCACAATGGTCGCTATATCACAAATTTTCCCTAATCTCCGATGGCTAATATTCGTTAGAACTAAATCCAATATATTATCACCCATTTAGATACACACATGCTTACTTCTACATGCACATTTTACCCCCTGCTAAATAGGATTTAATAATCCTATGACAAGTGTATCGTTCCCCTCCTAACGTCTAGCCATAATGACTCTGTGTTAGTATCTGTTTTAATCGTCATGTTTTCACAACACTGAGGATTATAAATTAAGCAAGCCATGACTGTTATCGCAATAACATAAAATTCTCGACACTCATTCACCGTCTTAACAATTCCATCTTATTCCTTCTGTTCCTACTATTTATGTAGTATATTTACAATGTATCGTTCTTTATGGTCTTACCATTACGACACACTATCTTCCTAGTCATCCACTCATTTCCCTGCATTTTATTCAATACATTTATGTGAATGCCATCATCCCTACCTGCCTAATCCTACTTACCCAGACAACTTATAAATATACTTCCTTCGTGACAATCACTTAGCATCTTCACACCCTTGCGACTCAAATGCAACTCATTCATTGCATACAAATCCTCCCATCCAAAAAACCTCACCCGTACTATCACAATACTTTCATTCTTTTTTTTCCCAACTGCTCGCGGCAGCCACTCACTACCTACCCTAAGCCTAGGTAAAATTCCTGACACTACATACCTACTACTATCCCGAAACTTGCCTTACTAAAACACAGACATACATCTCTAATTATTTGGTTTTCTCGGTGGAAAAATATTTTCTCAAATCCAACCTACACCTTTGTTTTTTTTAAATTTTAAAGTGGAGACCCATGGTCCTATTAGTTTTTTTTATCCTACAACTTAAAGAACTTGCCAAATAGGGAAGAAGGCATTAGCGACGCTGAGATTGGGGGAAATTTGAGAAATAGTGACCATTGCGGTTGTTTGCGGACTAGCGAGTGAGGTCAGGTTAGGAAATGTGACATCAATGAGAGCAGTTGAGGGGGAAGATAACCCCCATGTAGAGAGGAATGGTGTTGATGAGGAATATGAGACGATGATCAAACAGTTAATTTCTGGAGAGAATATGAACATTCCATATAGAAGATTAGAGCCACGTTTGTCGAGCCTAAATGGATGTCAGATAAAATTAAGCATTGTATTGGCATTAAAAGGGGGTATTTATAAGAAAATAAAAATGATGAGGATCAATTAAGGAAGAGAGATAATGAGCTAACTCCACGCTCGCGTTATTTCCAGAGGCTCGCCGCGGGAGTGCCCCTGCCTTGTCGTGGGAGAGGGGGCTCAGCCCGCTCATTAGAGCATACAGCAAAATGGAGTTTTACTTTACCTCTCTCCTCCCTCCTCGACCATAATTTATGGTCGCATTTTTAGGTTATTCATGGTCTTCTCCTGTTTCCCTCTATCTCCTTCCCCTTTTTAGTTTCTTCAAGTGTAATTAATTGCGCCTGAGCGTATCTGTGTGATCGGTTGTAGTGTATGACTGAATGAATGTGTGGGTGCTAGTGCGTGTTCTTGGTTTAAGTGCGGACTTTGTGCAGTCTCGGTATACCGGTACTGCCTCACCGGGGTGGGTTGTTCCGTGGTTAAACCGCGCTAAGTTGGATGTTGTGGGAGTCCAGACGACGGCTGCCTAGCGCGATGGTCTTTGCGCCCTTGAAGGGAAAATCCCGAAGGCAGCCAGCCCGTTTTTAAAACGACGGTGCTGGTTGAGGAGTGCACGGATCCCTCCCTCCCTTTGAGGGTGAGCATCGGGTGACGTTGCTGCGTAGGTGGGTTCTGCTCTCCGCGAGACTGCCTCCCCCCCCTCCCCATTAACATAGTAGTATATGTAGAAAATTAAACCAAGCACTACTTTGCAGAAATTTTGGACTTCTGCTCCTCGATCTCGTTCCAGTTCTTCTCGCTTTCTCGCGTCAGGTCCGATTTCGTCAGAGGTATACCTTGAGTTGGATTACGATCGCTTTTTGGTCTTTAGAACGAAATCTGACATTTCCATATCAAAATTAATATTTTTCATGTCAGTGAGGACTTCGATAAACGGTGCGGAAAACCACGCAACATATATATGGTCCCGTAATAATGAAGCCCTAGTAGTCGAGATCACTTCGCGCCCCAACATGATTCCGTACAAGCCCTCAAGACCCTTGCTCGCTCTGTGATTGCTGTCTCACCCCACCCAACCTCCAACACAGTGAATAGTGTTATTCGTTCTAATGGACTACGACCTCAAGATGCTTCACTCCACGTTGGCTAGCGAGCGGATTATTTATATTCATAGACCACAGCGAAAAGCTGGTGGGACCCGGGTTAAGACACCAACGATGTTCCTCACGTTTGATCGTTGGGATCTCCCAACGCATATTAAGGTGGGTTACCTACGAATTTCAGTCAAACCCGCCTCGTCCAGGTTTCAGCTTAGCCTCTTCTCCTTCTTTATGACACCCTGTTCTCTTACCTTACTTCCTCACTTTGCATACAATCGCTACTACAACTTTCTCTGGTCGGCCTCTAATTTCACAGGATAGATGCCGACCAGCTTTTTCTCACCCAACCATCCAAAGTCGGGACTGAGGGGGGGGGGGTCCTCCCCCCTTGCTCCGATTTTAGGAGGAGAGTTTTTAACAACCTGCTTAACCCCCACCCTCACCTTCCTCACACCCCATTTTTCTCCGTTTTACCGTCTATCGACTTTACGCCGTGGCTAAGGTGGTCACCGAGGCGGCAGCTGGCTTTGCCGGCTTCGTGTTCACCCCTCGCAGAGCGGGCTACTGCGTGGGGGTGATGAGCGTTTGCGTCCCGTGTTAAAAAAGGGGTCACCATGCCCAATGAGGAATAAAAAAAACCTCTCTTTACCTTTCCCTCGATCATCGTCGGAGCCGCCCTCCCTCGGGCAGCTTCCCTGAAAAAATGGACGTCCCGCCCTGTGCTTTCTCAGGGAACCATCCAAATTTCTATCGGAGAGGAGGCTTACTCCTCCCTTTGACCAACGGGTGTAGGGGACTCCCCCTCACCTCCTTCTCTGGAGGCGCCCTTGGGTGCCTCCCTCTTTCCAGTGGCAGTCCCTCCTTTTCTTTCACAAAGGACTGCCAAGAAAACACGCAGGCGGCTGAAAATTGACCGATGCAGGTTGGAGCGCGTCGATAGTGCCAACCCTATCAGGGGGCAAGAGATGTCGGGTCCCTTCTGTTCTTACCCCTTATTATCAGACACTCGTGCGCTAAGAGCCTACAAGAGGTCACTACGTGCCCCCCTCTCTTCCTCGACGGATGCCGGTTCGCCGGCATTAGGTTAAAAAGGTACCTCAAATGGGATCTGTGATGTCTCGGCGGGAGGGTGGGGGGGCAGGTGGTTGGCCACATGGAGGTCCCCCCTGAGATGAACATGGTCCCTGAAGTGACACCGCTTCAGATGTTAGGATCCTACATGGGGTCGAACCCGGGCTCGGTGACAAACACAGAACCCGGTTCCGCCCCTATGCAAGCTCCTCCTCAGATGGCTCGGGTCGCGGCTGTTGCTCCTATGATAGGCAAGACCCCAAGACCGTCGCCATTTCAGAGAAAGATCTTGCCGAGACCGGCCCATCTGGCCGGCCTCCTGACACCTTGGTCACAGAATCGCATGAAATTTACATCATTTGTTGGTTATGATGAATAAAGTTTACATACTAAGTATGAAGCCTATCTGGTCATTGTGGTCATATTTATGGCCAGATCAATTTATGGTCAAACTGATTGACCTAAAACCTTTGAGAGATCATAACTTTGGCCAGAATTAACCAATCTGAACGATTTTAATACATAATTGTTCAGGAGATCTTTGATCTTTCAAATGAGTCGAGGAACGATGTTTCTAAGACAATATTTGACATGATGACCTTTTTGTGAACTCCTTGCCCTTTGACCCCGGCCAAAGTGCAACTCAGATCATCCTAAGTTTTTTTTTAAAGTTACCTCTTTCCATCCTCCATAGCTCCAGATAAAATAAATATGGGATCTCCATGGGTTTAGAATCTATGGTCAATTATGTAGCACTGGGTATACCTACTAAAAGTATTATTGACCCAGAAATTATGGTGATATGACATAACTACGCAAGTCTTAACCACGACATGGCCTATATACCTCTTATATAATCTTTTTGAATCAATAAATAATACATCACTGCTTATATACACCTTATATACCTACCTTATATAGGTAATCTTGCCAAATCAATGTAACAGGAAAAGCATTCTTTAACTACCTTTCATTAATCTTTAACTAATTAATGTATGTTTTTTCAGATACCACTGTCATTTATGTCTTCAATATATAAATTAAAATAATTTCAAGATATCTTCTAAACTACCTACTTAATATTAATTGTGAGATTATCTGCAGATCCTAAAATAATTTACATGTGTGTAATTTTGTTATTTATTTTTGATAATTTTGAAATACCTAATGATTTTTATACAGCTACCTACCTACCAAATTATTATATTATGCAAAAGACGAGAATGATTTATTGCTTATTAGGCATCTAAAATGAACACCCATTAACTAATAGTGACTTTTGATTAATCACATATTTTTACTATGCCAAGCTATTTCAAATGAGAGAAGGCAATTTTCACCAAATCCGTTAATTTGATAAAAACTGAATGTACTTACAGAATATAGGTAGCTATACCCTCCAAAAATAGGTATGGAAGAAAGATTAAACTAAAGAGTGTAATAAACCTATTCTTAGCAATGCATTATGATGTAGCCATTAGCTAACTTAATAGCTATTAGGGTTGAAGTGCTGGACTGAGAAAACATGAAAATAATTAAAAATAATGTTGATCATTGAATAGGTACCTACTCTTTTCTTGTGTTTTGTCCACTTCTCTGCGAATTTATGAAGAATCAAATCTTAAAAAGCGCTAATGGAAATGTTTTTTAGTTATAAACCAGTCTACCAACCTACAGTCCTTTGCACCTAAACTTTGACCTATTTCTACTAAGATATAATACTTGACGATTATTATGCACTTCTTTCTTTGCTTACCAATTTTCTAGGACAATGCAATGATTAAAGCAGGTATATTGATATTGTATATTGGCAATTTTAAATATAATTGCTTCAATCATTTATATAGGTGTTTATTTTAATTAATTTATTGTATATTGTTTATAAACAGTAATTTACTATTTGGATCTTTTTCAGGCTTTGTTTCATTAAGATAGCCAATCAAAAGTACTGCAGCGATCCGCTGAAGATCCATAAATCCCTGCAAAGGAAAAACCTAAGAAATGTTTCTGCTCAGCTTTTGCAGAAGTTCTCATCTCTTCTTAGCAAAGATGATAAACTTTGTTCTGTTTGTAGGAAGAAGCTTTCAGAGTTACCAATTGAGCAAAATTCTCTAGAGGAGTCCAGAACTTCAGTATCTGAAGAGGAGTTCAATGAGATGCCTAGCCAAAAAGAGGATTCAGATGTTGTGGAAATTGAATTTGAAGTTGACTTACTGAACCAATCATTGTCTTTCATCGGTGAGAGCCCCTTTGATAAAAGGAAAGCCGAAAGTCATCCGACTTACGTACCTGAGTAAAGGTTAAAAGTTGAAGAATCTGTTAGGAGAAAGTTGGATTTGGTTGTGGGTAGTAGTTCAGGAAAACAAGGAGATGTAACGTGAACTGTATGCCAGAAGTCATCCAATCTCTAAAAGAAAAATATCGGCAATCAAGCCATACGGATCAAATCAGAATTCTAACTATATTTTCAACCAGTATGATCCTTAGAAAACTCGTGAACGAGTTCGATTGCTCTCAGAGAATGGCCGTACAAGCTCATCATATACTAAAGGAGAAAGGAATGTTAGCTCACCTAACCCTAAGCTCGGCAGAGTGCTTCCTGAGGAACTGACATCTTTAGTCCTTGAATATTATCGTAGTGATGACATGAGTCGGGTTTTACCAGGAAAGAAGGATTGTCTAGTAGTGCGAATTGAAAGGGAAAAGCAGAGGTTACAGAAACGACTCGTTCTCAACAATTTGAAGGAATTTCGTAGCAGTTTCAAAGTGAAGTACCCTGAAGTAAAAGTATCATTACCAAAGTTTGCTATGCTACGACCACGTGAGTGTGTTCTTGCGGTTGGCAGTGGAACTCACTCAGTGTGTGTATGTACAATACATCAACATGTAAAACTGACGATGGTTGGATCTAAGATGTCTGATATCACTGATTTACCCTCTTACCATACCTAGTTGCCTCTGTCGTATGTAATCCAGCCCGTCCAGCATGCTACATGAGATCCTGCGAGTACTCTCCACCTCTGGATCAACTAAAAGTAAAACTATTTGGATTTTATGAACGGGAGAATGTGGATAATATTGAATTCAAACAGTGGACATCAACTGATAGATCTGAGCTGGTAACCATGGTATTATCGCTTGATGATTTCATGGATAGCTTTTGTTATTGTGTCGAAACTTTGGTACGACATGATTTTGTTGCAAAATCACAAGCACAGTGCTTGGAAACTGAAAAACAATATTGCAGATGGTGAATTTGTAGTAAGTAGTGATTCTTCAGAAAACTATTCATTTGTAATACAAGACGTAACTCAGGGATATCATTGGAATTGCGCACAGGCGACAAAAAATCCTTGGGTGTTTTATCACATTAAAGATGGAAAACTCTGTCATGACTCATACACCATAATTTCAGAGTGTAACATCCACGATAATGCGTCAGTGCATCTATTTCAGCGAATGTTGATAGAGTATCTGAAATCAGTATTAGAAACGGTAAAGAAAATTTACTACTTTTCGGATGGATCTGCAGCACAGTATAAAAACTGTAAATCTTTGCAGAATCTTTGCTGGCATAAAGAGGAATATGGTATATGAAGTATGGATATGGAACTCAAAAGAAATATGAACAGGAGGAGGAACTTTTGAAAACCAGACCTGCGACCAAAACTATTCCAGCCACACAAAAACTTCATTCGTTCATTAGAATTAGTCACGAAAAATATTTCATGTCCAGTGTTCAATGGAAAACTTGCAGGCTATGTAACTGTGATTTACGATGGACATTGGTGGTTTGCTTGCATAACGGAAGCTTTTCCAGAGTCACAAGAAGTGATTGTTAAATTTCTTCACCCGCATGAACCCTCTCACAGTTTTTGCTTCACTGAAATAGAAGATTCTTGGACTATGGACATCTCTGACATTTTGGTGGCAGAAGAACCAAAACCTGCAACAGGAAGAAGCTACACGATTAGCAAGATTTTTTTTTAAGAGCTCATCTAGCGACTGCCTACTTGGGCATTAGTCGCCGTATTAAAAACTGCATAGTACTAGGATACTTTAAAATCTAATGCAATAATACAAAAAAAAACCAAAAACAACCTAAACAACACCAGAAATTGAAAAAAGGGAAAAGGAAACGAGTAGTAAGCAAGCTCCTATGTCGGGGGAGGTCCCCCCGGCGCAGGAGCGTGCAACCTAAAAGGCAAAAAAACAACAAAAAAAAACGTGGTCAAATAATAGGGAGAAGGCCGGCCTTCCCCCAAAAGTCAAAAAGTCCACCAGTCAAAGTGCACGCACTCGTCCCGAGTACAAGGAACAGGCACTAGCGACCCTGCTCATCCCGGTACCGGGACAGGTAACGTGCGCGAAGATCACCCAGACTGGGACATTCGGCAAGAATGGGCCGAAGTCTGGGGGACGACGCAGTCGTCACAATAGGGCGCAGGCGAGCGCTCCATCAAATAGCGATGCGTCACACGAGTATGTCCGATTCGGAGACGACAGAAAGCGACCTGAAGCCGTCGCGGCATTGGGGGATAGGTCCATGGGAACAGTCGCGGCGCAATGGCACGCAACTTTAAGTTCCCTTCGACCGTCTCCCATCTTCTTTGCCAAGCAGTCCGAAGAGCTGCCCGTATTCCTGCCATGTAGTCAATGTGAGGAAGAGCGAAACGCTGGTCCGGTCGCAGAGTCCTAGCGGACTCTTTGGCGCCCTCATCGGCGCGCTCATTCCCCGCAATTGCTACATGTCCAGGAACCCAGCAGAAGATAATCTCGACATCCGCCCGGCTCGCCAAAACCGTGGCGTCACGGATATCGCGAACCAGGGGATGCGGAGATTCCAATGTCACGAGAGCACTCAGGGCGCTTTGTGAGACGCTATAGATCACAATCCGGTCTCCGAACCAGGGATGTCGCGTAATCTCCCGTACCGATTGGTGTATTGCACCAGTTCGGCCGTGAAGACAGACACAACACCTGGCAGAGCCCCGCTGACTTCAAACAGAGGGGATACGGCGTGGAAGCCGACCCCCTCTTGGGACTTGGATCCATACGTATACACTGGCACGGTTCAAGCGTGACACGAGGTGTGCTCCTAAAAGGTCGAACGCAATATTCCTGGCGCTGTACAAGCTTTGGGAGCAGAGGCGTGGCAACAAATAGCCAAATGTGCTACCCTCCAGGGTGGTACCCCGTAAGGGGCGCGGCGATTTGCCATCCTGGCCGCCGTGCTGATGGGACTCAGCACCCCGTCCGGCCCCAGCTTAGCCTCTCTTTTATCCTTCAAAACACTTGTTTCCTCTCTTTTCATACAACCTCTCCCACAACTTTCTCTGGTCAGCCTATAATTTCACTGGGTAGATGCTGACCTCCTTCTCGGCCAACCGTCCTGGATCGGGGCTGAGGGGTGAGGGGCTAATGTTCCCTAACCCTTGAGCTCCGGTCTGGGGTGGTTGGTTTTTAACAACCTGCTTCATCCCCACCCATACCTTCCTCACATCCCTTTTCTCTCCTCTTCATATTCTATCTGTTTTACGCCGTGTCTAAGGTGGAGCCGCCATGCCGATGGACTGCCAGGCCACCAGGTGGGAGGGGTGGTCTTAAATGGCGGCGCCTGGCTTTGCCGGGCTTGTAAGCACCTTTCGCAGTGCGGGCTACTGCGAGAGGTGATGCGCGATTGCATCCCGTGTTGAAAAGAGGGTCACCATGCCCAATGATGAGTATAAAAAAACTCCAACCCCCAACTTCCCCTATAACATCGACGGAGCCGCCCTTGGGCAGCTCCAGCAAAAAGATGGAGGCCCCCCCCCCTGTGCTTGCTCAGGGGACTGTCCATTTATCTCTAACCGGAGAGGAGGCTTACTCCTCTTCTTCGCTTACGGGTGTAGGGGACTCCCCCTCACCCCCTTCTATGGAGGTGCCTTCGGGCGCCTCCCTTTTACCAGCGGCAGTCCCCTCTGTTCTTTCCAAGGGGACTGCCAAGAAAGCCAGCAGACAGCTCTTAGCCAGTCGCTCCACATTGAAGCGGCTTGGTAGGGCAAACCCCCTTAGGGGGGGAGAGGGAAGCCAGGCCCCTTCGGTCGCTTCCCTCAAAAGACCTGCTGGCAAGAATATTGAACCTTGCCGGGGTCAAGGCCCATACCTCCCCAAAGAAGACTAGTGACGATACTGCCAACGGGACCTGCGATGTCGGGGATAGATGGCCAACTGGAGCCCCCCCCCCTGAGATAGACATGGTTCTTGAGGAAACCCAGCCTCAGATGGTAGGGCCTTCCATGGTGGGGAATCCTGGCTCGGCGCCAAGCACCGAACCCGAATCCGCCCCTATGCAAGGTCCTCCTCAAACGGCTGTGGTTTCCGAAGCAGTACAAGGAGGGGAGGGATCTCCTCCGACCGGTGCCCCCACGTATACCAGGACATTCTCCATTTCGGAGAATGACCTGGCTGAGGCCGGTCCATCTGGCCTGGGGGCTTCTTCCGGCAGAGGGGAGAAGCGGGTTTATTCCCCGCCCTCCTCTCCAAAAAAGAAAAAGAAAAAGACTAAAAAGACAAAAAAGAATCGGGGCTCCTCTCCATCCGCGGGGGCTGCGGGGACGGATGGGTCTGCTGACACTCTGGCAAGCGACCAAGACAAGATTGGAACATCCGCCCCCTCTGCCCCCCGGTTGGGGAGCCCCTGACTAAGACAAACACCAAGAATGCACAGGGCGGAGCCTCGATGACATCGGGGCCCCTCATTCAGAGATTACCTGGCGTTTTCGAGCCCTCTGGCTTCAAACGCTTCCTCGTTATTCGCTCCACTGATGGCACCATGTTGTCCAAGGGCAACATGATCCATCAGAGGAGAGGATTAGCTAGTGCAATTGGTAGAGAGCCGAAGGTGACCCGTTTCACGGACGGGAGCCTTCTGGCGAATTCGGCGAATCCCGCCAAGGCGGCCAAGATAAGTGCTCTTCGGACACTTGATGGCACCCCGGTGATTGTGACGCCGCACTCTACCATGAACTTTGTGAAAGGAGTAGTTTATGCGATGGAACTCGTTGACTACTCCATTGAGCACATCACCTTAGAGCTGGCCTACCATGGGGCGGCCAAAGTCGAACGTGTGATGCGAAAACAGGGAGAGGCCTCGAGACCCACCCCTACACTCTTCGTCACGTTCGACTGTGACAAGCTCCCTGAGTCGGTGCGTGCCGGTTGGTGCCGCTACCGCGGGAATGCATTCGTGCCAATGCCGCGGCGGTGCTATTACTGTCACTGCTTCGGCCATACGAATCGCGCATGTAGACGTGCAAAGTCGGGGTCACCCGAAGTCTGTGTAAATTGCTCCAAGGTCGCACACGATAAGTCCAAATCGTGTGTGGCCAAGTGTCTCAATTGCGTAGAGCCGCACCCTGCTTCTTCGAAGCAATGTGGTGCATATCTCCTTGAGAAAGAAATCCTGGCCGTTCAGGCCTAGGATCGACTCTCATTTCGCGATGCTAAGGACTTGGTCCTGGCGTGCCCGGCTCTGCCTGGGACGTCATATGCCTCAATAGTTAGAAAGGCACCCTCTGCTCCTGGCCCATCCAGGCCAACGAGCACGGTTGTTTCCACGCCCATTCGGAGCCCTTCTGCTGGCTCTACCCAACCCGGGCGCTCCCCTGGTAAAGCTGGCGGCAAAAAGGGTTCATACCCAGCCCCGGCTAAAACCAGGGCTCTTCCCTCTTCCCCCAGCGTGACCGTTTCCCGTAAGGCGAAACGGCCACGCGCCTCCACCGAGTCGTTAGACTCACAGGAGGCAACACCCCTGAAGATGGTCGCTAGGCCATCTTCCGGGGTTCCTAAAGCTGTCCCCCGAAAGGAGGACAGCAACAAAGGAGCTTCGGCTCCTTCGCCACGCCCCGAGGTGTGGCGAGTGACTCGAAGACGGTGGTTCCTCGAAAAGAGGGCCCCCTGCCTCCGAAGCCACAACGCCCGCCTAAGGTTTTGAGGCGGAGGGAGGAAAAGACTCGCATGTCGAGCCCAACCTCCCTTAATAAGTCCTTGAAGGCGACAACGCCTTCAGCGCTTTGTCTGGCTAACAACGCCCGGGGTTCTGCCCCCGGGAAGCGTACGGCCATTCCCGTGAGGGTCTTTAGTTCGAGGAGGGCGCCTGCGTCTCCTCTGAGCTAGGCCTGGAGGGCATATTCCTTTAATGGAATTGCCGTGAACTCCGGGCCAACTGGGAGGAGCTTCGGAGGCTCGTCTCGTCCCGTTCCACGTTAGCTATCTTTTTGCAGGAGACCATGCTAGGCGCGTGCCCCCTGCCCGCCCTCCCAGTGTATAAGGGTCTTGCGACCCTACCACCGCAGGATGGCCGGGCTGGGGGATGCGCGGTTTACACCCGGCATGATGTCTACGTTCTTCCTTTTTCTTTAGATACCCCCTTCCAGGCAGTGGCTGTGTAGCTGCACCTGGATAGGAGGTATACTATCATTTCTGCGTACATTCCACCGTCAGCTGACTTCGAAGCGGGGGAATTCCGCCGCGTCGTGCCACGGTTGCCGAGGCCCAATCTCTTGCTTAGAGATCTGAACTGCAGGCATCCTCTCTGGGGAGATTACTCCATAAATCCCAGGGGACAAGTCCTTGCCGATCTGATCGAAGAGCTTGAGATGGGTGTCCAAGAACCGCTTCATTTTCTTGCCTTGACCTATCTCTGTGCTCTTCGGATGCACAGCCTGATTTTGATTGGGGGTGGTCGATGACCTCCATGGTAGTGATCACTTTCCCATTCAAATATCATTTTCAGGGCAACTGCCGCCTGAGACCCTACCTCGGTGGTGCTTGGCACGGGCGCGGTGGCCTGCATTTCAGGAAATGACTGAATTCTCTATCTCAGTCGAGGAGTTTAGGTCGGTAGATGAGGCCGTTGAGTTCTTCTCCGGCAACCTCTTTGCCGTGGACCTGATTGCTATTCCTAGGACGTCTGGCCGTTTGTCACGCCAACCTTTTCCATGGTGGTCGACCGAGTGTGAGACAGCCCTCAAACAGAACCGTTATGCCTACATGCGCTACAAGCGCCGCCCGAACGATTTCACTGTCGGTGAATTTCTTCGGGCTAGTGCTAGGTTCCGGTATATTTCGATGCACGCCCGCCGCTCTTCCTGGCGTGGCATACGTGTCTTCACTTAACGGGAAATACCCCTTTATCCACCACAACGGCCTTCGCCTATCGAGGCTGCCTTCCGTACTTCCTCTATTGAGAGCCTGTTGGTCAATGCTGGGGAGATGCCCCTCGCTCTACGCCTTACACCGTGCATTATTCGCGTGTACACGTGAGCCCAGCGCCTCCCTCAGTCGCCAACAGCTCTCACTGCATCCGCGGCTGATTTCGACGGTGCCTATTCCGCTGAGAGATGCTTGTCTTACCCTTATCCCTTTGGGTTTAGGGCCAGGAAACTCATTTGAGAGGTAGGTATAGCTCTCGGGCCGGTGGTGCCCCTGGTTTTGCCCAGTACGCCACCCTGGAGGGTACCACCTTTGGCTATTTGTGGCCACGCTTCTGCTTCCAAAGCTTATACTGCGCCGGGAGTATTGCGTTCGACCTTTTTGGAGCACATCTCGTGTCACGCTGGAACCGTGCCAGTGTATACGGGTTGCTCCAAGTCCCAAGAGGGGGTCGGCTTTCACGCCGTTTCCCCTCTGTTTGAAGTCAGTGGGGTTCTGCCAGGCGCTGCGTCTGTCTTCACGGACGAACTGGTGGCAATACACCACTCGGTACGGGAGATTACGCGACGTGCCTGGTTCGGAGACCGGATTTTGATCTATAGCGACTCTCAAAGCGCCCTGAGTGCTCTCGGGGCATTGGAATCTCCGCATTCCCTGGTTCGCGATATCCGTGACGCCACGGTTTTGGCGAGCCGGGTGGTTGTCGAGATTATCTTCTTCTGGGTTCCTGGACATGTAAGAATTGCGGGGAATGAGGGCGCCAAAGAGTCCGCGAGGACTCTGCGACCGGACCAGCGTTTCGCTCTTCCTCACACCGACTCCATGGCAGGAATACGGGCAGCTCTTCGGACTGCTTGGCAAAGAAGATGGGAGACGGTAAGTCGGGTGGAGGGGGATCTTCCCCCGACGCCGGAACTTGTTTCCTAATTGTTATCTCGTTGATTGTTGTTTTCTTTTCAAATTTTTATTTTAAAGTAGCCTAGAACTAGGCTGTTTGTTTTCGGCGACTTATGCCCAAGTGGGCAGTCGCCAGATAGCCCCTTAAAAAAAGAATCTTTTTTTTTCTCGTTTTCATTTGTTAGTTACATATTATTTGTTCTTTTAGTGGTTTTCTAATATAGCCTTGTAGTTGGCCGTGTAGTGTACGGCGACTTATGCCCAAGTTGGCAGTCGCCAGCCCGCCGTCTCCAGTTGGCGGTTGATACCATCCACCGCCGGGCCCTTCATAAAGGGTTCCGCTTCTCCGCCTCAAAGACGAAAGCAATGCACTTTCACCCAAAGCGGGCTCAGCAAGTTAATCCCCCATTCTTCCCTTGGAATTTCTGTCAGATATCCGGTTCCTGGGGGTGATCCTAGATCCCAAACTCACTTGGTGTCCCTATCTTCGTGAACTGCGACGGAGATGTCTCCGGAAGATGGACCTACTAAAGATGCTCTCCCACACCTCTTGGGGAAGTAATAGGCTCACGTTGTGGAGGCTATATGCCTCTCTCCTACAGTCCAAGTTAGAAAATGCTATTGTTTATTCCTCGGCCTCTTCTTCATCTCTCGTTATGCTGAATCCTACACGCAACCTGACTCTCTGTCTATCCAGCGGCGCATTCCGCTCCTTCCCTATACCGAGCATTTATGCTGAGGCTGGCATTTTCCCTTTCTATCACCACTGCCTCCTGGTCTGTCTACGGTATATTTTTCGTATTCAGCAGCCCCCTTGTTCAGAGGCTGACAAGAGTGTCTTTTCCCCAGGGTCCGTCGCCGCCTATGACGGATCTCCATCCATGCACCGGCCCTTGGAACTTGGTGTAACTGGACACGTTTCCCGTTTAAGACCACGCGACTCAGTTTTGCCCTTCTCACCCCCACCCCCCCTTCGGTGGACATTCCCCTGGTCAAATATTTGCTTGGCTCTCTTTGACATGCAGAAATCTCTGGTTGACCCACGTGTTACACCTGTTATGTTCATTGAACATGCGGCGTCTCACACTCGATCATGTCATCTGTTCACAGACTGGTCTAAAACGGACGATGGTGTGTGGGCTGCAGTGTTCTCTTCGCAGTCTATAGTCTCAGAGTCGTTACCTGCGGGCAACTTCCATTTTTTACTGCCTTTACTGTTTTTATTGATTCGAGAAGCGTATTATACGCTCTTTAACTTCTGGCCATCCCCTTGTCTCCAAAATACATTCCTAGTTGGTCAAGAACTCTTCCAGATACAAAGTAGAATTTTGCTGGGTTCCTAGTGATGTCGGAGTCCAGGGTAACGAGCGGACCGATGTGGCGGCTCGAATTGCAGCCACCCGGACACCGACCCATGGCAATCTCTCTTATCGTGACCTCTACCCTCTTATTAGGGACTACATTCAGCCACTCTGGCAGTCAGAATGGAATGGCTGCATCGGTAACAAATTGCATTCTATTAAATGATTAAGCCTTCGATTTTACCGTGAACTTAGCTGTTATCAACCTCGTCGGAGTTCTGAGGTGGTCATTTGTCTCCTGCGAGTCGGCCACATAATCCTCACATGTGGGCATTTAATGAGTAGCGATGCGTCACCACATCTCCTCTCTCACATGCCCTCTCTCTTCGTCCTCCATATCAGTACGCCATCTTTTGGTCGACTACCAGCCCCTGTCTGCCTTACGTATGGAATGCTCCCCATCTATTTTACGTTTTCCATGTAACGATAGACTAAGCTTCCTCTTAGCTGAGGGCTCCTCTTTTAGCACTAATTCCAGTCGTGGTTCAAAACGAAGCACTCTGCTGTAACCGCTCTTCTTAATGTTTCTGACGGTTTACATAGAGCAGCCGATAGGGGTTGTACGTCATTTCTTCTCCTCCTAGACCTCTCCTCTGCTTTCGACACCATCGACCACACTGTCCTCCTTGATCGTCTTCGCACTTTCCTTAGTTTCTCGGGCACTTCACTTGATTGGTTCCGCTCATACATATCCTCCCGCACTCAGTCGGTCGCGCTCGATAACCTCTCATCCGAGCCCGCGGCCATTCATTTGGGGGGCCTCAGGGCTCAGTCCTTGGTGCCCTCCTCTTTCGCATCTACTTACTTCCTCTTGGCTTCCTTCTTCGCGATTTGGGCCTGTCCTTCCACCTTTATGCTGATGACACTCAGATATACCTTTCCTCATCCCCTGTGTCCTTCTCTCAATCAATTACCAAGCTCCTTTCAGTCTACACCTCCATAAACGAATGGCTATCTGCCCACTTTCTCAAACTTAACAACGATAAAACTGAAGTTCTCCTTGTTGGTCCAGCTTCAATGGTGGATAAATCTAAAGCTTTCTTCCCCTCCCTTAACCTTGGGGAAACCAATGTCGCCTTCTCTGATACCGTCAGTAATCTTGGTGTTATTTTCGACGAGCAACTCTCGTTTCAACCGCACATCCATCGTATCTGTATGTCTTCCCTCGGTTTCCTCCGCAACTTCTCACGCGTTCAATCCTACTTTGATCGACGAATCCTTGAGACTGCTATTCATGCTTTCGTCACCTCACGCTTAGACTAGTGCAATTCTCTTCTACTGAATTTCCTTTATTTCTCACTTCGCCCCCTACGACTAGTTCAAAACTATGCTGTCCGGCTCCTCCTTCGCCGCCCTGGTTCTCTCCTTCGCCGCCCCGGTTCTCTCCTTCGATGCCTCTGTTAGAGCAGCTACACTGGTTACCTATTCGCTTCCGTACCCACTATAAAATTCTTCTCATCACCTACAAGGCCCTAAGCCTCGAGGTTCCACCTTATTTCTCGTCTGCCCTCTCCCGTCGTTAAACTCCTCAGGCAGTCCGGTCTAACTTCGCTTCCCTCCTGAACACTCCTCGTTCTGTCCTCTGCTCGATGGGTAACCGTTTTTATTTTTGTAATCCTTTTATTGCTTTTGTTTTAACTTTTCCACTTTGTGTACTTTAGGGCCTTGTCCCCTTTTATGTCCTGCCGCTCCATAATCTTTTTAGATTTTAGCCGCCTACATCCTGCTACAAATAATAATAATAATCAGGACATCAAAATAATAATAATAATAATAATAATAAGAAGTCTTTTGTAATGCGCTCTTTAAGGCCTGAGACCTTCCCAGAGCGCACGTTGTGCTGAGATGAGAATGGAAATTCAATGGAAATTCAAGAGGGGGAGAAGGCAATTCTGAAAAGATGCGTTTTCAGGAGACGCTTAAATGTGGTAAGAGAGGGAGAAGACCTGATTTCAGCAGGAAGAGCATTCCACAACTTAGGGGCGCAGATTGAGAAGAAGCAGTCCCCCATTGAGCAGAGGGATGAACAAGGAATATTCAAAAGAGGTGCATGTGATGACCGAAGGGCCCGAGGGACATGGCGTGGCAAGAGGGCAGAAAAGAGGTAAGACGAGGCCTTGTTGTTTAGGGCCTTAAATGTGAAAAGAAGTATCTTGAAGTGAGTACGGGATCTGACAGGAAGCCAGTGCAGTTCATGCAGCAAGGGTTTCGAGGGAGAGAAGCGAGGGCGACGGAGAAGCCGGGCGGCAGCCGGAGAGAGGAGGATGGCAAATTCACAAGCAGAGAGTTACAGTAGTCAAGGCGTGAGGTGATGAAGGCATGAACAGCAGTCGCAATACTTTGGCGATCAAAGTGTCTCGCGAATTGCTGACATTGCGGATATGAGGCTTAAAGGAGAGATGCTCATCAAAAACAACACCCAGATTCCTAACGCAGTCAGAGAAAATGATAGTATTACCGCCCAGAGTAACCGAGGGAAAGAGAGATTTAGATTTTTTGACAATTGCAGGGATGCCGACGAGGAGGACCTCAGTTTTGGAGTGATTAAGCCTAAGGAAGTTGGTAGAGAGCCAGTCAGAAATGGAGGTGTAGGCAGCCAGGAGGTCAGTGATAGAGTAGGCAAGAGACGTGGGGGATGAGGAAACGAAAATTTGAGTGTCATCAGCATAGAGGTGGAAGGATAGACCGAGATTACGGAGAAGGGAACTAAGAGGAAGAAGTTAGATACGAAATAGTAGAGGACCAAGGACAGAGCCTTGTGGCACTCCAAAGCGAATGGGGTAGAGTCTGATGAAACGTTGTCAATCACAACGGATTGGGTACGAGACGAGAGGTAAAAGCGTAACCAGTCAAGCACGGTGCCTGATATGCCGATGAAAGAGTGGAGACGATCAAGTAGAACGGTATGGTCAATAGTATCGAAGGCAGAGGAGAAGTCGAGTAGAACGAGGATGGAGACACAACCCCTGTCCACGGCTCTTCGTAAGCAATCGGACACATTGAGAAGGGCGGTTTCTGTGGAGTGACCTGACTTGAAACCAGATTGATAGGTTTCATCAATGTTACAGGCCACCATGTGACTGTTGATGCGTGAAACAACCTTTCCTTAGAGAGGAAAGGAAGTTGCGAAATCGGGTGATAATTGGAAGGGTCAGTGGGGTCCAGTTTAGGCTTTTTAAGAATCGGACGGATGTTGGCACGTTTGAAGGAAGAGGGAACAAGACCAGTTGCAAGTGAAGTGTTGAACAGGTGAAGAAGCGTTGGGAGGATAGCAGGCAGAATTTTACATAACAGTTTAGGCGGAAAAATGTCCTTTGGGGAGCCCGATTTCTTAGAACGCGAGAGCAGGGCTGTAAGCTCCAACGCAGTCACAGCGGGGAAAACGATAAGCGGCTGAGGCGGGAAGTCAGGAAGAATGGCAGGAGCCGGGATAGAAGGCTTAAGGAGGGAGGCACGGTTTAAGTGACCTTATCTGCTACGAAATTCGAGAGAGTAGCAGGGCTAATGGGTGGGGAGACCTGGGCTGGGTAAGTAAGACGGGAGAGCAGGCGGAAGACGGGGATCATTCCTACTATCAGTAAGCAGATTACGTGAGTAGGCTTCACGAGCAGATTTTAATTTCGCCACGTAGGAAGCTGTCGCAAGTCGGAACGCCAGCGAGAGAGGGGTCGTGTCTTTCCAACGGGTGTGAGCCTTTCTAAGGACTCTTTCATGGGCACGCATGGACTGCCTAGCATGGAGGAGTTCCATCGAGTACCGAGGGGCACGGTGACAATGGGAGTTCGAAGGGGTGACAAGGGGAGAGTGGGCATCAAGACAAGTGAGAAGGGGTTGCTCCAAAGAAGAGAGAATCTGGTCAGGAGAGGCAGAAGCATCAATGGGAGGAAGTTTGTGGGCCACATCATTAGATAGGGAGGGAATATCAATGGAGGCTAGTCGACGGAAGGGCTTAGGATTATGAGACAGCTGGAGAGGTATATGGAATGGGATAGAGAAGTTGATAAGGAAGTGATCAGATATAGCATTGGACAAATTTGTAGTAGTCAGGTTGGAAATAAGACAGAGATTACAAGGTCTAAAATGTTACCGTGAGAGTGGGTTGGGGAAGAAACGTGTTGGGTGAGGGAGAAGAGATCAAGGATTTCGGAAAAGGCTTTGAAATTAGGATTGTGGCCAGGAAGGTTGAAATCACTGATGATTAGCAAAGAACCAGTGGGGGAGAGGCCAGCGAGGAGGTTACTAAATTCATCAAGAAAAAGCTCGAAGGAGGAGCCTGGGGTGCGGTAGAGAACTAAGATAGTTAGAGAGGGGGTGGAATCAGAGACATTGATGAGCACCTCAAAAGAAAGAAGAGGGGGAGAGGGAAGGAGGCACTGTGAATGAGAGCAGCCCCACCACCGCGAGAGTTACGGGAGGTATGGGAGTGGACGTAACCATCAGGGGTAACGAGATCTAAACAGCAAGCAGAAGGGGCAAGCCAAGTTTCCGTGGAATCCAAGGAGAGTGACTCGAGTGTTAACGAGCAGGTCATGAATGTAGTCAGCCTTCTTCGAGAGGCTTCTGACATTGAGGAGAGACGCTGAGAGAACGGGTGAAGGGGCAGGTGAAGAAGAATCAGGGCTAAGTGGGGGGGGGGGGCTTGATTCAAGTAAAAAAGTTTTCTAAGAGCAGGAGCTAAACGGAAACCACGTTTAGTGTGGCGGCGGGAACGAGAAATTCCCAATGCATTAATGTGAGTAAAGGTGTTTTGAGAAACACTGGTAGCAGTTCCTTTGAGGGCAAGAATCGTTAACCTATCAATCATAACACAAATTAGTTAACTATATAAGTAGAGTGGCTAAGCGACACAATAATGGGAGAAAAGCAAATTAACTATATAAGTAGAGTGGCTTAAGCGACACAATAACGGGAGAAACAACAATCGAGACAAAATAAAGAGTAATCGAATAGTATGAACAAACAAAATTACGATAGAAACAAGAAACGAGGGAAAAAAATAGTGACGAATCAGAATTAGCGGTCGGTGAGGTGGGGGGGGGCGTGGGCGGGAAGACAGAGCGGAGGTAACAATGAGGCGGCTTGAAAAAAAACCCCCACGTGGGTGCGAAAGAAGCAGAGAGAAGAAGAGAGGCAAAGAAAGGAATAAATAAATAAATGACAGAGAGTTACTTTCGGATAAGATGAACATGTACAATAGCAGATCAAGCACACATCACAGATTAGGGGGAACACAATTCAACGATACACTCGAGCAGTCAACACAAACGAACGAACGGAAACGGGTAACAAGTGACTTACAAAGCTAAGGCGGGCAGGGTAGTAAACAATATCTAAAAGCACAAAAAAACAACACAGCAAATGGTGAGAGCACAGGCAATAACACTGCAAAAGACAAAATTAAAACACAGCACAAACGTGCCAGGCGTTATGTAAAATGAAACTTGAACCGTAGAAAGAGCCACAGATAAGCGCATCGATCCACTCGCCAATAAGAGATTAAAGTGGCAAATAGAGCAAAGGAAGATCGCAATTGTTTCTTTCAATTATACAGAATTAAGACTAGAATAAAATCGGCCCACTTAAAACTACAGATAGAGAGTTATTAAGTGATAGTGATACAATGGCTAGGATGTTAAATAATTATTTTCATTCAGTATTTACACTCGAGATATCTAATTGTCCCTGAGGGGACCTTGATCTTTAGGGGTAATGATGCGAAGAAATTAGGATATTTAGTAAGGCTTTCGAAAGGGTGCCACACATATGACTTTTGAATGAAGTCAAAGCACATGGGACCCATGGAAGTATTTCTAGGTGGATTCATTGGTGGCTTAGCGGGGATTTAATAAAAGTGGGGTTCCTCGGGGGTTAGTGTTTGTGCCGTTGTTATTCTTGATTTATATTAATGATCTTGACTCGGTTATTAGTAGCGACCCGGGTAAGTTTGTCGTCGCTTCTAAGTTGGTTAGGATTATAAGGTCTGACTCTGATGCTGAGTCATTACAAAATGAATTGACCATACTATCCCAAAGGGCAGAGAAATGGCAAATGGAATTTAAAATAATAAAGTGCAGTGTACTTAGTATAGGTGTGTGTAATCCACTGAATAATTATAAACTGAATGGGGAGAGTTCTAGGACGGTCAGAAAGCAGTGCTTAAGTGCTAGGAATGGAGCTAATAAGTTGTGAGACTGAACTGGGTTATGAGAACAGGAGCTGCCTCTTATAGGCTATTGATTAGCCTTTTGCAGACTGCTTCTTTTCTTGTGTTCTACAACACAAGCTGTAGAATCAAATGATGGAGCCTATAGCATAGGCTGTAGAATCAAATGGTAAGGCCTACAACACAGGCTGTAGGATCAAATGATTTCTCCCTTAATCTTTCCCACGGTCAGAGGGAACAGAGGTCATCTGCTCCTAGGGCGCTATTGACAAAAACGGCTATCGCAACTATCATGGTTTACGGCCGAGTACGTAGGTACGTTTGATTCGTACATGAATTAATCCGTTCCACTTTTCTCTAAGAGTACTCTGAATTTCATTCTTTAACAGGGAGGCTTCGTATTATGATATATCTATTGCCATTTGCTGCGTTCGAGAATTTAATTAAACAATTCCGACAAAAATATACTTTTAATTACATAGAAGAATGAAATATTAAAGCTTTAAATACACTAATTATATAGTAAGAGGGCCTAATGAAAATTAACACTACAAATGAGTATTACGAGATGGTTGACGCAAAAATCACTACTAATACACGAGCTTTAAGCTCAATTAATGTGAGTTCTTAAGTCATTTGAACTTGAAATAGTTTGGTTACGACTACCGTTTTGAAATGGTTTTATTACGAATACACTTTCGCACGGAATGGGAAATAACAAAATGAATAATTTTTTTTTGTATTTGTTTTACCTTTAACTCGGGGGTGTGTCGACAGTTGGGTGATCTTAAAAGTGAGCCTCCTCGCTGAGTTGGTTTGGGCGAGTTTGACTGGAAACCTCCTCACTGAGGTTAGGCGAGCGTGATGAGGTGATTCGGGAAAAGAGCTGATACTTCTCCTGAGGAAGTGGAGGTGGGTGATGATGCTTCTCTCGACTTGAAGATGTAAGTGAGGGGATCTTGGATTAATGGAAGTTATCCCGATCCCTGTGTTACCAATTCTGGCTTCTCGACGATGAGACTTAACCAAAATGTGAATCTTTTCTCGAATGGGAATTCACTTTGGTCTTCCTCAATGGTGAGGGGTATCTCTGCTTTTTCAGCAAACTGAGATACGTGATTTTCTTTGGACGAGAATGGCACTCGTAGGAGAGTTGGTCTCAATACCACTGGTCTGCTCTTCTAAGCGACCAAAGGAACAACCTCGGGAGGGTAAGTCCCGCTTGGTTCCAACTATCTTCTTGATTCCCCGTTTGGCTCAGGGACGCGTCTTCTCTCGATGGCTACACGGCTTCTCTAAATTTTTCAAGATCGAACTATATATACGTCGATTGTCCTCTGGGGGAGGGGAGACGAGGGAGTTTAGGAGGGGCGAACCCTCACCAGGACACAGTTAAGCCCCTCTCCTAGGGCTTAAATTTTCAACGCTGTGACACTTCGCCCCTTCAGGTTTACGCACGAGGAAGGTGAGATTTCGTCTATTTGGCGAAAAATACACATAAGCAATCGGAGGGGACAATGAGCTTGTACCTAGATTTTCTGCCGACGAAGTCTTAGGCAGCAAGATTTTCATTCCAAAGGCTCTCACACCCTCCTATGTTTATATTAACAGACTACACCACCAATCTCGTAAATTACGAAATCCTTCTTTGCGAGCGACTTCGAAGGGTCTTGGGGCAGCGGGGAAAGTGGGGGTGGGGGAAAGTCTTAGCCCATGTGGAACTTAACGGTTAACGATGTATAAACAAACTAGCGTGAGCTTGTCCTCGTTATATTAATTACTCCCCTCAACATTCTTCCACTTCTCCACAATGCTCCTCTTTTGAAAGGTCTCTAGCTAACCACAACGACCATATTCCTAACATTACACAATTAACACCAATTTTTAGCATCTCTGCGACTATATCATCCATTCTAGCTGCCTTTTGCATTTTTTGTTAGACCTTTTGCAACGCTCACTCCCTTTTACATACTTATCACTTTCATTCAGAGCCCCCCTCCCCTGACTTGCGCCCTCGAAGCCATTCATGTTCATATTCGATTTCTCTTGTAAATCCGCTTTGTATAGCTCAGCAAAGTGCTCTCAACAGCTACTTTTAACCACCCCATTGCTAGCAACTACGTTTCCATTCTCTTTTTATGCCCAGGCAACTATTGTTCTCTTAGTTTCTCACCTTCCAAATTAACATTGTATACTGGATATTTATTAACTTTCCTGCCAAACGCTTCGTTTACTTCTCTCTTACCCCGATAAATCTCTTGATAATCCCATTAATTCCTTTCACTAGATCTCAAACAGTCTCGGATGTTCATCTCCTGATAATCCCATTATTTCCTTTCACTAGCTCTCAAGCAGTCTCGGATTCTCATCTCCTGATTATCCCATTTATTACCTTACACCAGCTCTCAAGCAGTCTCGCATGTTCATCTCATAATCCTATTTATTTCCTTTCACCACCTCTCAAACAGTATCGGATGTTCATCTCCTGATAATCCCACTTATTACCTTACACCAGCTCTCAAGCAGTCTCGGTTGTTCTTCTCCTGATAATCTCATTTATTTCCTTTCACCAGCTTGCAAGCAGTCTCGGATGTTCATCTACTGATAATCCAATTATTTCCTTTTACCAGCTCGCAAGCAGTCTCGGATGTTCATCTCCTGATAATCCCATTATTTCATTTCACTAGCTCTCAAGCAGTCTCGGATTCTCATCTCCTGATAATCCCATTTATTACCTTACACCAGCTCTCAAGCAGTATCGGATGTTCATCTCCTGATAATCCCATTTATTTCCTTTCACCACCTCTCAAACAGTATTGGATGTTCATCTCCTGATAATCCCATTTATTTCCTTTCACCACCTCTCAAACAGTATTGGATGTTCATCTACTGATAATCCCATTATTTCCTTTCACCAGCTCTCAAGCAGTCTTGGTTGTTCTTCTCCTGATAATCCAATTTATTTCCTTTCACCAGCTCTCAAGCAGTCTCATATGTTCATCTACTGATAATCCCATTTAATTTTTTATAAATTTTCTGAACTTAACCATTTCTAATTCTTTGTGCTTTAAAAAATTCACAAAATTTCGATACTTATATTTATTTCTGAACTTCACCATTTTGTTTTTTGATATTATAAAAGAATTATTAGAAATAACTTTGGTAAAAAAAAACGTCATAACCAAACTAAGATGAAATTATGATTCAAATACTCAAAAAAATCCCCATCTTAAATTATTGAGTTAGTGATGATGATGATGATGATGATGATAAAACACACATTATTGCACGACATAAATTGGGTGCCACACCTATCTCTGAATCTTTTAAATTACTTAGAACTTTACAAGTTTTATCTATTTAAATCAATTTTTCATGCATACGTTTTTTTCCTTCTAAAACTTTTATTAACACTTTTATATTATATATGTTTGATCTAAATCGGTAAAGAAATAGTGGTTATAAGTAATTAAAAAGTGGCTGATAGGTGAAACATTGTTTACGACCTGGGGGGCGATCTGGCAGGTAAGGGCTAGGTGAGAGATGTCTCCATTTTCCTCATGTCTCAGGTGATATAAAATAAATTATAAATATTTCTGTTATTTTTATTACTGGCCTATTAGCGCTTAGCAAAAGCCATTGGTACTTTTGTACTTGCTTGTTGAGGGAAGCTTTGCTTCTACTTTTTTAGTCAACGGCTTTTCAAGTTGATTAAATTTGCCCGATTCCTGCCCTTAATTTCCCGGTTCGTCCTTCTTACACCGCCTAACCTCTCCCTCTGAACTCTCCACCGGACCGTGTTTCTCACGAACTTCCACTCGAAGTTGTGTGGTGAACGTCACTCCATCCATTACAGCGAATGATTGATCGATTGTAATTATATTATCTCTTCGCAATGAGTCGGTCATCTGAGCGGAGAGAGAAAAGACCTGATAAGACCTCTTTCCTTATCGCTCATATTTAATGTTTTGGATCCATTCACTTTTCAGGGTTTCGTCGCCTTTTAGGCGTTTGAATTATACGGGCTAATTAGTTTAGGTGAGTTCATACTAGTTCATTGTGGTTCAATTAATGATAATTTATAGTTCCACTTCATTTTAAAGAATGTTCTGAAATTGATCCAAATCAATAATTAATTAATAAATATTCACTGGTAAAAGTGAATTTGATTTAAATGTATGAATGAAGGTCCGAAAATCAATTGATCCTTTTTATTTTTACGGAGTCAATTAATAATAATTATTCCGTGTCGTCATTTGCACCCGGATACATTGTCATGTCCAATTCAACTGACTTCAACGTTGAGGTAAGAAGGGGAAGTTTGTGTGAATAACGGGGGCATTTTCGTGCAGCGATGTAAGAACGAAGGGGCAAAGTAACATTTGTTATTCCTTAGACATTTAGAGGTTAATTGCGTCATCCGTCCATTTAGAATCATGGGCGAGGTTCTACGACTGGATAAGGAAATTCGCATAAAGAGAAGAATGACAATTGATGGCAAACGCGTATGCGCCAGGGGCCGGTTATCGTTTGAGGGGAAGGGGGGATGCAGACAGAGTGGTTGTAGTGTGTTATGTCAGTCACCAGCGAGCAAGAAATCAGTTATGCTTCAGGAGAGTAGATATAAACACCCCTTCGACAGGTATCGGGGCGGTAGAGTGATGCGTTGTGTGTGTGTGTGAGAGAGAGAGAGAGAAGACAGCGGTGTTATTATTAGTGATGGTAGGTAGGCGTGTTAAAAATCATTATCTCCTACCGGAGTCAAAGAGGAGCGGTATCCCCGGAGCAAATGACATCTCTGCTCCCTCCGATCACTTCGGAGATTAAGGATAAAACCTTTGATCCTACAAGCTGTGTCACTCCTTTCTGGGAGACAACCGTCGAGGTCTGCCGAAGTTGCGTAGTAAGACGAGCGTCTGTGATGGCCGAGGAAAAGAGAGCACAATTCCTGGCTGACGCAGCAACGCATGGAGTAACTCATATTTATACCGACGGGTCTAAATTTGAAGATGGCGTCGGATCTTTGGTGATATCCGGAGACCTGTCGTATCCGACGAGACTACCAAAGACCGCCTCCATTTTCACCGCTGAGATGTATGCACTTAGACACGCGGTAAAATGGGCATCAGAAAATCCATACAAAAATTAACATACAATCTTTACAGACTTCCAGAGCAGCTTTCAAGCGTTGCAGAAAGCGACCAGCCTCAACACATTCGTCCTGGAGATTAGGGAATTAGTCCACATAGATGCCCAACGCGGACGGAGAATTTCCTTCTGCTGGGTACCCGCCCACGTGGGCGTCGCCGGAAATGAAAAAGGCCGATGCAGCTGCAAAGATCGCAGCTCTTCGATGCTAAGGCCCGGCCACGTGTCATCCCTTGCGGGGATTATATCATCGCAATTGGAGGGTTATCCGCGAAATCTGGACGGGCCTCGATGGCATGAACAAAATGAACCACATCTTTCCGACCCTATCACGATGGCGGCCTCAGGACCTTACACGCCGACAGGAAGTGTTGGTATGCCCACTTCGTATCGGTCATTCAAGATTGACCCACGGCTTCTTGATGAAAGGGAGCTACCCCCTCCCCCCTCCTCCCTTATTGTGAAGACTGCATCGTGCCCCTGATGATCAGTCACCTTATAGTCGAGTGCCCGACATTTGGCGAATTAAGGCACCGGTACCTCCCCATCGACGGTGGAGGGACACCCCCCCCCTCCCTCCTCTGACTAGCATTCACACCCGAAAATAGTCGTCCCGGACTGGGAGAATCATCCTCTACATAGAAAAAAAAACGGACTCGGAGATAAACTATAAACCTTCGACTTTTGCAAATTATAAAAAAAAACTTTACTAACTTCGGGCACCATTTCATTAATACCATTCATACCATTCCCATTTATATGACCAACCACCGCCATGCAAACCAGATAAATAACCCGGGTTACGTTGCGATCACTGTGCAGTGAGGCACCTCTTAATCAACGAACCAACTACAGCCTGTGTTGTAGACCCCAATTAATGTTAAGTGGTGTCCCACTTTCCGTGATGCTGTCCCGAGGGACCAGGTTAGAGTGAGGGGGTGCTGGGGGGAAATTCTATAGCCTCTCCCTCTTGTGCTAGCGGTCCTTGCAATAGCTAAGAAGTGGAAGTTTAATTGCAACTTAACCTTACACAGGCAGGATACATTCAAGTGGAGTAGTCACACTCCATAATTGCACCCAGGTGGGGTGGTCGTGTCCTATCAACTTGGGAATGACTTGCCACTCCTTTTCTCTTTTCCTACAGGGTGTCTACAGTTTAAAATACACAGCCTTTCCTACTGGGCGTAATGCCTGTCATAAGCAGTATAGCACCCTAGAGTGGCAGCAGGGAGATCCTAAACCAATTTAAAGACTTACTTAAGTTCAATAATAGAATCGCAAATTCACTTTGACTAAATTTTATTGCTATGTCCACCATTTGCCTTGGTAACTAAATAAAATGGTTGCTTGCAATCAACCCCGTAAGGGGCGCGGCGATTTGCCATCCTGGCCGCCGTGCTGACGGGATCCAGCGCTCCGTCCGGCCCCAGCTTAGCCTCTTCCTTCCTTCAGATAGCCTGTATTTCTCTCCTACGTCGTCGCTTTTCATACAACCTCTCCCACAACTTTCTCTGGTCAGCCTCTAATTTCACAGGGTAGAAGCTGACCTTCTTCGCAGCCAATCGTCCCGAATCGGGGCTGAGGGGGGAGGGGACAATGTCCCCTAACCTCTGAGCTCCGGTCTGGGGTGGTTGGCTTTTAACAACCTGCTTCATCCCCACCCATACCTTCCTCACATCCCTTTTCCTCTCGTCTTTAAAATCTATCTTTTTTACGCCGTGTTCAAGGTGGAGCCGCCATGCCGAAGGACTGCCAGGCCACCAGGCGGGAGGGGTGGTCCAAAATGGCGGCGCCTGGCTCTGCCGGGCCTGTAAGCACCTCTTGCAGTGCGGGCTACTGCAAGAGGTGGTGAGCGATTGCGTCCCGTAAAACAAAGAGGGTCACCATGCCCAATGATGAAAAAAAACACCCCTTAATTCCCCCTAAAACAACGGAGCCGCCCTCGTGCAGCTCCACAGAAAAGATGGAGGTCCCCCCCCCCTGTGCTTGAGCAGGGGACCCTCCATACTTCTTTAACCGGAGAGTAGGCTTACTCTTCCTACGCCTACGGGTGTAGGGGACTCCCCCTCACCCCCTTCTCTGGAGGTGCTTTCGGGCACCTCCCTATCTCCAGCGGCAGTCCCTCCTTTGCTTTCTAAGGGGACTGCCAAGAAGGCCAGCAGGCAGCCAATTGCCGACCGCCCCTCGTGCAAGCGGCTCGGTAGGGCAAACCCCCTTAGGGGGGAGAGGGAAGCCAGGCCCCTTCGGTCGCTTCCCTCAAAAGACCTGCTGGCAAGAATATTAAACCTTGCCGGGGTCAAGGCCTGTTCCTCCCCACTAAAGACTTATGACGCTGCCAAGGGGACCTGCGATGTCCTGGGAGGGGATGGCCAACTGCAGGCCCCTCCTGTGATAGACATCGTCCTTGAGGAAAACCAGCCTCAGACGGTAGGGCCTTCCATGGGGGGGAATCCGGGTTCGGCGCCAAGCACCGAATCCGCCCCTATGCAAGGTCCTCCTCAAACGGCTGGGGATTCTCAGGCAGTACAAGGAGGGGATTGATCTCCTCTGGATGATGCCCCTGCGACCACCAGGACCTTCTCCATTTCGGAGAACTACCTGGCTGAGGCCGGTCCATCTGGCCTGGGGGCTTCTACCGGCGGTGGTGAGAAGCGGGTTCATTCCCCGCTCTCCTCTCCAAAAAAGAAAAGGACGAAAAAGACCAAAAAGACGAAGAATACTCGGGGCTCCTCTCCATCCGCGGGGGCTACGAAGATGGATGGGTCTGCTGCCACATTGGCAAGCGACAAAGCCAAGATCGGCACATCCGGCCCCTCTGCCCCCCCCCCCCGGGTACGGAGCTCCTGACAATGACAAAGACCAAAAGTGCACAGGGCGGAGCCTCGATGACATCGGGGCCCCTCATTCAGAGATTACCTGGCGTTTTCGAGCCCGCTGGCTTCAAACGCTTCCTCGTTATTCGCTCAACTGATGGCACCATGTTGTCCAAGGGCAACATGATCCATCAGAGGAGAGGATTAGCTAGTGCAATTGGTAGAGAGCCGAAGGTAACCCGTTTCTCGGACGGGAGCCCTCCGGCGAATGCAGCGAATCCCGCCGAGGCGGTTAAGATAAGTGCTCTTCGGACACTTCATGGCACCCCGATGAGTGTGACGCCGCACTCTACCATGAACTTTGTGAAAGGAGTAGTTTATGCGAGGGAACTCGTTGACTACTCCATTGAGGACATCACCCTAGATCTGGCCGACCATGGGGCGGTCAAGGTCGAACGTGTGATGAGAAAACATGGAGGAGCCTCGAGACCCACCCCTACAATCTTCGTCACGTTCGACTGTGACAAGCTCCCTGAGTCGGTTCGTGCCGGTTGGTACTGCTTCCTCGTGAAGGCATTCGTGCCACTTCCGCGGCGGTGCTATTACTGTCACCGCTTCGGCCATACGAATCGCTCATGTAGACGTGCAAAGTCGGGGTCACCCGAAGTCTGTGTAAATTGCTCCAAGGTCGCACACGATAAGTCCAAATCGTGTGTGGCCAAGTGTGTCAATTGCGGAGAGCCGCACCCTGCTTCTTTGAAGCAATGTGGTGCATATCTCCTTGAGAAAGAAATCCTGGCCGTTCAGGCCCAGGATCGACTCTCATTCCGCGAGGCAAAGGACTTGGTCCTGGCGCGCCCGGCTCTGCCTGGGACGTCATATGCCTCAATAGTTAGAAAGGCACCCTCTGCTCCTGGCCCATCCAGGCCAACGAGCACGGTTGTTTCCGCGCCCATTCGGAGCCCTTCTGCGTGCTCTACCCAACCTGGGTGCTCCCCTGGTAAAGCTGGCGGCAAAAAGGGTTCATACCCTGCCCCGGCTAAAACCAGGGCTTCCCCCCTCTTCCCCCAGCGTGACCGTTTCCCGCAAGGCGAAACGGCCACGCGCCTCCACCGAGTCGTTAGACTCACAGGAGGCAACACCCCTGAAGATGGTCGCTAGGCCATCTACCGGGGTTCTTAAAGCTGTTCCCCGAAAGGAGGACAGCAACAAAGGAGCTTCGGCCCCTTCGCCCACGCTCCGAGGTGGAGCGAGTGGCTCGGAGACGGTAGTTCCTCGAAAAGAGGCCCCCCCCCCCGCCTCCGAAGCCGCAACGCCGGCCTAAGGTTTCGAGGCGGAGGGAGGAAAAGACTCGCATGGCGAGCCCAACCTCCCCCAATAAGTCCTCGAAGGCGACAGCGCCTTCAGCGCTTTGTCCGGCCAACAGCGCCTGGGGTTCTGCCCCCGGGAAGCGTACGGCCATTCCCGTGAGGGTCTTCAGTTCGAGGAGTGCCCCTGCGTCTCCTCCGAGCTAGGCCTGGAGGGCATATTCCTTCAATGGAATTGCCGTGGACTCCGGGCCAACTGGAAGGAACTCCGAAGGCTCGTCTCATCCCGTTCCCCGTTAGCTATCGTTTTGCAGGAGACCATGGTAGTCGCGTGCCCCCTGCCCGCCATTCCGGGGTATAGGGGTCTTGCGACCCCACCACCGCAGGATGGCCGGGCTGGGGGATGCGCGGTTTACACGCGGCATGATGTCTCTGTTCTTCCTTTCTCTTTAGATACCCCCTTTCAGGCAGTGGCTGTGTAGCCGCACCTGGATAGGAGGTATACTCTGATTTCTGCGTACATTCCACCTTCAGCTGAATTCGACGCGGGGGACTTCCGCCGCGTCGTGGCACGGTTGCCGAGGCCCTATCTCTTGCTCGGAGATCTGAACGGCAGGCATCCTCTCTGGGGAGATTAGTCCATAAATCTCAGGGGACAAGTCCTTGGCGATCTGATCGAAGAGCTTGAGATGGGTGTCCTAAACGTGGATGAGTTTACGCATCACTGTCCGAGAACCGCTTCATTTTCTTGCCTCAAACTATCTTTGTGCTCTTCGGATGCACAGCCTGATTTTGATTTGGAGGTGGTCGATGACCTCCATGGTAGTGATCACTTTCCCATTCAAATATCATTTTCAGGGCAACTGCCGCCTGAGAGACCACCTCGGTGGTGCTTGGCGCGGGCACGGTGGCCTGCATTTCAGGAAATGACTGAATTCTCTATCTCAGTCGAGGAGTTTAGGTCGGTAGATGAGGCCGTTGAGTTCTTCTCCGGCAACCTCATCGCCGTGGGCCTGACTACTATTCCTAGGACGTCTGGCCGTTTTGCACGCCGACCGCTCCCATGGTGGTCGGCCGAGTGTGAGACGGCCCTTAAACAGAAGCGTTATGCCCGAACGATTTCACTGTCGCTGAATTTCGTCGGGCTAGGGCTAGGTTCCGGTATATTTCGAAGTACGCCCGCCGCTCTTCTTGGCGGGCATACGTGTCTTCCTTAACGGGAAGACCCCTTTAGCTGAGGTCTGGAAGCGAGTCAAAAGGATTCGGGGCAAGTTCTCGCAGGACCTCCCTCCCGTTCTCCAGGAGAATGGGACCGCAATCTCGGACCCCGCGTCCGTGGCGGAATCCTTCGCGACCGCTTTTTCCGCATTCTCTAGCCGTGATGCTGCTTCGCCAGCATTCAATGCGCGTCGTGATGTCGCGGAAGGCCGCCGGCTTGACTTTACCTCCAGAGGCGGAGAACTCTTCAACGACAAGTTTACTGTGAGTGAGTTGCGTTCCGCTCTCGCTTCGTGCGCGGACACCGCCAATGGTCCGGACGATGTCCCGTACGCCATGCTTCGACACCTGGGTGAGCGAGGCATGGCCTTTCTGTTAGATTTGTTCAACAGGGTCTGGGTGGAAGGTCTTCTACCAGACTCCTGGCGAATCGCTACTGTGCTCGCCTTTCGCAAGCCGGGGAGAGATCACTCTACTCCGACCGGTTTCCGCCCAATCTCTCTAACCTCTTGCGTGTGCAAGTTGATGGAGAAATTGGTAAATGTTAGATTAGCTTATTTCCTGGACCTCGGAGGCCATCTGTCTTCTGCACAGTGCGGCTTCCGTAAGTTCCGTATGTATATATGTATGTATATATATATATGTATATATGTGTATATATATGTATATATGTGTATATATATGTATATATGTCTATATATATGTATATATGTGTATAATATATATATATATATATATATATATATATAT